>JAWWEU010000111.1:92325448-92378181 GCA_035583155.1 Acropternis orthonyx | reverse complement strand
TGGGCAATTAGAGCAGAACGACGCTCAGGACGTCCACTATCCGCAGTATCAAGCATGGTTCTGATGTTCCAACATGCAAGTGTCAATTTGAACACACCTTTGGAGGCAGGTGTATGCCCTTGTCTCTTTGTTTGACCGCATCAGAAGATGCCCGTTGGCTGCGGTTAGCCAACCAAGTGAGGGGAGATGAGCTTTGGTTAAGCCACCTTTTCTAGACACCTCTCCACATGGAGCAAGCAGTGGTCTCCTTGAAAAAGGCTGTTTGGTCATTCAGGATGTTGCCGAACAAGACTGTCATCTCCAGGTCAGTCTTGAGTGACCAATGTCCTGAACCGCCTGCATGTAGGGTTGGGGCTGCGGCTTCCAGTGCACCTTCTCACCTGCCGTTTCGCCCCTCGCCTGTCGCTGCAGGGCTTTGCAGATGTGGGTGTAGCCTTCAAACCTGCGCAGTGGATTTTTTAGGTGAGGCACAGGTGTGCGCAGAACTGGCCCCACCCTTTACTCCTAAGGTTCATCTTCCAGGGCCTAGCAAGCTGGGACAGTGACAGTGAAGTCCTCAGGATGTAGGTCTGGTTAGAGTATCCTTCTCTTAGATGGATGGCCTTACAGGGCTAAGCGAGCTCCATCTGCCCGGGTTTGGAGTTAGAGTTGTCCTTCTCCTAGGATGGTTGCCTTGAGGCTGGCGAGCCCATCCTGCCCGTGGACACACTTTGTCTGACCCTTCAGTTGAGACCTGACTAGCGTGGGAGACCCTACCGGAGGCACAAACCACCGCCAGCATAGCTCACAACCTCATAAGGGCACACAAGCTTCTCCCCCACGACATGGGGGTGCCCGTGGAGAAGTATTGATTTTAAATTATAGTCAAAATAGTGACATCTCTCAGATTCTTGAGTAGATTCTCATTTATTTTCTTTGAAGCTTAATTTCTGAAAGCAGATAATGGCAATAGTATTTGCTCTTCTACGAAATCCCTTTCTCTTACAATGTCCAGCACAAAGGGGTTCTGGTCCATGATTCAGACTCCAAGGCTGTTATCTAAAGCACACTTCTTCCTTCCTATCTGTTGCTCCCTAAACCAACTGTTGCTCCAAACTGTGAAGCACAATGCATTTCTGCTTTAATTTTGTTCAACCACCTGTAGCATCTATATTATTTTGTGCTATATTGTGAAAAACTGATATATATCAGAACTGCCCATGTTGTTTATGATGTTAATTTTACACTCTCAATTCTCTGATTTTATCCTGGATGGACAGAATCCAGGTCCTTTAGTCTGTAATCTCTTAATTCTCCTCATAATGTTTTCTGAAATAATTTGCTACAGTTGTGTAGTTCTGGAACCTCATATGTTCCTATTGTCTGCTGACTCCTATTCTAACATTTTTATTTACTGTATATTCCTAATAATTTCCAGTTTTCTCCTTTTCTTATCTCACTTCAGTAGGCAATTAAATATTCAATTTTTAGTGTTACTTATTAATTATTAGTTATTAATTGTTACTCAGGATTCTGTTTGAGGTTCAGGCAGGTACGATATGCCTGATGTTCACATTCTCACCCCAGAGATGGTGATCTAGTCAACAAAGTCAGTGGAGACAGGACGGCAGCTCAGCTACAACTGCTTGTGGATCCATTAGTTTCCCCTACTTAAGTATTTGGTGCTACCAGCAGTGGGAAGAGCTTCCCACCTGCCTGTGTCTCAAAAAGGATGTGAATATCTCATAGTTCCTCTGTCATGTCTGCCAGAAACACGTGGATGTCTTGGGCTCCCTAAGACATCTCAAACAGCTCCAGGCACCTGTATTTAGGTAAGTGGATGGATCCCAATATACTCTGTTAGCTACTGTGGGACATGTAACATACATTTATGTATTTTAATCTTGAACTAAATCCCAAGTGTACTGCTTAAATCTCAGAAGAGACCAGTGTTGTGTTTTAGGAATCGTATTCCCCAAATTAGTGTTCCCACAGAAACACTCCAAACCACATGCCACTCGATCACTTTCCCTTCCCCTCTCCCTCCCCCCTATGTCAGGCTGGAGAGGAGAATTGAAATCACAAAAAAGGTGAAGATCACAGGTTTGGTTTTAGTTTTGAAGACTTTGAGGGACCAGCCAACACTTTCTCTGAGCTGCTACTCTGCAGGGAAAATGATCTGGAAAGCTATCGTTTTTCACAGTTGCTATCATTTATATACCAGGTTAATTTTTACTCCCATAGCCTCTTCCATGAGGGCTCCTTTTCACCTTGTTAATCAATAAACTTTTACAACTGTCGTCTGTTTTAAATATGAAATAAATAAAGAAGTAAAATCTCAAGGGTCACCTAGATTCAGGAAAAGATATTTATGCACGGTCATTTCTATGTAGGAAAACACATAGGATGTGAACCACATTGAAACAGTATAATTTTCTGTATTGTTGAAATAAGATGCCATCCAGTTTCCATTCAGTCTAGTAGATGGATAAGAGTTTTAGGAGGTTAACATTTCATCTGAATTTATTTTAATATTGCTAAATATTATCTGACAATTTTTCTTGATCTTTGCTCATATCTCAAGGAGTACTATTTAGAGCAGCAAGCAGTATGGCAGTTAGAATTCAAGCTGAATTTAATAGAATTCATTTAGATAATTTATTTCTTTATAATTCAGAATATTTACCCTCAGATACCCAGCTTAGGAACAGAATGGATATTTAGAGATTTGTTTTCTCTGAGGAATCTAAAGTTAAGCTTAAAGTGGAAGTTGTTCTTGGATGCCATAACATATTTGATAGGTGCAAGCAAGGGGTATAATGCATAATAAATTTATTTTTTAAAGGCAGTAAAAGGGAATAAAAGAAATTACAAAGATAAAATGTAATACTTTAGATGAGAAATGTATTTTAGAAAATTGAGATATCTATTTTAGGAAATACATTCTCCTTACCTAAAGATCCTCCTGCAGAAACACTTTCCACTTAGAAGTTTTTTGAAAGAATGGCTTCCTCTTAGGAGGGTATATTTGTATGAAGGAACCAAGAAATCCCAAGAAATGCTTTTGTTGAAGATGGCATTCATTACCAGAGGCAAGATGTCAAATCAAACTGACATGTGGCTACAAACACTGCATCATTGAGTAATATAGAGACTATTGATAACAAAAGAGCTACTGTTTCCATTACAACGGAGTGCTTTTTCAGACTGAGAGAAGTGTGTTAGCTTGAGAGAAATGAGAATTGGTGAACTTCAGCTAGCCTTTGAAACAAGCATGAACAAACTGTGCCAAGTTTTAAGAAAGCCTTGGTAAACAGATTTAGGATCTCATGTCACCATTGCTGCCAGTAAAGCTCAGCATCTATGGAGATGACACTCTGATCCACGTTTTCTGCTAAGTCCTGCTTCTGACTCATGCACTAGCCCCAAGACTGGTTTTGATCAGTAAACAGTGAGTCAAACTTATTATTTCCTCTTTAGACTGCAACCATTAAAAAATGGCAAAACAAATTGCCCTATCACAACCTAGTAACTACTAAAAATTTTATAAATGGATTACAAAATATAGTAATTCATAGAACTGCAGACTAACGGAGTCTGGAAGTTCTTTGGTCCAACTCTCTGCTCCCTAAATCGGCAGTGCCATCTTAGATAAAGTTGCTTAGATCATTGAATACTTTAGAAAGAATCTCAGAAGGTCATCTAATTCAACCCTCCAGCTTGAAACAGAGCTACCTACACAGTTCAGGTTCATGGGACTTCTCAGTTTGAGTTTTGGATACCTCTGAGGACAGATATTCCACAACCTCTCACTGTAGTAGTGCCTAAACACTCTTGTAAAATACTTTTCCTTTTGTCTAGTTGCAATATTCCTTGATGAAAACTTCTAGTCATTGGCTGTGCATGTATGTCTCAGACGGAGTGATGCACTTCACCTGTAAGTGGGAGGCAACAATATATTTTATTGATATAAGGTAGTGAGTCAACAAATGTGGCTGTTCAAATACAAGGATGACAGAAAAATCTTCATTTCCACATTCCTGGCATAGGATTTTTCATCATATTTTTGTTTCTTTCCTTTCAGAGTGAATGGAAGACTGCAAATACAGCTCAAATATTGTGTTGTTGTGTGGCAGACTAAAGACACAAACTCAGGCTTTGTTGGGCAAAAACAAAAGCAAAAAGCAAAAGCATTTTATTAACCACAAACTTATCTTTTATACTATTTTTCTACTGTCCATGTGAATCTACGCTACATCTCATTGGCTAAGTGTTCTTATCCACGAGTCTTAGACTGTCTTCTGATAGGTGGTTACCATCTCTCTTCATGCTGGTCAGTCTCAAAACACACTCTTGTTACCCACGGTTGTTTTTCTCTTTCTTCTGCTTTCCCAGGCCTGGCCCAAGGACACAAGTGGCGTTTTTTGCTGCTTCCCCAGGCCTACAGCCGCATCCTCTCAAGGCCAAAGCTGTCCACAGCCCAGTAATCTTCACATTGTTGGGATATACACAGATAAACACTCCATTAATGGCATTTGATATATTCTAGGATTAACTTTACACTATGGAAAAATGTGCAAATTTCACATCTTTGTTTTTCTGTTTATTTGTGCCCTTTTATAGGCACCCAAACATAATGAATTGTGAATAGTAACTAGATGAGCATTCATTCTATAAACTGAAAACAAGACAGAGATCTTTAAGCATCCAGTAAGCACACCATAGCTACCAAAGTGTGCAGAGCAACTCTTACTCATTGAAATACATCTAGATGATTGGGTTGGAACTTCTTCTGACTTATATATAAACCGAGGCCTAGAAATCAGAGTACTATGCAGTTCAGCTACAACTATACAACTATAAAAGTTTTCTCTCCTGACAGGTGGGGACAATCTGTTGTGGTTTCATGGATATTCACACAAAATTTGCCAGCAAGTAGATTTAGTGGTCACACCACCACACACACACTGTGCAATAAAACAGATGAGGCTGTCAGTGATTCAATTTGAGCTACAAAAAGCTGGGAACATTTTTAGTCCCAGCTCACCAGCTATTTCTGTAAAGGTGTTAGATGACACCTTTGACAAAAATGTTCTTAGGGATCCTCAGCTAAGTTGAAGAAATGTGTTCACATTAATTTCAATATTTCTACAGGGTTCAGTTCATCTGGCAAGCTCTCCAGGGGAGAAATTCTGTCAATGAAAATAAGTTTTCAGAACGACAAACTAAAATTACACTTGCATCAAGGTTTTTGTAATCCCTAATGTCAATTTGCCTTGTGTTTAGGGGGATACTTATCCTCATTTTCATCATCAGCAAAGTTTGTTATTCATGCTTTGTTCTGATACTGGTAAACAGGACAACTAAGACAAGCTTTTCTCCCACGATTTCTTGTTGCATCAAAATACCATTGTTTTCTAATAGGTGGGGATCGTTACCTGGCAAAAATGGACAGAAACAGAAGTTCTGGGTAAGTGAATCCTTAAGACTCTGTTTTGAGGCAGAAGAAAGAAATCTTAACAACACAGGTCATCTAAAAGCTACTTCTTTACTTTCATTCTCTCTTTCTGCATCTATTTTTTCCCCCCTCACCTTAAAATGTCTTGCATAATTCTATTGCCTCTCTGGCAAATTCGATCATGCTGACCCTTGAACTGTATCATTATCTACCTCAGTTTCAAAGCTTGATTCATCCCACCTCAATCTGTGTTTTTTCCTACACTTTTTCTGTCTCATTCAAATTTTTGAATGTTATTAAAATTTTCCATGAAGAGTCCATTTTTTTTAATGTCTACAAAGAAGACTCAATAAAAGTAATCAATAATATTTGTTAAAACATTTGGAAATGACAAATTGTCTATTTAAAAAGTGTTAGCATTTGCTACCTGGCTATCAGAAAAAAAAAAAAAACAAAACACAAAACAAAACAAAAAGCAAAACCAACCAAAGAAAGAATATTTCCTTTGAATAAGTCACATTTATTCACTTTAATAATAATTAACAACTCATTACTTCTGTCTTCATCAGAAAGTAATTAGGAGTTTACATAGCTGATGGCAGAGCTTTTTGTAGGTCATTTCACTGGCAAAAAATACTGATAACTACTGACTTCGTCAGAAAATATATGGCTCAATACGTCAGTAGTTACCTGAATGAAACTTCATTTATTAAAAATGAATTTTGGTTTTTTTTTGTATCTTTGGTCTCTCTTTAACACATTAGTTGTAAATGGAATTTTGACTATTATTGTTTCAATTTCTACTTTCACCAGCTAATAGTTGATTTTTCATCTAATGATTTCTGCCTCAATTTATCAAACTGTCTCATCGAAATAATATTACATTTTTATTAACCCTAATTTTGGAACTGTGATTTTTATCAAAGCAAAATGGAACAAATTATTAGAAATCAGAAAAGAATGCATGCTGATTCTCAGTGCACCAAATCTGAGAAAGAGTTTCTTGAAAGGAAACTAACGTAAAAGACTAATGTTGTGTTTTACACCTTGTATTTTTAAATACTACTTTAAAACTGAAGCTGATAGTTTGGCATGTTTTTCTGTTTTGTTTTCTTTTAGATTGCTGCAAATTCCTGGGGGAAATCTTGGGGTGAAAATGGTTATTTTAGGATTCTACGTGGACAAAATGAGTGTGATATTGAGAAGCTGATTTTAGCTACTTTGGGATAGCCATAGTTTATCTGTACCGTACTCTGATGTATCTATTTCCATTGTTGCATGTTGAGTCCTTCTGGAGAAGCTCTCATTAGGTCTTCCTGACATGAACACACTGCAGACATCACAACACTCTCAGATATCACCTGGGACAATAAAAGCATGTTGTATCAAGCACTACAGAGAATCTTGGTGTCTCACAGAGCAGGAAGTTCCCTACTCTGTTCTTTATATCTCATCACTATGCTGTTATATTAGTAATGTTTGACTGAACAGCACCTGAAATAAATGGAGTTACATTGTTAGTCACAAATTACTTCAGAAATATTATGCGTTTCTCCAAAAAATTAGCTTGTACGGTTCATGGTCATACTGGATAATAAATTCCAAAGAAATGTCAATAGAGTTCTGAACCTGTAGCTGAAGAATTATTTCCCATCCTCTTACTTACAGCTAAGTAGGTAAGTTGTATCTATGTATCAATATCTCTTCCAGGAAATTATTTTTTTCTAATAGGTTCCACAAAGTTGATGCATTTAGAATAATATAAAATTAACTTGCAGTGAAACAGTGTATTCCTCTTTCCACAACCCTAACCAAAATTGTAAAATTTTTTTAAAATTAAAATAAAATACAGAAAAAATTTAATTTCTACTCAATTCAGTCTATACTAGACTAATTCTTAAGTTGCTTGCCTTCCACTCCCTGTTTAACCTGACAACAAGCATGTGTGGCCATTGCAAAAAGCCTGTTTCCAGTAGATAGAAATGGAAAAGACATTCTGTTGTTTGTCTCCACTGACATATCTGTAGTCCAGGCACAGTTTCTGGTGTTACTGATCAGGATCATTAGTGGATCCCAGAAACTCTTTAGCTCCTAATGCTTCTGTAGCTGTTTCTGTCTGAAGAAACAGTTTCCTGGCATATGTCCCCTCCTATTAGCATAACTGCAAATCTTGGCAGGCTTGAGGACTCTTTTGTTTATGAACTGAAATACAGATATGACAACTATTGATATAAGAAAAAATTAACTACTTCTACCCCTTTCAGTTTCAATTATTCCAAAGGTCGGGTGCCAACAGGAGTCAGCAATCATAAAATTATCTATGAGAGAAAACATAGCACATTAAGTAGGTGGGGCTAAACACCTGCCGTGAAATTTCAGTGAACAAAGAATTTCCAGAACCGCCTTCAGTGTCTTTAATAGAATATGTTCTTTCCTTCTAGAAAATTAAGAACTTGATTTCTAATGTCATCAACAAGTTTCTTCAAGAACTGTTGATGACATACAACAGATGCTCTAGCCAGTGAAATAACATCTCTTAAGGTTGGGTCACAATTTATGTTACCTTACTACCGAGCTATTATTAAAATGTTAGTACCATAATGCTGCACCACAAGCCTTCTGTGGCCGCTGGTGTCATACAGTAAACTGAAAGTAGACACAAAAAGCCTTTATCACCTGAAATTTGTAGCAAATTGTAACACAAGCAATTTTAGAAGCTTTAAGTGCTCCGGGAGAAGTAACTCTTATAGTTTTAGTGGGCTAAGACTGAGAAGAAAGTGTACTTGAGCCATCTACACAGCTGTTTATTTCCCAGCCTCTTGGTATGTACTGATTCCATAAACCTCAAGATTTCAGAAGAGTAGATTTTAACTTTGGAGTCAATGACACTGTAAAAGCATATCCAGTAAATTTGGAGGGGTGGTGGTGTTTCATTCAGCTTCACATTGGTTTGCATTGCTATGGCTTTTATTTTTGTCAGTGGTTGTTGCTACTTCTGATTCACTTGTGAGATCTTCCTAAAATCTAGGTTGTAACATTAAGTTTCTTCAGAGAGGAGAAACTTCAAAACTAGTCTCCTAGATCTTTACCTGATCAAATAGTCATCTTGGCTTAAATAAAACACCATATGCAAGTGAAACAAATCCAACCACATAAAAACAATTGACTGTTTTGAAAAGTGATGCTGCTTTACCCACCTTCTGGGATAAACCTTCTGTTACTATACCTTTGGGTGGTTACAAATTTGAGAAATGCCTTTTTTTTTTATTTTTTATTGTTTCAAGTGTATAAAAATAAGTGTCTGGCATAGTGAAGGTGTGCTGGCTTTGTAGACTCACCACCTAGCATCCATCTCTGTGCAGACATGAAAGAAACAAATATCTTGACTCTGTGTGGATCAGCTTCTTTCACAGAGGTTGAAAGTAGCCATATTTGAACTAATACTCTGAGTGATGTATGTGCTCAGTGCCCTTTCCATACTCCCTCAGTATCATAAAGCAGCTATCTGTGGATAAGTGACAGTACCTGGAATTTAACAGGCAAACAAATATATCTGCATCTGGAAGCCAAATTGCTCTTTAAAAGTAGCTTTGATTTCGTGGCAGCTACTATGATACTATTCAGAGCAGAAGTGGAGGGTCTTTTGCCAGTGCAGGTCTTCTCACAGGATTGAAGAGACATTGAGGTCTGGGAGCCAATAGTGGCTCTGTCTTACACAGACTACCTGAAGTCAGATTATTAAGTATCAGAAGGGCCTTGATTTCTTCCAGTTCACTATTTGGTTGGAGTATGAGGAAACTTGTTCTTCATTAACATGTCACCTCTCTCATTTCTTTCTATTTTTTTTTCACCTCTCCATCACTAATTCTCAGCTATGCCTGCTAGCATGGACTGAAAGTATCATCTAGCCTTGAGCTTTTCCCTGAATGAATATAAAGGAATCATATGTGGCTCAGGTTAACTCAATAGAGAGCTCATCAGCTTTAGAACACCAGTATTATTGATGGTCTATGGGAAATGCAGAAAGGAAGGGAAATTCCAGGAAGGAAAGGTATTGCAGGAATAGCCTTTGTGTTTGTGACATGGAGGAAATTTCATTTTCCATAAAACCAGGAAGGTAACATTTTTATAGCAAGTAAATAATAAATCTCCACTCAGATCGCAGATAACAATATGTTAATGACATACTATATCAAGTTTTGAATAGATGTCAGTCTAAAAGAGAAATGTTAAATCTGGCTCTGGCTCTAACTAGAGGAATGTATGCCTTGTGACCTGGGACCTGACAGTGTGTTAGCCAAAGAAAAACTTTCTGTCTATATTCCAATATATTTAGAAACAGTTTCAGATAGAACTCTGAATAGAAATAGCTATGAATTTCGGGAGAGTTTGAATCTTCCCAGCATTAACTGAGCAGAGCAGGCACTATTTGCAAGTAGTATTGATCCTCCAGTGCTTTCCTACAATCAGATCCTAAATGTTACTGATACTACCTAATGAATGAAGACTGTTAAAACTATTTGAGATGTCTTTAAGTGAAATTAATTTTAAAATGGCTAACCAGCAAATAAAGGAACCCAGTTATTTTCACACTATTTTTACCCTTTAGCTATCCTATTATTATGGAAACATCTATTTTCTAAATGATAGTAAATGTCACTCCAAAGATTTCCACAGAAAACATTATCAATACCCGTTAATATTATGAGTAATTTTGTTTACATGGGTGTGCTTGGTAATTGCTGAATTCCTGGAGGCAATTACTCTGCTAACAGGACTGAGTCACAGGCAGCTGCCTCTACACCTGGCCCCAGTAAGAGATTTTTAAGAGTGCTGAAAGGCACAGAAAACTCCATTCCATCTTACTAGTAATCACTGCACACAACTTGACAAGACCAGCTTTCCCCAGCTATTGGAGTTTGCTCATTACCATTCGGAAGTTTGAAAAATTGGTGACACTTGCCAAATAGGAATTTTCATTTAATTTTACAATTTCAGAATCGTGCTTGATGAAAATGCTTTTACACATCCATACTAACCTATTAAAGTACAGTATGTGCATACTCCTGCTAAAATTAATTGAGAAAAGAGAAGTATTTGAACATCTCACCTAATGAGCATAATTGCTTGAGAACAAAAAGCTGAAGGCAACCAGGCTGTAAAATTAGGTAGGGAAAGATTTTGCCAATGTGATATTTAAACACTTCAGAGAAGGGCATTGGACATCCTCCTGAGTCCTGTCTTCAGAGAAATGAGAAGCCGCTGTCCCAGTGCTGCCTTGAACATGGGCTCATTACTGATTAACAAAAACAATTGCAAAATTTGGCTCAGATCTTGAGGGAGTAGATGTCATGAGCACAGTGTTGTTTCTACCCTGCCTTTAGCTGGGGGATATAATATGCGGCTTGGATTTTACCTGTCTGCTGTTTGCTGCCTGTACCTTTCCCAAGGAGGCTATGGTTAGGAAAAAAAGATTTTATTTAGGGTTGTTGATTTGTTCTGGATGCCCAGAGTGAGATTCCTTATGGAGAGCTTCCCCTGGGCATGGTGAGCTAAGGGAAGCTTCATAGCTTCAAGCTGGCAGCCAGAACTGAGGCTCAAACCTGCAGAGCTTTATGTTTAGCTTAGTTTAAAAATTACATGTTTTATGGAAATGCAACCTAAAACAAGAGGAAAGAGAGTTCCAAGGAACATACGTAACTTACATCTGGAACAGGGTCTTGACAAGCACTGAAAGGAACAACAAGGAAACTATTTTCCTGTAGTTCCAGGGATCATGGAAAGTTGCCAGACTAAGAGCATACCTGAAGAAAAGGAGCTACACTTTTAGAAAGCAGAGTTAGAGGGAGATATATTTGTAAATCTTTTTAGCTTAATGTTTTACTAGAGATGTGACGGGAGCTTGCACCTGGGCACCTAATGCTGCACCTTCCATTTGGAAGTTGTTTCCTATATGAACAACTGAGGTACATCTTTTCACCCGTTTCTAACTGCAAGGATCAAGCCTTTAGCAGGAAGGATACTGTGTCTTTGCCTGAATTAAGAGCAAATTGTAACCATTAACTTAACCCTGCCAAATCAATAACACAACAGATGCGCCTATGTGCAACATCTACAGGTTGTTTAAATACTTCCAGGGATGGTTATTCAACCACTTCCCTGAACAGGCTGTTCCAATGCTTGACAAACCTTTCAGTGAAGAAATTATTCCTAATATCCAATCTAAATGTCCCCTGGCACAACTTGAGGTCATTTCCTCTTGTCTTATCCCTTCTTATTTGGGAGAACAAACCAACCTCCACCTTGTGATGAGATGCCTCTTGAGCCTCCTTTTCCTCAGGCTAAACAACACAATTTCCTTGTAAGACTTGTACTCCAGCCAAAGACTTCATCAAGACATGCACAAGCAGTGAAACTGGACAATCAAGGTTTTAGAACCCACATGTGTCTTCTTTTTCACTCTACACAAGAAGTTCTCTAAAAGTATTCTGGACTCCTAACTAACATGAAAATCTGTGTTAAAAGTGTGACCTCAATAGAACCTGATTTGCTGAAGTTTTTGGAAGTCTTGACATTAGAAGAAAAGGTAGAAGAAGAGGGAAGGGTAGAAGCGGTTTAATAATTCTTTTTGGTTTCCACAAGGTCTGGAAGCAAAAAGTAATTGTACTTTTGTCTTGGAAAAACTCAACAAGTTTTGCTGTGTTTCATCTCATTCTAAAGCAAAAATCAGGGCTGTACTTAGAGATTTTTCACATGCAATGTAATGACACTCAGGATGATCTCTTTCATAACCTTGCCTGCAACTGAGGTTAGGCTGACAGACTTGTAGTTCCCCACACCATCCTTCTGACCCTTTTTGTAGACAGATGTTACAGTTGCTGATTTCCAGTCAGCTGGAACTTCTCCAGTTAAACAGAACTGCTGGTAGATGACTCAGAGTTTGGCAAGTTCCTTCACCAGTTTCCTCATTACTTTGGGGTGACTCCCATCAGAGTCCACAGACTTTCAGCCTGAGTGTATGCCAACTTCCCTTCTATGCATGGCAATGATGCTCAGTCCTTTCTTGGATACTGCTCACTCAACATGTAGCTCCAACAGCAGAGACTTTTCTGTCTGTGTCTCACTCTAAAAAAGAGGTAAACTATTAGTCATTGGAAGATAAAATCTGAGAAATTTGGCATAGAGAAAAAGATGTTAAGAAAAACTTTGGTTTAAGCCAGAAAGTAAATGCTGATGTTTGTAAAGCAAGGTGATGTAAGAGTCCAGGTTGATGGCCCAGAATCGTACCATGCATATGTGACTTGTGACTTTGCTTAGTTTCCTCTGTGTGAGGGATAGTGAGTTTTCACATATGTAAGCACAGCTCCAGGGAGACCTAAAGGATGTTTGGGATTTGAGTCCTGCAGAAAACAAACAGTGATCACACATGACAGTGACTGCAACATATGTGTGCATCCCTGAAGGAATGGATCTGTGCTTCTGGATAAATAAAGAGACATTTTTTTCTTCAGAAGAGCTTCAAGTCACCATGGAAGGAGATTCAGGTGATCAAGGTGTTCAGAACTGGACAAATCTCAGGGAAGAGAATGAAGTTTTCTTTCTAAAGGCAGGTTGCTCAGTCAGTCTAAAAACCATTAAGATATCTGTACAGAACAGGTGAGTTTGCTTTGCTGAGAAGGCTGACTAGACAAGATAGGACTGTGGGGTTTTTTTAAAAATACTCATTATAACAAGAATGAATTTGTAGCCAAAAAGCAAAAACTTTAACTTTTCTTAGCACACAGAAAGCTCTGCAAAAGCATTGCACACTTCAGTATCAGTGATAATGAAGTCACGAAGAAGAAAAGGACAGGCAACTAGGAGGTGATCCTGGTGGAGGTCCCACAGCCCTGTCAGACACAGGGCCTTGTAGCACACCCTACCAAAAACAGTACTAGTGTCAGAAGTGATACCGTTTCACACCAAAACTGCTCCTGTGAAAGACATCTGAGGAATAAGAAATGCCTTGAGATGGTTTATTTTTAAAACAGAACACAGTGCTAGGTATGAGCTATGAAACCTGTGAATTGACAAGAAAAACTGCAACAGAATTCTGCTTGACAGTGGGGCAGTCATGTGAGTTTTGCTAACTGGGAAGCTTTTGTTCCTGAGGACAGGGAATGTATCTTCTGGGTGTGGTCTCTGAAAGTCTTGTGATGTCACCAGGCAGTCATTGTGACACCCTTGACAACAAGCCTTTTGGAGTTGTGGGTCAGCCCTGAAGGGCCACAGTGCTTGGCCTCCTCTGTCAGGGGCAGAGATCTGCACGTGGGGGGACAAAAGACACCCATCCCATTGGATGTCCCCTGAGGCCACAGAGAACCTTTGTTAGACAGGGACACTGGCAGGGCCTGGGACACATTTGTGCCTCATTGGAGAGGAGTGAACACTGTCAGTGGAGGCACCAAATTTCTTTCGTCAAACCACAGGGGACAAGAAGCCAAACTTGGGGGAGGTCCAACAGCACTTGGTGCCAAAAACTACAGGAAGAGCTAAGGAGGATGGATCATCTAAGGTCTGAACAGGATGTCCCAGTCTCCTCAGGGAGGAGCCATCGCCGTCAGCCAGGGCGCCGGGTTGCTTTCATTGAACCGCGGGTGACAAGGAGCCAATCACCACAGAGGTCCTGCAGCACTTGGTGCCAAGCACTGTGGGAGAAGCTGAGGAGGATGGAACATGATGAGGGACAAGCCCTAAGACTTGAACGGGACACGCCATCATCCTCAGGGTGGAATGAGCGCCCTCAGCGGAGCCACCAAGATTCTTTCACTGAATCACAGGTGACAAGGAACTGATCCCCCTGGAGGTCCCACAGCCCTGCTGGGCACACTACCTGGTAGCACACTCTACCAAGAACAGTACTACTGTGTGCCCTGTTATTAGTGTCAGGAACAATACTACTACTTTAGACAAAAACAGCTACTACTAAAAATTGCAAAAATGAAGTCAACTCCAAAGCTCAAGACTGGGGCTAAGAATCTATTCTCCATCACAAAAGGCATCTGAAAATCCAAAGAGACCCTTACAAGGTCTTTTTAGGTTAGGAGGATAACAAGCACAAAACCTGAACACTGGTTTTGTCATTCTATTCTTTATTACATTTTTCTATAAAATGAGGTACTTAATATTTTGCATTGGTCGTGCCTGTATTGTGTTTCCACAGGATGATCAACTGAGGATGTTAAACTTTTTCCATTTCTGCCCTGGTACCTACAACATCAGTGACTTATTAGAAATGCTCTTGTCCTTCCATATCACCTGACTTCTCATGCTTTACTCAAAATATCCCCCAGAATAACTTCTCTTACTTACCACTCTTCTCATAAGGTGACAGTGAAAAGTGAAATTGATTGACAATTACTCTGTCTCAGAGGCTTTGCCTGTAATGCCAAGTCTGGTAGCAAACCTCTGAAAAGCTTATTTTCTTCTTCCTTAGAGACTTTTAAAGTAACCCCAAAGCCTTTATGGAGAAATTTTTCCCCATGCTATGCCCAGTACAGAGTCTCACATTTAATGCCTGCAGAGGCAGTACACGCTACAGTCTATTCAGACCATGGCTAAAGACTGCCAAAGTCTGAAAAGCAGTGGTATATGAAGAGCACGGTTACTTTCAGCTAAGACTAGTGCAAAGAGGAGCTTTCTCAAAAGGCAAAGGGAATACAATACATTAACTACTGGACCAAGATAAACTGTATTGAATTTTTGTGTTTAAGTACAGTTGACCTCCGCTCTGTACATTCCTTGTGGTACTACATGATTAGGACCACCACAGAACAGAAGCAATAAGACACTTCTGTGAAGGAATTCAGATGAAGATCAAGCTGTCAACTTGCTGACTCACAGCACTGCATTCACAGGCAGCAAATTGCTTTAATTATAAATTGTGACCTGCTGACCAACTGAGAAAATTCTGGTCACTTGCAACACACACTATGAAAACAGAATCAGTGCTTTTAGAGATGTTTCACTCATTTCAGCCCTCATGCTTCTGTTTTTCATGTCAGTTTTCTGTGCAGTCACTGATAAATACTCCGATGTAAAAAAAAAGTAGGATTTGAAGGACTCATGGATAATGGGCTTCCATGAGTCAAACCTGACTTTTCATGAACATATATAAACATTCAAACCTTCCCACATAAGACAAGCTGGAGGTATTTTTTAAGCTTGCATGAGAGTTTTTTGAGCCACAAGACCACAGAATGAGAGAGGTGGGAAAGTACTTCCAGAAGTCATCTGGTCCAACCTTCCCTGCTCAAGCAGAGTTGCTGAGAGATGGCAGCCCAGGACCACAGCCATACAGCTTTTGTGTATCATCGACAAAGAGGGAGACTACACAGGCACTCTGGACATCCTCTGCCAGTGCTCAGTCACCCTCAGAGTAAAAAATCATTTGCTGATCTTCAGAGGGAAGCTCCTGTGTTTCAGTTTGTGCCCATGGTGACTGGCACCCCTGAAAAGAGCCTGGCTTAGTCTCTGCACCCTCAATTCAGCTTTTGGTATGTGTTGGAAAAGATCCCCTCCAGAGTCTTCTCCATGTTGAACAGCCTGGAGGTAACACTCTCAGCCCTTTCTGTAGGAGATGCTCTAGTTCCTTCATCATCTTTGTGGACCTTTGCTGGACACTCTCCACTACGTCCATCTCTCCTTGCATTGGGGCCCCCAGCACTGGCCACAGTACTCCAGGTGTCGCTTCACCAGCACTAAGCAGATGGGTAGAATCACCTCCCCTGACCTGCAAAGTCCACTGAGGACTAAGAAATGCCTTGAGATGGTTTATTTCTAAAACAGAACATAGTGCTGATTATGAACAGTGAAACTTGTGAATTTATATAAAAAATAGGGCAAGAAATACTCTTCGTTCTTGTGGCTTCTTGAATACAAAATACTAAAGTCTTGTGGTGTTGTAATTTATTCACTATCTTCCTTTCTCCTCTACAAATGCATGCAGAACCCCAGAGAAACGGTGTTGACATACTGAGGGTGTACAAAAACAGTTCTCTGACTAGATTTCAGTGAGACTGATGGCCAGACTGCAGACCTAGATGAACTGGGGAAAAAAAATTGCTTTTTCTTTTTAATATCTCTTTCTTCAAACCCTTGAAACTTTTGCTTAATGATACCCTGTGCTCATGAAGGGATTCAGTTTTATTGCCCATGAAAACACTCAGGATGCTGTGAAGATAGGGCCCTAGAGCAGTGTCACTCTGGGCAATAGTATCTGTCTTCATTCAGACAGGTCAAGCTCTGTATCAGAGGCAGTTGCAACAACCTCTGTAGTTAAGTGTACATCTACACATGTGAAAGCTGTCTCCAGGGGAATGCTGTAGAGATGTGTGTAAGTGGTTATCTGACAAAGGAAGTTAATGCCTTTGTTTCTGTTTTTATTTTTTTTATTTTTGTAATTTGGAAAAAAAAAATCTCAATCTCTGCATTTTATATCCTTTAGAGCAGATTTTACCAACTTTCCATACATATATAGCATCTTTTAGCTATTATGCAACTCCTAAGAAAACATAGTACCACTGTGTCATGGATTAACCCCAGACAATTGTGTACCATGCAGCCATTCACTCATCTTGCCTCTCCCCCTCCCTCACCTCAGTGGGATGGGAAGGAGAATCAGAAAAAGGTAAAACCCATGAGCTAAGACCAGTTCAATAATTGAAATAATAATAATTAATAATAATAATAATAATAATAATAATAATAATAATAATAATAGTAATGAAAAGGGAGATAACAAAAAGAGGGAGAGGAATAAAAACCAGTAAAGACAAACAACGTGCAATGCAATTGCTCACTACCTGCTGTCCAATGTCCATCCAGTCCCCTAGCAGCAATCAGCACCTCCTGGCCCAGTCCCCTCAGTATACAGATTGAATGTAATGTTCCGTGATATGGAATATCCCTTTGGCCAGTTTGGTTCATGTATCATGGCTATGCTCCCTTCTAACTTTTTGTGCAGCATCTCAGTGGTAGTGCATGAGACACTGAAAAGTCCTTGACTTTATCTCAGCACAGATCAGCAACAACTAAAGCATCAGTTTATTATCAATGTTATTCTCATAATAAATCCAAAACACAGCACTGTATCAGCTACTAGGAAGAAAAGGTCCCAGTTGAAACCAGGACACACTGTAACAGTATAGAACAAGTAATGCCAAATTGTAATTCTTGAAAAATAAAACTGTTCCTGACCCTTCACTGAACAAGTAGGTTTCTCTGGATATCAGTATGCCTCCCTCAGGCTGACCTGCTCTCCTGTAATCCACTCCACCTCTCCCAGGGTTAGGTAATTGGACAAAATTGTCAAAGATGCAGTTAAAAGTTGGGCCATTTAAGAGTGAGGTAAGGAATGAAGCACCATTTTTTTCTGTTAATTTGGTTTCCAAGGCTGATGCTCGCTCCAAATGGGATGAAGCATTGCCTTTGCTCAGAGCCTGAGTCAGGATAACCCAACCCTGGCTGGCGTGGCCCTTGGAGTTGCAGGGATTGGCCCCCCATTTCCTGTGTTTTGCACGGACCTAGGCTCCAGGTCTGTTGTGTTAAAGGACCTTTCAGAGTTTGGGAAGTGGTGTGGTGCATCTCGCAGTGCAGGCAGAACTCAGAACCCAGTCTCAGGGGCATTCCAAACTGTGGTCAGATGTTCTTTCTTAATTCAAATACACTTTAAAATTGTCTGCTTTCAACACACAGAGAAATGCTTTGTGAGTCATTGATTGTCTTTTCCCCACCCCCCTCCCCCTCCAATGCTGTATCTCTTGCTCCTTTATTCAGAAACAAACGGGCTGTCTGTAGTATAACTTACTCATCACTGATTAATTCAATACCAGACATGCAGGTAATGTTTTTTGAAAGTGCTTAAGAAAGCTGCAATTCAAGTTCTATTGATGCACATGAAAGTTGGGTGAATTATTTACAGGTGCTTATGAAAAACCCACTTATGGGTATTAGAAAAGTGATTTATGTTCATAAAACTCCACTCTCTGCAGACACAATGTAACTTAAAAGAGCATCTTAATGGAGTCTAGCGAGAACCTAAAATCAATATTTCATTTCTCTTAAAGAGAGCCTTTGCTTTCCAAAAGGCACAAAAAATAGTGCCTAGAACAAGGAAGCAAGAGACTCTGTCTGATAACATCATGCAATCCTTCATCCACTTGAATTACCATGTGATACTACTCATTTTCTTTACTTTGCACTTTACAGTGTTCTTCCTTTTGATATCAACAAATTGATAAACAATTTCCAGTTCATAATTAAGCACATGATTTAAATTAGAGGTATACAGTTTGGCATATGAATTTACCTGCTGAGTCTTGTATTAATGGTGGAAATTTATATTGTTTGCTCCATGGTCAGCTCTCAGATCTCCTGTGATCCACGAGAACAAGTGTTGTCTTCTGCAGGAGATGGCAAGTAACCATGTATTTTGGATTCATGTGTGAAGGAGGATGTAAGACTGGTTAAAATGATGGATAGTAAAGGAAATGTGACCAGTGCTTTGAACGCTATTGTGCATGTAAAACTCCTTGTGCATGATGTTTCATCACTGTGTACCAGCTGCACACACAGTACACAATATTTCTTTATTCCTACTTTGACTTTGCTAGTCATAGTAAATCTGTAGGTCCTATGTGCTTCCACCTCTTTACTAGTTGTCTTCACTTGCCAGATACATACTCCTTGAAATTATTATTGTGCCTGCTTTTAGAAATTCTTGTTCTGAGAAGCAGTGAGATTGATTTCAACACACATGTAGTGCATATTCACCTAAGCTGTGTGAGGCTGAGACAGAAGATGAACATATTTGCAAAATCCATAGTCATTCATAAGTTCCTGAGTGTGATCTAAGAGGTTGGAATGGTTTATTATTTAAGCCTGAAACAAAAATAAATTGTTTAAGATTACAACTATTCAGAAAAAATATTTTCATGCAGGATTTCCTTTTTCAAGTGAAACAAAGCTTTTCACAAAATGAATTGTATGGAATAAGTTATATTTATAAAAAAAGTAATATTTTCTTAGCCTAGAGTAGCACTTTGTTCCCTTTGCAATTTCTTGTGTTAAATCCCATACATGCAATTCCCACTATGGTAACAGGACACAGGGATTTAACTTCCTTTTCCTTTTTTCAATAGATAAAACTCCTTCAAAATGGCTAATACCAGGTTACTGATCACCAGCAAACATTGTAATACACCAGTATCTTTACAAAAAGTTACTTGTAGCTACATCTCTATTTCCTTCAGATTCCACAGAGGCACAGTCATTACATTTCAAGGTGGGATTTCTAGTTTTAGAATGGCAATACATTTCATTAGCAGTTTCTTCAGAATGGCTGTCATTCTGTCTGAGCTGAATGGAACTGAACAAATGAAGTCATTCCATTCATCAGTTTCTTTACCTGTGCATCCTCTAAAATGGTATGGGTTTGTTTGGCTTTATTTAGCTTGACTGCAGCTTGCACTCAATATAGCTGCAATGAGAAGACAAGAATGAATGTAATGTTTCTAAGTTAAAGTAGCATCCACCCATTGCATGGTTTAGCAGATATGCCTTGCTAAATCCCACAGCTATATAACTGTAAGTCAGATCTCAAAGAATCAAGAGCTGAATGTGTATCATAAATAAATTTTAAAACATTGATTTTTTATTTTTTTTTAAGCTTCAAAGACATTTGGTTTACATACAGACCGTGTACTTCAAATCCTTTCTCTCTAGGTATGTCAGCTTTGCAATCCCTTTAAAAATGGTAAAAGTTATCTGAAGCCCTCCCATGGTCACTTAACTTCAGGAACATAAAATATTTGCTGCCTCCAGGATGTGAAATATAAAATTTAAAGGCATGTATCACTCCATGTCTAACAATGATGTCTGTGTATATTTTATACATATGTATTCCTTAGATTCAATAAAGACAGTGTTCTGGGTGTTAGCGAATTTGGTATGTTCATTAAGAAATAATGCAGTATACTGTGGCAATTTTAAGTTGACTTCTGTGTAATACTTCTTGGCATTTCCAGATGTTCTAGTATTAAATGACTGAATAAACAGGAAATTATTTTTTATTTTTTTACCTGTTTTGAGTGATATCACCTTTCTCTTTCTTCAAGACCAATAAAAGGTGATGGACCTCTATTAGGAGTTCTTATAAGCTTTTACCTAGCAGAAGTCTTCTTACTAGAATAGAAAAGGTCTTTTTTAATGACCATGATCATATCTTTCCTATAAAAATATAATAATAACTCAGAGTTGGGAGTTTTATTCCCATTTCACTGTAATAAAATTATTGTATGACAGCTGGCTTTAGGCAGCAAGCTGAGTTACATTTCAATTTAAAAGCTAAATATATAGGCCAGCTGCCAACTGAAAATCCTGGAATTCATCTCTGTCGGTGCTGTTTGTGTCACCCTGAGGAAGTTTCTGCATTTTTCTGCACTTTGGTTTCCCTTGTATAGAAAGAATGGTTATTCTTCTACCTCATTATGCTCAAATACATCCCAGGTTATAATCTTTGCCCATAATAACAGTCCTGTTTTTTTTGAGAGAGGTACTACAGGTCTGAATGATTCTGCTGCCACCCAACTGAGCATAATTTTTCTCACTATTCTCATTTTGACTAAGTAGAAAAAATGTAGTAGCATATATAAATCCAACAACTCTTATACCTAATAAAGAGAGGTATTTCTTTTTTAGTATATATTTTAATATTATACACTTGACACTTTAGTTTCATCTTACATCAAGGTCTTACTATGCATACTTCTGAAATATTCAACAGAATTAATGAAACAGGGAACTGCCAGAAGCCACTAAGTGACTCATTAAGATATACATCCTTTAACTTTCAAAATTCTTAGTTAAGAACATAAATAGAAAGTTCTGAAACATAGGAACATGTTTTACAAAAACACTTGTACTTGTTCAAATGGATTTTGCCTCTGATAAGGTAATGTTATGTACCTAGGAGTGATATATAGCTATTTATTTATTTTAAGTATATATATATTTTGAGAACTTATTGACTCATAATTTTGGATGTAGACCTGGTTTTCTAGTATTCAATAACCCCAACTGGATTTCTTAATTCTGACTAAGTATCACATTGACAAATGCCAAGTATATAACTTTCAAAATATCTTGAAAATATTTAAAAGTTTTGATGAATAAATCTTCATAAGGTACAGAGACGTGAATGTTATTTTAAAAAGGGAGGAAACAGTGAAGAAAAGTGACTCATGTCCTGTCATGTAGCAGTTTGGTAGAAAATAGATGACTCTCTTGTATTGACATGGGCAACTATACTGTCAGTAGAACACGCCTGGAATTGATCTGACAATTAGAAGAAAAATAGTCAGACCTTATCATGCATCTTTAAGCTTTACCTTTATTTGGGTTGTGTTTTCTTAAATAGTCCTTCTCTAAACCACCATTCTCCCGTTGCAGATTTTACTTTGGTTTCCTAAGGAATGAGTTTGAATCTTTCCTTAACTTATTGCTAGCTGTAGCCTAATTCAATGGTAGAAGACTCACAGATATATTCATGAAATATGTAGGAGCCTAATCTAGAGCTGCAGGCACAGGCAGACCTTATTCTTCTCCCTGTTAGGATTGAAGTATCCCTTATTGCACAGTGGATAAGTCACATTGGGGGGAAATTATTAAAAATGCCTCAAGATCTTTCACTGAGTATTTGCTGGACCTCACACATACTTTAAGAAAAAAAATTTAAGCATACTCCCCATACACACACCAAAAAACACCATCCAAAGAAATTAAATGTCCTTAATTCTATTGCTCACATCCAGTCCACCTGCACAGGTATTTCTGTGAGCGAGCAGGTGGCCAAGACACAGCTCACTGAGATGCTACCTGGCATGCTAGCATTTGCATTTAAACAATGAATCAAGGCACAGTAATTCTATGGACGCAAGCCTGTTGCTGGTTTAGCCCAATCAGCTGCCTTGTTCCCTCTCATTATACTGTTTCAACCATTTTCCTTCCAGGAAGACATTTGAAGAAAAATTCTGGAGCTGTTTTAGATACCCGAGCAAAGTTAAAGTCAGTAGATTTCTCTCAAATGTTTGCTTTTTCCAGCCATGCATATCTTCAGTCACAGAGTCCCTTTTGCAAGCTCTGTTAATCCATTTCCATATAGTCACCCTTCTTACTGCACTTTTCCCCCCAGTCTTCCTTAGTTCAGAATTCACCATATAGCTGTCAATCACTCCCTGCTAAGAAAGTCCAATCATACAGTAAAATGTGCACCCGTGAACTGAACTGCTGATTACACTGGAAGAAATAGTATTTATTAAGGTTTATTCCTGTGTAAGAATCATGAAACTAGTGAGGCAGTTTCCAGAAGACTTCACATCGTGCACTGCTTGCTCATGCTCTGAGCTGTTTTCCCACCTTTCTTCGAAGTGAAAGTGTTGATAAAATCTGTTCACATGTGTAGGTGTGAGGTTTTGAAATTGGGTAAGGCGGATCTGTGGCTGTGTCTGTATGTGGTACAGGTCAGCGTGGCTGGTGCACTTACTAGCGTGCATCAACAGTGCTGCTGCTTCTCTCTAAACAGTTGCCTCAGGTCTGTGAAAATATTTGGATTTCATTCTTTGTAGTTTTTCTGGATCTGAAGAGTAGATCTGAACCACACGAGTGTGAAAGTACAGATGTTTCTCTTTCATTCTGTATCTGTTTCAGAAATGTTTGCATTTTCTCACAGACATGACCAGGTGACATTTCTAGTCACTGTATTTCGTTCTTTCTGGTTCAGTGACGTCTGGCTTGTGCTGTTGCATCTGTTACAAATTCCCTAAGGATCCCAAATATTCAAGTGTCTATCCCTCTCTTGCTGTGTGCCAAGGAACTCTCTAGGCTAGTGACAGTGAGCGGAAGACTCCTCTTTTCCACAGTAGCCTGTTGCAAAGAGGTCCTAAGCTAATCTGAGCACCCTGGCACACCTTGGCTGATCTGAAGAGTATTACTGTGTAGTGTGAGAACCTTTCCCTTTCAATTATCTCAAAATCAGTGTCCTGCAAGCCTGTTAATGGCAAGTATAAAGGATGCAGTAGCACAAAACTAAATACAGACATCTACCTGTACGGGAGGTGGCAGCACTTCTTTCATCCCCTTAGCTGGTGGCTCCCATTCCTGGGGCAGGGAGGAGGGGGGCTGCTGCCTGCTCTGAAGGGATGCTCTGTATGCCAAGCTGGGCAGCCTTGCTGTCTGCTTCCAGAAAGAGCAAAGGGCTGCCCTCTGAGAGGTGCCCATCCAGCCAGCAACAAGATTAAATTCTTCCTTTTTGGGTTTTGACCATAGGCCTAGGGAGCTGAACACCCCTTATTATATTAAAAGCACTAAAAAAGAAAATTTTGTGCTCCCTGTTCCTACACTGGGGGGATTTGGCTTTGATGCACATGATATTCCTCTTTTCAATAATGAGTAATACAAAAGACAAAATTTTTCATGGGACATTTTCTTTCCCTCCTTCCCCCCCCCCCCCCCGCCACTGTTTAGTAACAATTACATTATTTCTTTAGAAAGAATGTATTTGACAATCAATTAGATAAAGTATTTGTAAATACAACTCTAACTAATAAAATTAATAAGAGAACAAAGCATATTAAGAAGGGTTCATTGGGTATATACTGTTTCTTACGCTTCTTGCTAATGCACCTATACTAAACCCTGCCAGAGACAAGATGCAGCATTAGCCAGACTGCTGAGTCCATTAGGAACATAAAAAAACCCAGCATATGGGATTGTTAAGTGATCTTTCATTATAGAGTTCCTGTGACTGAGAGAAGCACATACATTCATCCTGAGTGCTGCTTTCTTTTTATACCTCTGAAAGCTGGATTATTTTTTGAATAAAATGTGAATGGAAAAACTTCATTGGCTTGGATTGTGTCATTTTTCTACAGCATGAAACATGAGTCAATTCTGTCAGTGAATAATAGTCTAAAGGTTTTGAATAAGTGCAGAATACTATTCTTCCTAATTAAAAAAAAATAAAAAAAATACGTGAAGTTCTTTGTTTCTGTAATGAAATTACTAACAGGACAAACACATTAGAGGTACAGAAACAGAACTCACATTCAAAAAGCTGTAGCTGTCTGCATGCTATTAAGATAACGAAATAATATGCTTCCAACTGAGTATCATACTTCTGTGTGATCCATTAGGCAAGCAGAATTTATAGCTCATTGCAGCCTACATGTAATTCCAGAAAAAAAAAGAAATAGAAGAAAACAGAAAATAGAAAAAGCAAAATAGATGTCAAAACCAAGTTGTCAAAGATGGCCTTAGCCCAGTACAGAAACAAACTTGAATGGAACTACCAGTAATAGCAAATATTGCTTTGGACCTCAAGGACGTTTAATTCAAA
Source organism: Acropternis orthonyx (assembly GCA_035583155.1). NCBI lineage: Eukaryota > Metazoa > Chordata > Aves > Passeriformes > Rhinocryptidae > Acropternis > Acropternis orthonyx. The sequence goes on along the minus strand of JAWWEU010000111.1, from coordinate 92,353,312 downwards.
TAAGGGTCTTTTTGAGAACATTTGGGATGCAGTATGATTCATTAGTTGCACTGTACAAGCACTATACTGTACTGCACTGCATGAGAAACGCTATCAAGCTTTCAGAATCAAAAAGTGTGTTGTGCTAAGAGAACAGAACTGGGCAGCTGGGACTATATGCTCTAGATCGCGAAATAAATGCTGAATTTTAGAATATACATAAGATACCTATAAAGCACACACATTTTAGTGGAAAAGCAATGCAGAAAATGAGTATTTCCTATAAGGGTATTAGTCATCCAATGTAGCCTACTGGTTTTAACCTGTGTGCTCTTCTCTCCCTCTCTCTTTTTTTTCTTTTTCTTTTTTTTTTTTTTTTTAATGTTTTTTAATTATTTTTTTTAAAGTAGAATTTTTCTCAGAATCACAGAAAATAATCTGGGAATCAGAAAGTCCATCTCATTTTTTCCCCTAATTTTGAGACAAGACTGGCTGTATCTAAACTATTCCTGACAGATCCCTGGTATGTTCTTAAAACCTGCAGAGGAAGATGCACCACGTTATTGCCAAGCAATCTACTCCAGTACTAACCTATCTTTCCCATTAGATCCCTTTCCACCTACCTGATGTACAACTCCACTTCTGCAATTCTGGTCCATACTACTTGTCTCATTCTCAGCAGATATGAAAAAAGTCTATTCCCTTTTTTTTTTTTTTTAAATCAGCTTTTCAAGCTTACCATCATGCTTCCCCAGTTTTCTTTTCTCCTGAGAAACCAAATCACATTTTCATGTTTCCACATTTATTGTCTAATATTTCCTGTGGGTTCATCTTTTTGTTTGTAAGATTCACAATTGGAAACGGCAGTCCCAGGAAGGCCATATCAGTGCTGAGAAGAGCAGAATGATTACTTCCTGTGATTCATTTCAAGCAATTCTGTTTCTATCTTTCAGCATTTCAGTAACATTATTTAATTATGATTGATTTTATTGGTAAACATTCATTACCCAAATTCTTATTTACACTGACACTACATGCCTTTGACTGCTATGTGTAACTTATTTCTGATTGTCACTATTTACTGTCTAAGACTGGGGGCTTTTTCCAATTTTTGTTGTTAGTTTGTTTGGATATTTTTGTTTGCTTGTTTGTTTTTCCTTTGGTTGTTGTTGTTGTTTGGTTTTATTTCTGACAGTTTCTCCCATTTGTCAAGATGTTTCTTTCTAATCTTCCTCCTATGATAAATTAACAGCCCCACATGGCTTCTTGTACATTTAATGCATAGCATTTTATTCAGGTCCCTAATGAAAATATTTAAGAATATGAAACCCATAACCCTCCACTATAGTATTTAATTAATCCTTTAACTTTTGACCTATTGAGAAGTTTTTCTCCTTTTACTTATCAAATTTGTGGGAAGCTAATCAAGAGTTTACTTTTGGAGGAAGCAAAGGAAATATCCTATTGGACAGGGTCAAAAGTCCTATTCAATTCAAAATATCTGTTTTCACCCAAATACCAGGTTTGTTGCCATGTCAAAAAAATTTAATTGGTTCAACAGGATTTCTTTTTGACACACTCATACTCATATATTGCTTATCAGCTTGGAGTCTTCTAGATGATAAGTGGAATTTTCAGATTGCTTTTTCTTAATATTCCATTGAGAACTGAAGTTGTAATGATCTCTGTAGCTTTTAGGCCTCTCCTATGATTTGGTCTCTTTTTCTCTAGGAATGAAATGCTGCACGATGTTATTATCAATGCCTCCCATATTGCCAGTTTTCCAGACTTGTTCAGAACTATTCTTTGGGTTCTGTCTTAACTTTCTGGATCTAAAGATATGTCTCACTTGCCTGTCATATAGTCTAATTCTCTTTCTTTAGTGGATCAGGAGTTAGAAAGCTGCCATTAACATCACAGCCTGTCTGTCAGATGACTGTGCTAACACTTTTTCCTTTCTGCTCTTTTCTAAAGGCTTTTTTCACTTGATCTTGCTGTTTTAGAAGCCAGTAATGGGCCATACCCGACAGCAATACTACTGGGTTTTTTCTTTCTCTCATTGTGCAGAGGTCTAATGACTCAAATTGTCATCAGAGCTTGGGTTCAGGGAAAGTGCATATACCCATGATATACAAAATTCTACCTCTTCTTTCTGTTCCTTAATAGGTGACATTATTCTTCATCAGCATTCATGTTATAGAAATGATCAACTGAGTGATAGCTTTCATGCTAAAATATTGTTGCTCACATATACACATTTTTGTTCTTCTTATTTTGTCATAGTTCTCTTTTTGGTGTAGGTGCACCTAAAATATTGCTGATACTTCTGCATCTTCCCTACATAACCAGTTCCCCCTTCACTAGAGATTTATATGTTCATTATGTTGATAAGCTCCTGGTCTTCTTGAAACTCATTAACCTAATTTAATAATCCATGCTCTCCCACTCGAGCAGTGGATACACCTATCACACCAAGCGATCTTCCTGACATTTTTTCTTGGCATGAAAGACACATTGTGTGGAAACATGGACCTGGATATAGTCTGAGGATTCTCACTCTGTCAGACAGAAGGCATTTTGACAACACTGCAGTACCCAGCCAATTTTCTTCATTCTCCTGGAGTCCTTGCAAACTTGAATATTTGCTTCATGTGTTATTGTTGCAGGATCAGTACATAGAAAAAAATTAAATGGGTGTCCTCAAAACTACTGAAGGGGAATTGAAGGTAGCATAGATAAGCACTCAGATGGAAAAGTGCAACATCACGAACCATGGTCTAAGTGATATGATGGAAGACTATATTGTATACGGGGCTGAGAGAGCAGAATTTCATGAAATTATGAATCCAGATACACAGACTGGACTAAATAATTTTTTTAGACCAAACAGTGTTGGAAACACCAATCTAGAAAACAGTTCAAATCTCTATGCATAAGAATTAATTTCTGAAAATATAGAATATTCAAATGAAAAGAACAACTAAGAAATGTATAATAACTGCAAGAGATAACCATTACACATGATTTATTATCATCTAGAAAACCAGTTTTCCTTATCAGTTATAAGAGATCCCATTCTTTACAGAGAATATCATTACTCTGGGTTTTTTTCAGACTGTAAAAACTTTTACTGAGATAATTTGGATTAAAACACCTCCAAAGACAGTACTTATAAGCAAATACAATTTATTTTAATTTTGTTTTCTGCAGGGTGTTTTAGTCTCTAGATTTATGGAAAATACCTTTATGATCTCTGTAATTTTAAATAATATAAACAATAAAATGTGATATTGGAAGGCTGATTAGTCTTATTACAATAGTAGGAATTACTGCATTAAAGTAAGTGCAGTAAATTTTGGTTTTGACAGCAAAATTATGTAAACAAAAGCAACATATGTAAATAAAATTCAACAGATTCTGTGGTCTGATCTTCTTTAACTATTAATTGAAAAACAAGACCATAAGCATAAAATAAGACAGCAGGTCTGATTGCAATTTTTTATGTTCTAACTGATAACACAGGATATAGCCAAGGAAAATGCACAATGGAATTAACAAGAGCTACTTGTAGCTGATGAAGAGTACGATGTGAAAAAATTGACATTATAGCGTACAGAAAATATGCTTCTATATTAGAAACAGAGGTCACTGAAGTATTAATTTCAAATAAACTAATCTGTGTCTTAAAGCCTCTGGGATCTGTCATGCCTTCATTGATGCCAAGGTCAAAGATAAGAGCTATGCTCAGCAGGCATACATCAAAAGTACAAATTACTGCAGCCACTTACTGTAGTGATTTCTGGATAACTACCACCATCACTGGCATATAGGTCAAAACAATTATCATTTTGAGCCCCTCAGATAGCTGTTATCTTACTAAGTATGTCTTATATATCTAAGAGCCAGACTCAAAAGCATACTTAGGACTTAGAGGAAAAACAAGCAAGGAATATGAATCAGTGGTTAGAGCTCTTAGATGGTAAGGCTGAGTCTTGCATACAGGTCAAGCTCCCATAGTCATTACTATTTCTTGTTTCTCATACACTGCAAATGCGAAATGTATCCCAGAGAGAGGATCAGGGCTTCTCTTGTTTCTTGCTCACTCTCTCTGTTATCACTGCCACCCACTTTTAACTCTCCAAAACAGGATCTGCAGTTTGGAGCAAAGATGTCTGACTGCAGAAACTTCTTGAGGCTCACCAGAGGTCATTGAGCACTCTCCACTTCTTCATCCAGGGGCCCCAGCAAGGGGGATGAAATATGCACATCTCCCTAAAAAGTGTTACGTTTCCACTTCAGGAAAACCAGGTAATTAGACACTGAAAAGTGTTAGTACCTAAATTCTGGGTTTAATAGGGAGGGAAATATGAGTATAGAAGCTGTCCAAGCACTGCAGGGAGCTGAAAAGCAATGGTTTGTTAAAAGCTCTAAAGGCAACATCTAAGTTTTATAAGTAATGTTAACCAGGAAGCCATTGGGATAAAGAGATGAACTGTTATTAAAAATCACTGAAAGATATGTAATTGAATTTGGTTTACTTAAATACACTTCTAACTAACTGTACGGCTTTGATCCAAGCCCTTCCAAAGGTTACAAGTGGTGGCAGTTACCTTGTGTCTTCCCAAAATGTAAAGGCACAGGGAAGACTTTTCTCTGACATCACGGAGAAGAATAAATGAAACAAGAGACCAGGATCAGTACAGGATTTCAGCTGAATTTGGAGTTAGGCTCCAAAACTGATCCTGAAAATGTCTTTTGCAGCTGCTGCTGGACACTGAAGATACTTAGATAAGACAAACACTTATACTTCTTTGGGCAAACCAAACTGCTGAACCCTTTAACCAACAACGACCAGAAAGTCTGTTTCTGGTCACTTGTGGTATTGCCTTTGCTGACAGGACTGAGGGGTTGGGTGCCTATACCCACCTCATCCTGCTCTGCAGCTGTAGAGAAGGGGGTCTCACCATGGCCCAACAGGTCACCATTCTCTGAGCTGCACTAGCGCACCACGTGTTACACACATTCACAGCACTAGCATTCAGATGCAATTGAGTGGCATCTACACGCGGGGAGGGATTGTTATCTGGTGACTTTTCCAGTCAGTGGCCAGTGGAATAGTTTCAAGAGGGGCAGAGGAATGTAGCATCCATCTTTTGCTAAAGTCTGATGACAAAGGGGGTAGAAAATAGTGGCAGGTTTCCTTTTTAGTAAGTAGATTATAACTTTCCTGCATAAATTCTGAGTATATACAGTAACTAAGTGTGTTAGAGCAGATCTCTTTTTTTTTTTTTTTTTTTTTTTTAATTTATTTAGCATGGCATTTATTTTAGCACAAGAATTATTTCCTAAAGTACCAGAAAAGATCTCCCTGATTGGACTTAAATAAGTTTTTCTTTTGCATTTCTTTTGGGCTTTTGCACTTCTTTTGGGCTTCTTCAGTATTTCTTTTGGACTTTCTGTTTTTTTGTTCAGCTTGTCTGAAAGAGGAGGTGCAAACTTCAGGGTTTCCTGGGTTCTGCAAGGCACAATGAGAGGAAGCTTTGCAAAGCGTATTGTTGTCTTGGCTCTTAAGGGAGGCAAACAAAATCTGTTATCTGTGAATTTCTATCTGTAACATAAGGAAAACTTTAGTATTTCAGAGGCGTAGTATGTAGCTAATTTTAATAAAGCTGGTGAGGTATTTATACATATGTCTCCAGTTCAAGAGACAATAACTGTCAAAAGTAATATGAGCAGAATGGAATAGAGAGCGGTGAAAGCATGGGATGACTGACAGAGCCACAGAGCAATGTCATTTAACAAAATAGATGAAGGAATAGAGACCAACCTGCTCAGCTCAGGGAGCTGCTGGCAGCTTGCTTACCTCATGCTGAATGCTGCTCATTGTTTAATCAGTCAAGATATAACTCCTCTGACTGTGTTTGAGGAATTGCAGGAAGAAATATTGAAAACATATTTCTCTGTATTAATTCCAAGGCTCAGTTTTGACACCTCTTTACTACTGTCATTTGTGACTTTTATATGTCAGCACAACTACAGAGCACTGTTGTTCAGGATCAGTGTATTCCTTGACAGACCAAGTGAGTAACAAGGAGTCCTTAAATTCCTTAAAGTGAGTGAATATAAGGAATCAGTGATAGGACATGCCAAGCAGCAATTTTCCATCACCACACAGGCAATGCAGCACTAATGATCCCTATGTTAGCATGCTCCAGCAGGGCATTTTAGAGTGTGATCCTGGTGATGACATCAGTGTCAGGAATATGTTTGCACTGGCCAAATCTCATGTGCTGAGCCTGCAGCCAACACTGCTGGCTTGCACTTCCTACCTTTGAAGTATAGGGCTGTACTTGTTTTTTCCATCTCTGAAACCCTATATAAATTTCACAGCCTCTGCATTGGAGTCCAGTGCACAAAGTACTGGAAGGGATATTAGAAAGCTCTCTAGCAGCAACCCAGCACAAGACAGGCTCCCACTCTATATGTTTGCACTCACTGGGAGGAAAGTGATCCATCAGTCAGGGGCCATAAAAGAATGAATAGAGAATGGAAACTACATTAATTTGAAGCTAAAATTAAAACTCTGGATAACTTTGTTTCACCTCTGATTAATTTAAAACTTTGATTAACCAGGTCTGGCTTTTCTTTAATAGAGATCACAATTAAATTTTCTTTATAACTTATTTATGCTTATAAATAGGCTGGCAAGCCAAATGAGTCAATGTGGTCTCTTAAGGGCTTTACAGATCCTGGCAAAACAAATGCTTAAGCAGATTTCAATCAATCTGAAAATTCTGATTACTTCACCTTTATGTCCCCTCTGATTCTATAGACTGTTTTGTCTCACAAATGGAAGAGATACATCTAATTAAATCATAAATACCATCACTCTGTGTCTTGGTGCTCTTCCTCTTCATCCAAAAGGAAAAGACCAAAGGCACTTTCATTTAAAGGCTACAAAGATTTTAGGTGAAATCCAAGTGTTATTGAAGGCAATGTCAAAACTCCCACTGAGTTCAATCAGGTCAGGATTTCACTTCTTGGTTTTGTAAAGCTGATGAATAAGAGGACGTGGGATATGGGTATTTAAAACAGTGACAAATCATGGAACGTGAATCATGCACTGTAAAAGCTGGGCTTTTATAATACAAGAAATAGGTCATCCTGGGAAAATGAGAGTTGCAAACTAAAGTTGAAAAAAGGGAAGTGGTTTAATCCCATGCATAGTCACTTTTGGAACACTGTAGCACAACTTTCTCATATCTGAGTGAAGAACTTACAGTCAATATTTGCTGCTGAATAAAATTGGGCTTAAATTACAAGGGGCAATGTAGTAATAAATAAACATTATAAATGCCTATGTACCAAGAAAAGAAGATACAAACAATAACAGATGAGCTTTGGTAAAGCACTTAGCTGCAATCACCTACTTCTGAAACCCAGGGAAGTGACAATTATTGCAATACTTTCTTATAAAGTATTCCTATTTGCCATCTTAACTGAAGGAAGGACATTATACCACACAGGAGAGATTCTGTAAGTTCTGTTGAAATAAATGATGCTGTGAAATTAGTCTGTGCACTTTATGTCCCAACAACAGACACAAGGGTATAACACTGAGCAACCTCATGTTTCGCAATGTGAACAGGAACAGGACCTGAGGGAATGACCTGAAGTTGTGTCAGGGGAGGTTTAGATTGAATGTTAGAAAAAGGTTCTTCACCCAGAGAGTGGTTGGACACTGGAACAGCCTCCCCAGTGGTCACAGCACCAAGCCTGGCAGAGTTCAAGAAGCATTTGGGTGATACTCTCAGGCACATGGTGTGACTCCTGGGGATGGGCCTTTGCAGGGCTATGGATTGGACCCGATGATCCTTGTAGGTCCCTTTCTACTCAGCATATTCTGGGATTCTGTGCCCTGCCACTTACTGTCCCATCTTTGCACAGTGGCAGGAGCTTAAACAAATGACAAATTTACTTGAGGCAAGAAAAACCAAGTCGTTATTTACTAACTTAGAAAGAAAGTTATAAAGAATGAACAAAACAGGGCAGGGGCATGGAGTAGCTGACCAGAGGTCACATCTGACGTGAGATTCTTTTGATCCAATGAAAACACAAGAATCTGCAAACTCAAACCACACAAGATCTCAACCAATTCTCATTGCAGGAAGGGACTTCCCTCTTGCCTTTACTGGCTGCATGGACCCAGTTCGATCCTACTGCTCCTTGCATCCTGTCTGCAGAACATCCTTATTAATCTGCTACCTGGGGAATGGATATCTGTACTGTTTCCGTTGTTTAGGTATCTGGCACTTGTGAAAATGTTAATGGTTGCTCTTCAGTTTCTCTGAAAATTAGTGAGATTCTCCTTTCCTTAATGCTAATTTCTCTACCCATATAAAACTTTTTCTCCTAGGAAATCAACTGGGTTTAAGCTACAAATCCACACTTGGAGTAATTTGGAAATTATCTATCTGAGAGGTATGTTTTTTATTCACAGTGGTCTTTCTGTCTGCTGGCTTTTACAGAGAGAGTTAATAGCATGTGAATTAATATGTTTTGCTTTAAAGGCGTCTTGTCACAATATATTATGGGTCTCCAGATCAGTAATATATTAATAAATTCACCCTGGTAAAAGACAGATCTTTGGTGTTTGGACAAGCCAAAACAAAGTAACAACAGCAACAAAAACAATGAAATCAAAACCTTTTCATCAAAAATTCCATCATTTTTCAAAAAATATTGATCAGGCCACACGATAATGTGTCAGTTACCCCTATCATTAATTGTATCTTGTGAATAGCAGTTTACAATCTTCTCTCCATTCTTGTTGGATTTGTTTCTTTCTGTCAGAGGAAGACAAAGAGATGAAGATGTTAACTCTGTTTTACCTGCACTTTCAAACTCAGATGTTTGTCCAAGCTGTTTCTCTGAAACAAAGTACCAGTATTAGAATTTTAGCTAAAGGCCTTGGATGAGATCCTGAAGCCCACTGAGTCTGTAATAGCAGACTTATGTAACTGACTCAGCTTTGATTCAGTTCACAGTGTCTGGCTTTTAATTGCATAGAAATCCATAAGCCAGGAGGAAAGAGAAAAGAATAATTGTGACTCATCTAAAGATTTAGATAGCAGAGGCATTTTTGGGGATCTTCTCCACACGAAATTAACCTTTGCTAATGGAAATTGATATAATCCTCTTGCTAAAATAAGGCCCACTCTTTTAACCCAGGGAGAACTTTTTCAAATTACAAACACTTCCCCTGCAGATAAATTCAGTAATTGAAGCTACCAATCATATTTAAGAAAGAAAATCCAGATTAAGAGCCAGCCCAAAAGAGTAGATAGCAAAAATGGCTTATTTGGCTTCAGTCTCATTTTGGTACTTTTGCTTTAAGAACTTTGATGGAGAATATTCCTTTGGGATGGCTCCCTCTGCAATAGGATTGAAATTGTTCCTTTCACACATTAATGCTGACTGTTATCTTATTGTATTACACATAGGGAAATAGTTTCAGGTAAGGATTGGGAAATTTTGCTTAGAATATTTATGGATGATTTAAGGGAATTTGTAAAGGGGAGAAGTATGCTGACCTTACCTGAACCTAGGACATCGAAATAAATTTTAAAAAAAATTATTTAAAAAAAACTCTATTATTGAGGTGGTTCAGGAATAGGCAAGACATTCATATAAAGAAATTAAAATCTGATTAATTTTCTCTCTTTCAGAGAACCAGAAATCAGTTTGTGCATGCATTTCTAAATAAGCCATTGAAAGGAAACATGATTTATCACTTTAAGTTATAATTGTTAAGGATGTTTTTATTCCAGATTATTTTTGAGTGATAAAATAATGGCAGATGGCCATGTCTTTTATAAATTGTCCTTGTTACCACTTAAGACATGACTAAAATTAATTGTTTTGACATCTCATACTCTCAGAAGAAAACCCCAACAAACATACCAAAACCCAAACCCCCTGAATAAGTCATTAACATCTTTATAGAGAAAAAAAAAAGGATTTTTCATCATTTGGCAGACCCTTACAACTTAATTTCCTCACCATCTCTTGAGCTAGATATCTCACATACTGCCAGTGTGGCATTGTCTTGTTGTCTAAGGAGATGTCCTTGCTGTTGACTAAAGAGTCCCTAACTGTACAAGTAACCATTTGCAATGCACTGCAACTTGCAGTGATATATGTATTTATTTGAATAACCCACCAAATACTCCCAAATTGTAGAGAACATTAAGGCAAAACAAGAACAACAAAACCCGCTTTCTGTGGTCTTTATAAATGCATTTGCAATTATTTATGACAAAGAACGTTAACACCTTGCAAACCTTAAATTGGAGATATCATAAGCCAGACAGTAAAATTGTCCCATATAATATCATAAAATAAATAAATTAAATCCCAATATCATCAGCAACATCTATTCTCTCCCAGAATACTCCTTAGCATCATGGATGCAAACAGCTTTAGATATTATCTGAAGTTCAGTACAGGAGCGGGCTAATTACAGTAAACTAATTTTATAAGAATAAATACTAGCATTTTATAAAATAACCACTTATAAATGCCTTGCTGGTAGCAACTATCCAATTCAGATGCAAATTAGGATCTCTCCCCTGATAAACAATTGCTGGAAATGGTTTTCTGGGAGTTAAGAGTCTGGCACTCATACCCCTATAGCCTGACGTACCAAGGATAGTGCTCCCTTTCCTCACTTCATGCAGTCTCAGACCAGGCCTGAACTGAATGAAAACTTGCTGTGCTATTTCCCACTTTAAAAATATTACTGTACTGTGATGAAATGTTTAAAGTTCAATGTATGCAAGTTCTAAGCAAATAAAGGCCAAAAAGAGAACCAAGATCATAGAATTATAGAATAGTTTGGGTTGGAAGGGACCTTTAAAAGTCATCTAGTCCAACCCCACTGCAGTAAGCAGGGATATCTGCAACTAGATCAGGATGCTCAGAGCTCTGTCCAACCTGACCTTGAATGTTTCCAGAGATGGGGCAACCACCACCAATCTGGTCAACCTGTTACAGTGTTTCATCACCTTCATTGTAAAAAATTTTTTTCCTTATATCTAGTTTAAATTTAATGTTTTTTTGTTTAAAGCCACTACCCCTTGTCCTATCAGAAAAGGTCCTACTAAAATGTTTGTCCCTATCTTTCTAGTAAGTACACTTTAATTACTGAAAGCTGCCTTCTCTCCAGGCTGAACAATCCCACCTCTCAGCATGTATCCACAAGAGAGGTACTCCAGCATTCTGGTCATCTTTGTGGCCCCTGCTGGACTTGATCCATTAGATTGATAAAAGAAGTATTCTAGTGGAAACAGAGTCCCATTAGCGACTGTTCTCCATTTTGTTTGTTTTCAGTGCTTAAATGGCTGTTTTCAGGACTGTTGCATGGCTGTGAGTAGCTGCCTCAGTTCATTAGTCCATGACTGTACCATTGCACACAGAAAAAGCTTTCTGCAATATCAATTGCAAGTGGAAATCAATTACAAGATTTAATTTAAAAAAATATTTTAACAGAGTTATCAAAGTTGTAAATTAACTGAAAGAAAGAGGGATAAATACAAACTACAAGCAGTTAAGACAGAACAAAACTAAACTTCCTCTTCACCATTTAACCTTGGCCTTCAGCTTTGCCTTCTGCAAAATTTCTTTAGCATTCACAAGTTATGAATGTGTTCAACAAGCACGCAAATAACAACAGTTTCTTTTTTTCTGCCTATGGCACTGAAGTCAGGTTTCTTTAAGGAGAGAAAGAACACCTTGAAACTGTTTCCTTCATATGATGTTTAGATCATTCATCATGGTATTAACTAAGGATATTAATATCATTACCCACAAGATAGTCCGCAGTTTTTAATCAAGATGTTAAAAGTTCTTTTATATTCATACAGCAATAGGTAGCAAAAGCAAGAAACTTATCTTTTTTAAGCTGCCTAACAAGTTTGTAGAGAACCTGGGCAGCTCCTGTCCTTGGTCCAAGTCTTCTTGGCATTTGCCTTTGTTATTGCCAGACATTATTTGTCTCTGAAGGAAACTAAGAGTACAATATGACCTCTTAATTTCTATTTGAATGCCTTGGCAAATATGGTATAAAATGATAAAACACATCTTTCAGTCAGTGTTTCTATTAAGATTTCTTTCCTTCCACTGTAGCCGCCTTTTTACTATCCATATTTTGTAATATGAAAATGAAGGGCCCCCAGTACAGCAATAAACAAGAATCTAAGTGGGATGGTAGCTGTACTCTGTTTATTTTAAGTATTTGCTTTAAATCCTTTTTCTCTGTACTATTTCCATTGAAACTTGGTCGCTTCTGTATTTGTTTCAATAACTTTCTATAGTTCTTCATTAAAAGGAAATTAATTTTGCAGGACTAAACGAGGTTGAGTGCTGACATCAGATAGAACTATGGCCATTGAACATATTTCTAATAAAACTGTATGCATTTGGTATACATTTTTTTAAAAATAAAATGTTATTTATTGAATAGGTATGTATAAAGATCAAATTTCTATAAAACTAGATTGTATCATCCCAGGACCTAAAATGAATAGAAAATGTTGGACTTCACAGAACTCTGAATAAAACCATTAATCTTAGTTTTATCTAATAATTTAATCCTTTTTGGTTTTGTTTTTTCGTTCTTTTTTGTTTGTTTGTGTTTTGTTTAGGTTTTTTTTAATTGCATAGTCTTTTATTTTCTTCTATAAAGAATGAAACCTTGCGTTTTAAGTGACTGCATTCTCTGAACTAACACAAGACCTTTTTGATGTTCTTCTGGTGGTTTGTTGGTTTGTTTGCTATTTTAGATATTTTCACAGAAAAAAAGTGACCCAAAATTTGGGCAAATATTAGGGACTTGGTATGTTCTCACATTTAATAAATAAATGGAGACACAATTGTCACTCACTGAGGGGGCACAAATATCCTTGAAGCTTGGACAGAGTGTTGCCTTTTGGTTTTTTAAAATAAAAATGTTTACATAGTTCTTTTTTAATGTTTGTGACATACTGGCAATCATACTGTAACTGATGCCATTAAATATCTAACCACGTCAGCTTCATTTTTTTCTCTGATATAATAATTGGATGAATTTTTCATGGAAGTTACTGCTTTTATATTTGAGGTGAAAATTTACTAATATCAAAGCCTTCATAAGCTGGCTAAATCCATCTAAAATTATAAATGCCATCTTCAACATTTATCCATGTTGAACAGTAGAACTGAATCAAACATTGCTTCAGGCTCTTGAAATAACTAGAAGTTTTGTTTTTAGACTCCTATTTTCCTGTATCCTTCTGACAGCTAAGATTTTCAGGCAGAATATATTATCTCTTAGAGATCTGATCTTTAAATGTTTAGGAATAAGTTCATGCCGGAATTAGAGCTTGGTCTCTAAATAACCTGTGTCAGATATTTGTAAATTACATTAGACATGAAATCAGAGCATGAAGTTCTGCAGCCCTCACAGGTACATACAAAGTGTTCAGGATCTGAATAGGTATTCAAAATTTAAATGTTTTTATCATCAAACCCCTGAATTTTTGGGGTTAGCTACTAATAATCCAAAATCTCTGTTTTCTTTTCTCTAATCCTTCTGTTTAAGACTGTTTTATTGCATCTCTTATTTATTTATAAGTGGAAAACAACTCCAGTTCTAAAAAAATCCTTTCTTCCTGTAAGTGGACTTCCAAGGCTCCCCATCCCTGACAGTGAGTACATTGAAGTATAATCTGGTAGAGATTTAAGCAAGGCAATGAGCATGAGCAAAATTGCTGTTTTCTAGGGATCTGCCAGTCATCACTGCCTTAACAAAATGAATGTGTTCTCTCTTTCCCTTACAGATGCCCTTTTCCTCATGTACGTTGCATTTCAGATGTTTATACATTCAAAGGTCAAATTGTGCCTTGACACACAGCTTGTACAGCCCTGACCCATGAGATTGTAGAGTATGACACATTTACAACTGCTTGCCTAACTCACCTAAGAATTATGACAAAAACAGTCACTATTTTAAGGTGAAATCTTGCATTAAAAAAAAAATAAAAATCATTACAACGTGCAGACAACTTGCCACTGGTATTTGGCCAACCATGGGAGAGCGTTCAGATGAAAGGCAGCAGTGCTGACTGTGTCTCTGACAAAGAGCACAAAACCACAGGAAACTGAGGCAATCTCTCCTGAAAGATCATACCACAGCGTAAAAATCCACCTTTCCAGGTGCAGAAGCAGAAGAGAGGTCATAGTAACGTATGCTTTTAACGTCTGGGTTTTTTTCCGTGGTGTGAAGTACAAGATAACATATTTTCTCAAATTCTCATGACCAACTGATAAGCATAATGAAAAATCAGAACACCAAAGAGGGGATTGAGCAGGAAAAAAAGGGGCTGTGGGAGCCAGCTTTCCATTTGGAACGCAGCTGGGCACGGTCAGAGTGATGATGGGAATTATTCATGTCTGCCAGACCACCCAATAGGTGAGCACAGCACATGAAGGGGAGATGGGAAGGCACACAAGGGAGCAGGAATAACACTCCTGAATAACACAGTGGGCACCGGCTATATGTTGCACTCCCTAAACACTCTTCAGAGACAAATACCTGTGCTTTGCAAACAGGACACATTTTCAGCTTGTTGAGAATATTTAGGATTGAAATATCTTTGTGTTCTTATGCCTAACAGCAAGGGCTAACAAATAACACACAATTGTGAAATCTGTACTTCTTTCTCTGAAATAACTTACTCATTTATAAAAGCCTTTCTTAATAGTTCTACACAAAATGAAACACCCCCAAGTGCTGAAAGTCATTCTTACATGCATTTTGCTCCTTAGCCTAGTGTGGTGTCCCATTAAGGGTAACTCTTTAAATATTTTAGTGTTAATATGCAACCTTTCTGTATTTTTCCTTAAAGTATTTTTTACAATTTAAGATTTTCTGATTGACCAGAACTGACTGAAAGTCATTTAGTCTACCTTTTTGTACTATATGTCTACAGAGCACACTTTAAACATTGTATTCTCATGACAGACTTCTAGTCAGCTTTCTACCAAGTGTTAGTCTGCCCTCAAGTATCTTGATATTAGAATTACTGCTTTATGCCCTCTTTGGTAACCCTAGAAAAGAGAAGAGGTAAGCCTCAGAAGAATAAGCTAATAATGAATATATGTGAAACAGAGATAGCTCGATTTTTCAGGGACACAGATGCCATCTTGTAAGTCTAATTTCATACTGTATACATTTCTTACAAAGAAAAGTAATATTCTGTGGCTGTAAAAGGTGTGCTTGGTGTTCAGCACCCATGAACATATGATCTAAACATGGTATGATTTACTAATCATTTGGGTGCACATGCTTAGGATTTCTATTTTCCTTTATATGTTCATAATGGACAGAATGAGGAGAGGACAAAAGCAGAAGCTGAGAAGAAAATAAAAACCAAGTTAAAAAAAAAAAGATGCTATAGTTTCTGGAACAATCCAAAAATTAGTAAGTTTTATAAGTAAAGTTAGAATATTATTATTTTTATGATCTGTTTCAGGTATCATACTCTTTAAAATTAAGAAACAACTTGGAGGTGAAAAACATTAAAGTATCAGATAAAGATGCAACAAAACACAGAGAGGCTTATAAAATAGTCTTGTACAATAAGCATATTTTGTTGGAGATAAATAACAATAAATGCATGAGATTGTAAAAAGAAAAAAAACAGTCGTATCAGATTCTTAAATAAAGCAGAACTTGTCAAGTATTCTTTGATGACTGGTGACCTGAAAATCCTACAACCTGTTTTATCTGCCTTGGTTCAGTAGCACAGTACTGGAAAGCCAATATCTGTGTCCTAATGCATCATCTGTGTATTGCTCCTCTTTGTGCTTCTGGATCTATGGTAAGCCACTGCATTTTACAGTAATAAATAAAAGAAAATCCAGATCCTTAAGTGTATTTGGTTGCCCTACAAATTGTCAAACCAAAGCAGGTGTGTGAGTTGATTTTTTTTCAGATAGTTTATTTATAAAACCTGTCAAATAGAGAAAGACAAACAGTATTTTTTTTTTTTTAAGAAGGTAGAACAGCATGTGAAAAACAAATTTGCACAGAATTGACATCTGACAATCGGGAAATGAAAAGATAAATAAATTAAATCCAAGAATAAAAAGCATATCATACTTTAAAATTTCATGATACTAGGAAAAAACTGGAGGTCATTCCAAAGACTGGGATCTCACATTCTTAAAAATAAGTAGATTATTTATTTGAGCTGTCAGTCTGAGTGATGATCTGCACAAAACCTTGTGGCAAAGTTTTTGTTAAACCTTTTATCATCAATTCAATCATTCTTCAGAAAGCTATATTGATTTCATTCTTCATTTGTAAATTAAATTGTTCTTAGAGAAAGGCATTGAGATTAAAATATTTATTGTTTTATTTTAAAGAATGACATTCTTAAGTGAGATTATCCTTTCAAATCACTTTATTTTTATTTCTCTTTTGTTATTTTATCTTTCTGTTTTCTCATGACAGTACAGAACAGTGCATCAATCAGGAGTAATTCACAATAACACAAAAATATTGAACTTTATCCAGTCTCATATTTTAAAGGGCAGCTCTTACTACTGATTGAAACTACTGATTTTCTAGAAGTTACTCTCCCATGTTCTTGTAATAAAACATTTTGGCTCTTCGAACACAAAAGCAGATAAACTCAAAATATACTAATTACATGACCAGAAACTTTCAATACCTTCTGTTGGGAGGATTTTATTTTTTTGTTTTTAATAGTGAAAACAGTTCAACATCTGTTTCACTTCCTTCAGGATAACTGGAGTACTCATGACATGTACCATTAAAGCCCTGAGTTATAAGTCTAGTCCCTCTTTCTGTCAATATAGTTTATGGACAGAGATGTGTAACTTCAGTCAGTAAGAAGAGAAGCCTGAAATTCTCCAAAATGCTTCTACCTAACTACTCACTGAAAACTGATCTCAGGACAAATAGGCTGCCAATTACAAGAGTCATGTGACATTAATGTGTCAATGTCATATGACACAGCAATTACACATGCCATGAAATATTGCAGTGATAATTAATATAAAGATGAGAAATGCGATTAAAAATCTGTATATTCTTCTGATGCAGAATTTCTGATTTCCCCCTGACATTAAGTATCTTCAGAACCTCTTCTTTGTGCAAAGCTTTTTTGGTGGGTTAGCCATGGCCAGTAGCCAAATGCACACTCAGCTGCTCTTTCACTCCCCATCCTCAGCAGCACAGGGATGAAATAGAATAAGAAATCCCATGGGTCAAGATGAGGACAGAGGGACTCCGCTCACCAATTATTGTCACAGGTGGAACAGACTGCACTTTGTGAACATTGATTTATTGTCAATTTAAATAGATTCAGGTAGTGAGAAAAAGGAAGGCAATTAGTAAAACACCTTTCCTTTCACCCGTGCCCTGCAGTGAGTGGGTTGGAGACAACTGGAACCATCTGTGTCCGGCACGGGGCAGGCCCAGCCTCTCCTCACAGAACCTCCCTGTAGCTCCTGCTGCTGTTGGCAGCAGGGCACCTATACCTTCATAGCAATATAACCTGATTTTGTATACTTAATAGTGTTAAAAGAGTGAAAAATGTGAACAAGATTTCAAATGTTTCCCTATCTTAGAATCATGGAATAGTTTGGATTTAAATATTCATCTAATCCAATCCCCCTGCCATGGGCAGGAATACCTTCCACTAGACCAGGTTGCTCAGAGCAATGATATTAAAAAGGACACATTGTTCAGTCATGTTAACCATAGACAATCCAAGCAGGACTCAAAATGAAATCATTGTTTGCTATAATATCCATTTCATACTAAGAGATGTTTTTTAGGGACAATGCAGTGGAATCCTGGAGCAGACTGATTTCTTGTTGCTGTTTAAGAGCAGCACGATTAAACACCTGATACTGTTGGTAAGAGAATGTAATCAGAGATTCAAATCGACTAGTGCGGTCATTTTAGACCACTTCAGCACCACAAATCTCTAATTTCAAGCTGTGTTATGTCCTTTGATGTTTCACAGGCACAATTCACATTCAGATGCACTGCTAGACAGAGTAGACCATTGACAATGCTTTGCCAGGCAAAGGCCACATTGTTTTTCAGAGTAAAAATAGTCACCAATGTACCTGTTCCAATATGCATTAATTTAGTGTTTACATTCTTTTATATACTTTTGAGAAAGTGGTTTCACTCCTCCAATTCAGATGTGAGTTGTCAGAGAGGATGTCAAACAACCTCACGCCGTAGTTATTATGCTCTAGTGTCATGAACACATTCTTTACATTTTAATTTTAAATTTCACCTGTACCCAGTGGATCTCCCTGCTAGCTGTTACTCAGTAAATGTGCACTTGAATTATGGTGGTTTATGTGAAAAGATGGGAGCATTACCAAAAAAAAAAAAAAAAAAAAAAGGGTAGAAGCATTTCTTCTGAATGTGACACAATGTTTTGTTTTGTCAGGAAGCAATAATATCTTTCTAGCTATTAGCAGATCTACCAATGACTCAACAGGTATGTGCTTTTCACATTTTCTGAATAACGAAAATCAGTTTATTGCCTTTGCAAGATACTGTTCTTTATACTACAAAACTGCTCTGTATTGATTTGTAATTTAGGAAAAGAGGATTTATTCCTTGTCAACCACCTCAAATACATGCAATATGAAAAGGTACCTCTTTATAACATGTTTGAAAAAAAGAATCCTTACATTACATTATTTTTACTTTAAATGATTGGTGTTGTGTAAGAAAGCAATTTTTGCTGATACATAGAGGCATTAGACCTTCTCAAACATGTGTCACGTCATCATAGTCTCATAGAGTGGTCTTGGCCATATTTTTTAACTCTTCTGTATCCACAATATGTTCAGTTGTAAACCATTGTGCTTTGTATGCCTTGATAACTCTGAAAATGATCCTTGCATAAATTCTGAATGCTTTTAAGGGTACACTAGCAAAGCCATTGGCATAAATATTTCTCAGAACTCATATTCACTAATACTTTCTTCCCTATCTAATATCTCATTGAGGATACATTATTGCTGTTTCATGCACATTTTCTACAATGATAGCTGATTATATGTATTTTCAATCACATTTGAGTCCTTTCTGAGCAGCAAAACTGATGGTTAAAGTCAGGCTGTGAATAATATCTCTCAATTCTAGTTTGAACAGGTGGTCATGGTTTATAGTAGAGGTGTAGATCACTTCAGGAAATACAAAGCAATTGCCATATACAGTCAAAACACTGGAAAAATACTGTAGACATAACTGTTAGGTTGCAATAGAAAGGAATAAGAAGATAACATCTCCAAGTTAGAGGGAATAAGTGGAGGCTGGAGAAATGAGCCATCAGGAACCTGTGACCTGCAGCTAGGCAGGAATTTCCCTCCACACCACAGCAGGCTGGTCACCAGCTCTGTGAGGAAGGGCCAGGGGTCCTGGTGGGTTGCAATGAGAGCAAAGTGAGCCCTAGCAACCGAAGTGGCCAACAGCATTGGAGGCTGCAACAGCAGGTTCAGAGAATGATCCTTTTCCTCTGCTCAGCACTTTTACTCTATTGTGATTCCTACCATGATTTCTCAGTAATCTTTAGCATGCTGGATTTGCAGTAAAACAACAAAAAAAGTCCCTTTCTTCAGCACACTTCTCCACATTAACTGAGTTTTGATTTAGGTTTTTTTAACCCCTGTATCATTACAAAAATAACCTTGTCACTCTATGTCCAGTTCTGTTCTACAGTCTGACAGGTATCAGGAGCTCTTTTTTTTCCCAGTGTTTTGATTATTTGTAATCATTTATTTGCTTAGTCTTTCCTGATTTTACCTTATACCACCTCTCCTATAAAACACCACTCCCTGCTCACGTGGGAAGTGATCTCTCACCAATCACCAAATTTGGGCTCAGTCTGGCTGTAGCTCAAGCAACAGGTTCAGGTCTGTCATGTGTAAACATATACATGAACTTCCCTAGCCTATATATCCTTAAATAAGTAACAAATGTTACTGCTGGTTAAAATTAAAGACAAAAAGCTAGGAATTCAGATGAGGTTTGAATATCTTCAGCTCTCTTTCCTTTCAGTTACTAGCAATTTCTGAGATGGCTTATGAGCAGCTCAGGTGTTTTTCACTGCAGTTCAGTCCCTAAAGCACATAGCAAATAACACTCCATCTATGGGGAAAAGGGAGAAGAAGCTGGCAACAGTCCAGAATTTCCCAATGACTGTCTAGAAATCTAGCTGTTCTAAAGTAGTTCATTTTAATATCATTCAGGTTAGGTTTCCATAATTTTGATTGATAATTCGTCCTACCAAAAATTCTCGTGGTTAAAGAATACAATAGAAATAGACTGATATTTAACTCTATAGCATTGCTATATCTACAGACACAATCTAGTACTAAACTCTGTCCTAAATACTTTTGTAAGATTTGATTGTTTTCTGGCTCTGAAAAGTGTGTGTGCTGTAGAAATGAAACTTACCAGCTGTTGGGGATTGCTGGAATATGGACAGCTTTGGCTTTAAGAGGATGCTGCAGCAGGCCTGGGAAAGCAGTGGAAAACACTGCCTGTGTCCCTGGACCAGGCCTGGGAAAGCTGAAGAAAGAGAAAAACAACTGTGGAAAACAAGAGTATGTTTTGGGACTTGCCAGCATGAGGAGAGATGGTGACCACCTATCAGAAGATGGTTTGGAATTGACAGACAAGTGTGCTTAGCAAATGACAGGTAGCCTGTGTGTATGTTTGCAGTAGAAGAATATCATAAAAGGATTAGTATCTAATTAATAAATTGGCTTCTCTTGAACATTATATTAGTGTTGAGTTGTCCAGGGACTCGCATGGGGAACGAGAAGCCCAACAACCAGCATAGTGGAACAAGATGCTACAATTATAGGAGTATTTTAAAATATATCTTGAGATTTCCATCTTCCAGGGTGCAGAACAGTTTTCTTCAGAAAGTCACACAAAGTAGTAACAATTCATTTTCAAATCTTGCTTGATGTTGGCTCTCTAGTTCAGTGGAAGTTGCATGCCACCTCCTTTTTTGTTGTTTGTCTTACAGAGCAGTGATTTGCTCTGATGCAGCTGATCATGTGGAAAACTTCCTAGCTAAAACCTCATTGTTAATAGTCAATAATTGATAAGCATTCTAAAAACATTAGAGATAATTTTCAAATATAAGAATCAATTATGTACTTGTAGCACATTAACAGTCACTTGGGAAGGCTGCTGCAAGACAGAGCATTTTGGATACACCAGACTGTTTCTGAGCAGCCCCACGACAGGAGGCAGGTGAAATTTCCAAAGTGGTTGAATGACAAGAACATGGATACTCATAGCATAGATGCAAAAAATTTTTAATAAATCCTGAAAGAAAAGTTCAGTGGTGGAAGATGCTACTTAGCACACGCTAGGTCAAACCATACTTTCATACTACTCTGTACAGATGTGAAGCAGTATTACTTGTTGAGGTTATTTTGCTGATATTGCTCAGCTGTTCATCAACTTTAGAGGTTTGAAAGAAGCCTTGAAAGAAACAACTGTAGTTACTTCTGCAATGGATGGAGCACTTCAGAGACCACAGGGCCGTGAGGGACTGCTGAGATCAGCTGGACTGAGCTCTTGAGTCCTACAGCACATGGCAGGTACCAGCCCATGAGGTGGCCCCAGAACTCAGTGTACCTGCAAGGCAGCCTGAAAAACAGCAGACCTCTCTTGATTCATCAATAACAAGATGTTGGGTTTGGGTATAGAAAAGGTCCTGATGCCAAGTTTAATTTGAAGTTATTTTCCTGGAGGAGGAAAGAGAATTAATAAATAAGAAAGGCTACTGCAAAAATCCAGTCCTCAGAAGAAAATGAGTGGTGTGGATGCATGCTTAAAAATAGAGCATATAACATCATATTCTCCAAGAGACTTGTAATTGCTGTTTGCACCCCATCTTCTTCCCCACAGCTCTGTCTCGCTACGTTTGCTTGCCTCAGATGCCTGTCAGATCACCTTTTAGGTACTTTGCACAATTTTCGAAAGAGGAAAAGGAACATAACACATAGCTCAACAGAATTTGTGTGATGGGAGGCTTTAAGTACTAATGAAACATTACTAATTGAGTATACTGTCTCTAGTTCAAAAATTATTGATTATAATTTTAACTTCCAAATCTCTCTTCCTTTTTCCTGTGTTCAGGATTGCATCTTTCCACAGAACTTACTAAAGCTCAAGCAGTTTAACTATCAAGAGTCCTCCAGTCCTTTTATGTCTGTGGATGCTCCACTTGTAAAAGCCGCACAAAGCAAAGGTGCAGAGGGACTTATTTCAGTTTGTATTGCATTTTTTTCTCCATCACTGCTGTATAGTTTTGCCTGCCTGTGCATGTCTCATATTTTAGATGACCCCTCAACACCTGAGGTGAAATGACTGCACTTGACTCTGTGCAAATCTTCTTCCACGGACAAAGCCTGCAATGAAAACTCTTCAGGAGGACAGTTCCTCTCACACTGTGAGACAGGGTGTCTGTCTTGGCTCTTCCCAAACTCTCAAACACCCCCAACTTCCTTGCCAGTGTGCCAGTACAAAAAGCAGAAAAAGCCTTGGCCCTGTGTGAGTACTGCTCAGGAGTAACAAAAATATCTCTGTATTATCAACCCTGTGTTCAGCACAAATCCAAACTATAGTCCCATAGCAACCACTGTGAAGAAAGTTAACTCTACTCCAGCCAAAACCAGACAGTCACATAAATGATTTTTAAAATTTCAGATCTTAAAGATAAAACTTAGAACAATTGTAGAAATATTGTTTTACAAAAGGTGTCTGATTTAAACGGGTTTAACAATTTAATTTTAACCAGACTTCATTCTACAAAGCTCAGACTAGATTCCTATATATAGTCTATAGGTAAGCTGTAACACCCAGATATTTTGTGTTTAATTTCTAGTAGTATAATTTAAAGCTTCTTTTTTTTATAACATTAAGAAGTGTTAATGAATGGAACACTAACAACTAAGCTCATATTACAGAACATTTTAATTTCATTAGTGGAGTCAAGCAATCTCTTCTTGAGACAAAGGAATCAGAAAATGATCAGAGGAACAAATATACCTCTGTGTTCTTCTAAATCACTGCCTTCTGCAAAGCCTATGCTTTCAGAGATCAAGAAGGTTCTAAGAGAGAGGAAACAAGGAGATTTTTTAATTTTTTTTTTTTGGGGGGGAAGGGGGAATCCCAGTGAATCAACTGTTTTTTAGTGTTGCAACATCTTCTGGGTTAATGACTATGATTACATGGACTGCATTTTATCTGTACAACCTTATGTGTTGAAGAATTTTAAGTGCATAAAGAGTTAAATGAGCTATACAAATATGTACATGTTAAAGATATCAGGAACCTGGGATTAAATAACTAAAAATCATGTCACCATTTCTACGCTAGACATTGCATGAACTCCAAGGACCACTACTGGTGTTGGCTACTGGTATCTGTTTTTAAATTGTTTCCTGCCTCTCTTCTGTGAGATCTTATTTCAATTTGTCTTCCATGTGCGTCTTTCTACTCATCTCCCTGTCATACATATTAACATACATGTCTATGTCATAGACATTAATATGAAGTGAAAGGGAAAATTACAGAAGCAGCAGGAACGACTTCAGGAATGTAGATAAAGATAGACATTGTTCAATAAAATGTGACAGAGTGTTTCTGAGTGTGCATACTTAGGTTTTCCCATTTGCAAGTATAAAATAATAACATTGTTATAACAGAGAATTGTCAGGAGGAGAAAGAAAGGAGGCAAAGAAGGTGGAGTGCACCAAGCATTGTAAAGAGCAATAGGATGGAGGCAATAGAGAGAAGTAAAAGATGGGGTTTTGGCACTTACTGGCCTTCCCTTTTTAAGGGTCTGCGGTCAGCAGTATTTGAGCCTGCAATCAGGGCAATGGAGAAGCCATAGCAGTGACATAAAACAGTCCTCAGCCAGGCTGATGCCAAGCCTATTCAACACTGTCTACAGACCTAATCATCCAGCCAGGAAAGCAAAGTCTATAAAGCAATAAATGGATGAAGGGGTAGTTTTACACCTTGTGGAAAAGGACAACACATCATATTTCACACACTGCCTGCTGTGTTTTCTGGCTGGAAAGTGACAGCTGCTTAGATTGTAAAATGCCCATTTGAAAAGAGACCAGAATGGTATCAGTCACAATAGGCAATTTCCTTCATTCTTCAAGTAGACAATGCACATACAAATGCTATAGAGACCGTTCAAATTCAACTGGAGGCTTATCCAATTTAGTTTTATATGTTACCATTTTTTATCACCCTTCCAAAGACACAAATCAGTCTGAAGGATAAAAGACCAGTTGAATATCACTTTGTTTTTATGCAAGATGGAGTTTTCTACCCTATATTTAACACAAATACAAAGCAACAGCTAGTTTGTCTTTGCCCTGTTCTTCATTTCTGTACAATTAGTTGACAGCAATGTATCAAGATGTGTGCATCTCTTGCCTCATCTACAACATCCCAGTCACCTAGAAAACTGTGGAGCTAGACTTAAAAATACATAGTTGATCTTCTTTTGGGGAGCATAAAGCATTTAAATTACAGTGTCCCACTCAGTGAATTTCTGAGGTATATTAATCTCTTCTGTAGTTCTAATGTTTCTCATTTCACTTAAATGCCTTGGAAAACAAAAAAAAGGTTAAGTTAATAATTTATTTTTTACAATAAATTTAATATATAAAATAAAAAATTAAAAGATCTTAGAATATGAAAGTTCAAAAATGTCAAAATTTCACCTGTTTGGGGGGAATGTAACTGAGAAAATTTTCATCCAAAAATACAACACATATGTATACAAATTGTATATTATATACAAAAACATACTTATACTAACTTTCTCAATCTCAAATTAACAGAACATTGTCTGCCCCTTGTCTTCAAAACAATTGGTTAACCACCAGACTTCACTACAAATAATTGATATGTATTAAATATGGTAGTCAGAATACAGATCAGAATCTTTTATCAAAACTTATGTGCAGTGTTGCTTTGAAAGCAGTGCCTTTCTTCTAATAAAGCATTACAATCAATATTTGAATATACAATAAGCATAGGAGTCTTGAATACTGATGAACAGAGTATTGATTAAAACTCTTTTGCAAGGTTCATTTCCTACTGAGACAAAGTCAACTTATTATACCACAATTCTTGCTGAAAACTTTAAAGACACAAGGCGCCAAATCCAAAGAAAGATTTTCAGTGATTAAAGTAGAACTTAAACATGCTTTTTTAATTATTATTCCTGCAGCTGCCATAACCTTTAGTTTTATATGATTTAACAAAACTGAGTGGTTTTAAACTCAGTTGGCAAGGACAGACATACTTAGTAAGAATAGGACAACCTCATGTATAACAGATCTTGAGAAGCCTCTGGTTCATTAGCAAGTCCCCACCATTAAATCACAATTGCAATGGGTCAGGTTAAACAAACAAGCAAACAAAGTGCAAAATCAAGCAAAACTACTTTTTGTGCAAGAATATATTGTGCTAACAGGTCATTAAAAGCCCACATTGAACATTAAATTAGATAAAAAATAGGGAGCTTAAGCTGTGTCAGTTAATGTGAAATGTCATAGGTTTTCTTGGTTTTGTAACGTGGAAAAACCCCTTTCTCTAGATTTTTCACCTCTCTCATTCCTCTCAGCATTGGTCAGCAAACATACTGCTTTGCACAAAATGACCTTAAAGGTGACCGTACAAGAACGTTAAATCAAAAGCTAAAATCCACCTGATGTAATTTGGAAGACTTTTTGAAGGCAAAGAGTAACATTCTCTTATTTGTCTCTACAAAACAAGGTATGAACTGACCTTGACAATTACAGCCTACAGAATTCACTTGTGAAATTGAGAGCAACTGGAGGGTATTCAGCACAGAGACATGAAACGTAGAAAGACACATTTTTCTTCACACAGAACTGTTTGCATCACACCTTTCCTCAGTGCCTGTGAGATGGGAAGAATCCTTTAGCTGAAAACTGAACTGATAGCTGATTAATTAGCCTTTTTGAAAGGGATCTGAGGAGTGAAAACTAAGTTTTTCATAAAAGATGAGAGAAAATATTCTATTCTATTGTTCTGCCTTTTTAAGTTGACAAACATTTGTATTTTTAAAAGCAACAATAAGTATTAAAATTTATATCTCTACGAAGGGCAAGGTTTGTCTTCTTCCTTATCTATGATCATGAGCTAAAAAGTGTTGCTATTTGTACTCAAGATATATGAGCTTTCTGAGAAATGCTCTAAGCAGTTGCTTTTACTGACTCACTTATTCTCACTGCATTACCATAGGAAATTACTGGGATAAAGATTTGATGGAGGTTATGATTCAAAAAAAGTGCAGCCATATTTCCCCAGGTACTGAGTGATTTCACAAACTTTTCAGAGGGTTTTCTTTTATTATTTTTCCATGCTTTTAGCTAATGATAGATAGATAATCCTTAGAGTAAATCATGTGAGTGGGTAGAATAGAATATGTATTCAGAGATTCAACAGAAATGGTCCTGTCACATCTGCCTTATTATCATCTTTACCTCAGAAGCATCTGAAGTCTGATTTATGTTCTAGATGGAGCATCTCAGTGCTAAATGAAATGGCATTTTAGCAGAATCATCTGTATCAATTCTCATAGTCATACCAATCATCTCATAAGCAACTGCCAACAGTTTTGTTTTAGCTGGGAGCCTTTCACAGTCTTGCATTCAAATGAAAGCAATTAGCTGTTTGCATGCATTCTGTTTGTAAGCTGTCATATAATGATTCATACCACTGATGTTAATGAAACCTGCCTTGTAAAAATAAATTTGATGACAGGCTTTCAGCTGTCATCTCATACTTCCCATAAATCTCATGCAGTTTGTGTCACCGTGAGCATGATGACCTCAGGTATGAAGTTAACTGAATTATGCAAACCCCCTTCCCCCTTCTAGATTATAAGCAGAACTTTTACAGCCCTAGGTTGTACTACTAGGTTCCTTGATCAGCTGCAGGGCTCAGGCATTGAATCAAGTCTCAAAGATGTTTTTGTTATTTTAGCAACTGTGTGAAATATCTAAATTTCCATCCAAATGTTTCTGTTTCATTGACATCTGATCAGTGATGCATAGAATGGTTTGGGTTTCAAGAGGCCATAGAAGTCACACAGTTTGAACCCTTCTGCCATGGGCAGGGACATTTTGCAAATATGGGAAAGGTAGATCCTCCAACAAGTGGGCTGACATTCAGTCTGACCTGTAGCTGTCCCTGGATCCCAGTCACCTCAGCTGGTGACACCTAGACAGCTCCTGAGGCTGCAGCCCTGCTCCAGTTACTGGTACAGACAATCATGTGGCCATGACTTTCTAGGTGAGTAGGAAGAAGTAAGTAAGAAGAAAGGACAGTAGGTGGCAATAAAGAATGGTGAAGAAAGTGGCTAAAACAATACCACCATTTGAATCTCTTTTACAAGAAAAAGTTGTTATTTGACAGGATAGCAAGGTTTTCCTGGTTGTTATGGTGGAGTGGCTATGGATAGAGTTGGGAAGCTGTGGGAAACTTAAAATACTATCTAGGTTTCTTTCACTTATATAAGCATCAGTTACATAGATTCAGAGTTTTGTGTAAACTATAACACTGTATTGAATATCATTTTCCATAATTTTGCCAGCATCCTTTTGTTTTACCAGTCTTTCTTTCCTTCTTTCTCTCTTTCTTTCTTTCTTTCTTTCTTTCTTTCTTTCTTTCTTTCTTTCTTTCTTTCTTTCTTTCTTTCTTTCTTT
>JAWWEU010000111.1:92299941-92325348 GCA_035583155.1 Acropternis orthonyx | reverse complement strand
TCTTTCTTTCTTTCTTTCTTTCTTTCTTTCTTTCTTTCTTTCTTTCTTTCTTTCTTTTTCTTTCTTTCTTTCTTTCTCTTAGATAACAACTGAAGTATTAGTTTCTTGTTATCAAAAGTATTCAGAGTTTAGTTTTTAAATACAAAAGTGAGCTAAAACCAAAATTAATTTATTACTCATGCCAAGTATGCCTGTGGGATACATCAAAAGTTCAGATTGGGTGTGAGTAACTGGCAGGTAGAGTTAATCAGAAGCAAATGCAAAATACCTTAAGTATTTGAAATTCCCCAAAGTCCAACTCTCCAATGGTATTTATAGGACTCACATATCTGCTTGCTAGTTAGCTACACCTAAGCCTCTGTATAACCTTCTTCCATTCAAGAAAACTTTTGCTTGTGTTCAAAATCTAACCCTAAAGGAAATCAGTTTGGGATTAAGCAGAAATGGGGAGCTGTTGGAAAAGCAGAATATATCCAGGAGTCCTGCACCTGCAGTTTGCAGACTTTGAAGGATATCTAGGAGAGAGGTATCAGAACAGCTGAAAAGGGTGTGGGCTAAAATTTTATCTTACAGGTTTTAATTGTAATATTTTCCTTGCACACATTGCTGTTAGAAGAGTTTACCTCAAGTAAACAATTCTCTATTTTACTATGAGGCTTATTAAAAACCAAGAGAGATAAGAAATAACTGCCAAAAAAAATCTGGATGTGAAAGCACATGGTGCCAGATAGCAACTTTCTTGTAGGTGCAAACTAATAAATATCTGCAGAAGCTGACATGATCAGACAGAAATTAAGAGATTAGAAACTTCTTAATTTTTAATTTATTGCTATTTATGGGTAATTTATGTTTATTTATTCTTGTTGCAGCATTGTCCTTCGGCTTAAATTGTTCTCATTCCTCTTAACTTGCTCTCCATTTCTCTTTTTGCCCTCTTAGCCTTCTACCTTAAAAATAAATGGGCTTTGTCATCCTATATGTAATGACATAAACAATTAGAGAAGAAGAAGAGTACTTAAAAATACTGACCTAATGTTTTAGGTTTGTGAAGTGGGCATTAAACTCGATCATTTGCTCAAATAGCAAATAAATGTCACTAGAAGGACAAGAAAATAATAACAAAAAAATTAATTATTGAGTCTTCTAAAATCTGTGAGGGTGCACTGAAGCATACTACACAGTTAAAGACTTGTGAAGAATCCAAGCAAATTATGGTGAACCAGAAAGCTCCAGGGCATAATTACTTTTAACCAAATTGCCTTCAAAACTCCATGGATTTTTTGAGTAAAAACACTAGTGTTACCCCTCAGTTACATAATTTCCATTATGTGAGTGTATAAAGCTTGAGAGAAAAGAAGTGTGAGACCATTCAAAAACAGTAGGTTAGAAGCTAACATATATGATAAACTGAATCTATCTCGTTAGAAAATATGCATCTTAAAAGCTTTTAATCACTATACAGCCATCACCTCTAATATAAACTACTAGCAGCAACCTAAGTGTCACAGTATTGTACAAATTCATCAGGCAGGCTGGCAGCCAGGGAAACTGGCTCTGTGTATGACTCCACATTATCAAATACTACTGACTGCCATCCTGAGAATGGATTTGTGGATGAGTATTACTGTTCATAAAACAGGATCTAAGGGGAGTAATTTTAAAAGCTTGTGCAGCTACAATTTGCTGTTCAAGTATTCATGTCTGGCTTCAAAGACAAGTTGGTACGTGTGACACTCCTGACCTTTGGGAGTGCCTGCTCTGGACTATAGAACAGGAGAGAAGACTGTGATGGGAAAATGCAGAGTATCAACACAAATAACTCACATTATTAGGCCAGGCTTTATATTCCAGTTCACAGCTCCAGTACCGAGGTGAAAACTTACTTTTTGAGGTTCCCAGGACAACAGCCTGGTCTCAGGTTTTATACAGGTAGTTACTATTTCTCAGGTAGAATGTCCTGGCTATGTTTTATGTATACCTAGAGAGAGATATAGATAGATATATATTGATATATATTGAGATATATATTTTGATACATGGACATAAAATAATGCGATTATAATGTTACTTCTGTCTTTACTTGGTACAGATGGGAGGCAGGTAATGCCTGAGAAAACAGTAAGACTTTTCTTGTGTTGTCTGAAGTCTAATATCAATACTGTAGATAAGATAATTACTTGGCAGAAGAATATATGTACTGAACTGGAATAACTATTTGTAGTCCATGAGATGTGACCACAAGAAAATTGAGCAACTTTGCTTTAAGCTGTTGGAGAGAGACTATTGAAACCACCTTAGACATTAATACTGGTTTATGTCACTGCAAAATAAGTACCCTGAAAAAACTTTTTCCTAACTACTGTTGGAAAAAAATTTAAATCACAGTCTCAGGGGATCTGAACTAAAATAGGCATTAATAACAATTTTCCTTTTTCATTTTTAAGACATACTTTGGTGTTTTTTTCAAACATTCATAGCTATTTTGTGTTCCTAACATGATGGATAACATTCCTTTCAAAACAGATAATAAAGGGAATGGAAGATTCTATACTTGCAGGAGCTTAAGCTTTAGTAGTAATGTGAATATAAGTGCTACACTTATCTTGTTCATATAGTGAAATGAAAACTCCTTAATGAAGTTTTTGGAACCTAACTCACCTGGACTCCCTCCCCACCCCCTGCCCACCTTTTAATAAAAATACAAGTGAATAAGTAAGTGAACATACTTAAAATTATAACAGTGCTGTCCTGATTTCAGCTGGGATAGAGTTAATTTTCTTTCTAGTGTTTTGGATTTAGGATGAAAATAATGTTGATGACACACTGACATTTTAGTTGTTGCTGAGCAAGGGTTACACAGAGTCAGGGACCTCCAGTGAGGAGGCTGGGAGTGCACAACAAGCTGGGAGGGAACACAGCCAGGACAGCTGACCCAAAGTGACCAAAGAGACGTTGCATATCATATAGCATCATACTCAGTACATAAGCTAGGGGGAAACCTGTCTGGGTTTCCTGCTTGGGAACTGGCTGGACATTGGTCGATGGATGGTGAGCAATTGTATTGTGCATCACTTGTTCTGTATATTCTAGTACTTTTATCATGATATTATTATTGCTCTTTTTATTTTTAATTTTTTCCTTTCCTTTTCTGTCCTTTTAAACTGTCACCCCCTTATAAGTAGAATTTGAGCCTGTCTCTTTTTGTTGGTTTTACATTTCCCCATCAATGTCATTGAGTAGCTTAGACTCTGCCAGGGCACTGTGGCCAGACCCATCATGTTTGCAGCACTTTGTCCCCCTGTGCTGCTCTCTGGAAACTACAGAGCTTTCATCTTTGTACTGGTCCCCTGCTCAGCCTTGTGCTGCTTTATTCTCTCAGCTGGGTGACAAGCTGCTGCCTTTCTGCTCACATATGCTGTGTGTCTCAGACATGGTGCTCCTTCTAATGCTCTTCCCCCATTCTCCAAGGCCTCCCTGGTACCTGAACTGGCTCCAGCCTCCCCAAGCACTCCTGGCACTGTGTCTGGGAGATCCACACCTGAACCACACCTTCCTCTTTCAACATCCTTTCCCTGCCTTCTGCGTATTGCCTTGGTAATATCTGTATAAAGTCCTGTCCTTCAGAATAGAGTAGAATAGAATGTGTATATAAACATTTACAGGCATATACACATACTTATACATATATATATATATGTATATATATATATGTATATATATATATATATACATTCACATAGATACTATGTATGTGCATATTAATGATTAAAGGACATTAGGGCAGAGGCAATTGGGGCAGCTGTTCCTTTGCAAAAGTCTGTAAAACTATGACAGGTTCCCTACTATGCCCACCATTTTCTCACATGAGTTGAACTGTGATATGAGGCCACCTATTCATACAAAAATTACAAGAGAGGGAGCCAGAGGAGAGACAGTATTCTAGCTTTGCTTTAATGAGGATAGGAACCAAACCAGGCAAAGTTATTTCCCCTGCTTCAAAGATCTGTTCATTTGGGAAGTCACTGTGAATAAACACATCTATGCTTAACTTTCTTCAAAGAAACAGACAGAGTATATTGTCCTTTGCCAAAGACATGTGTAGCAGTTTCTTTACTGAACTCACTGTTTTCACATTTTGCTTTCCAAACTCCCCTCACACATGGGACCAAAGCAGAAAGAAGGTTACATACATGCATCTGGTTTCCAACATGAGTTTTTCTTGGGTGACATTTAAAAAGGTTTTGAAATTGACTTGTACCGGCTCAACTCATTTCTCCTTGGGGCCTGCTCTGTTCCAGCAGCACTAGTGTGTGTATAAATAAGAATTTTTATCCCTTGACAACTGCTTGAATTACAATAGCACTCGTGGTCACACACGGCAGAAAGAGCAGCAGGGAAATACTTTGGCCCAGCAGGCACATACATGCCATGTGTTGACTAGCAAAGTGGCTGCTGGTGTTTCAGGTGGTGGTTTTCAGTGATGTCCCTTTGCTTGCTACAATCACTGTCAGGTTTTCTGCTGTGCTTTAGAAAGATTATCCATCCGCTGCCTTATGTCTTGACAGCTCCAATCTCTTGAAGGTAAGAAAAAGAGTTTGGCCAAAAGGGCTGTCAGGCATTGGAACAGGTAAGTCGTTGGGTCATCATCTGTGAAAGTATTTAAAATACCTAAAAATGTGGCATTTAGGGACACAATTTAGTGGTGGACTTGGTAATGCTGGGTTAGTGGTTGGACTGAATAAACTTAGAGGTCTTTTCTAAACTAAGTGATTCTATGAGTCTATGACTCAACTGCTTCTGAGCTGGGATTCAGGTAAGCCTTAAAAGGCTTACTTCCTTTTCCTTCGTTTTTTTTTTTTTCACCAACCTTGACTTTTTGTGGCTACAGGAAGAAGACGGTTCTGTAGTTCTTACTTTTATCTCCATGTGGTCAGTTGTCCACCAACAGTACCTGACAACTTCTCTGTTTACTCCTACAAACAACAAGGAGATCCTTCTGCAATACTGCAGCCATCGCACCTAAAATTCCTTTTCCTTTGTAGGTGTATAGAATTGATAATATATATCTATGATATAGGACTAGAAAGAATTCAGAGTTTCTATACTTTGTATCTGTCTCTTCTGCTCGTCTGCACTCACATTTGTCCAATAAATAATACACTGTAGATTTGGTCTCAAGACCAATGTTAAAATAGTCACAGAAAAAGTAAGTCAGTCAGAAAGTGCAGGTTTTATGAATAAGTCTTATTATGGGTAACTATAGGAAATTATCAGTTAATAAGTTAATTGCTAGATTTCAAAATTAATATAATTGTCATTGCTCCCTGTTATTGTTTTCTCCACAAGTGCATAGAGAACTTAGAGCTCCTCATTTTTCCCAAGAATATTTCTGCTTGAAGGGAATGGTATGGGTGAAGGGGGAGAATTCAAAACAACATTTTAAAAATAAGTGAAACTTTTAACATTTCAGCAATCTAGCTCCTTTATATGTAGCTAGAAAGGTTGTCATTTGCATATTACAAGCTTTGTTTACTAGCACTGTGATAAAATTCCCTGATTAGTGTGGTTCTGTTTTATTTAACTGAAGTACTCTACTTTCTTACCTATGTGTTAATTTTAAAGCAACAAATCAACTCAGTCAGGGAGGTGTTGTAATGTTTGTCACTAAAGGAGAGGAGTAGTATCTAAATTTGCTTCCCTTCATTACTTTGACCTCATTTAGAGATTCACTGGAAGATGATGTCTATATTCACATTTCTGTTGTCCCATAAAATTAAGGAATTGAATTTTAAGATGAACTACTTTGTCTAAATTCACAAATCAGTGTGGAAGTTTTCAAAGAACATGTGGTTTTACAGTGTATTATAGAATAAAAATACAATGAGACAAGCTGAACCTGTGTAATTACACAACAAAAAAATTGCTTGCAGCATAGTCTCATCTCGGTGATCCATTGTGAAAGTTGCCACAAATCCAGATATTTCAAAGGCAATGACTCTTTCAGAGTCTCTTTGTCCACTCCTTGTCCATCTTAGTGGTGGTCCCTTTTAGAATGCCATCATTGTACCCTGAAACATGTTTGGGATCTTGCTAAGAGATAAAAAACTGGCTAAATATTCATTTATCCAGGAATGCATTCTAGTTTATAATAGTTGTTGCCTTAGCACAATAAATAAATGGGTCAAGTATGACCATGGTTTATATGTATGAAATACATTAGTCATCATCATCATGGCTAGGCTTCTTGAACGAAGATTTGCAAAGGGCTCTACCCATGCTTGCTGCAAGCACGCTGGTGGCTAAAAAGGTCGATGCGAGACAGGCAAGTCCGGTTGCAAATGGCACAGTGGAAAGTCTCCATAGGTGGTGTTGGCAAGGCATGGTTCTTTCTGTGTCGTCTTTTTTCTTCAACATTGATCCTGCGTGTGCTCTCAAAGGAAGCAGCAGCGTTATGAATGGTGTGTCTCCATGCCTCCCAATTGGAGGCCAGAGTGGACCACTGATGGTGGTCAATATGGCCAAGGCTGAGTTATTTGTAAATTGCCTTTCAGGAAACTGTTGTTAATTTCTTTTATCCTCATTTACAGAGGCCTTGCCACAATGAAGGGCTGTCTCCTATATAGTAAATACATTTCAAGCCTGCAGAGGTATAATTTAAGGGAAAATACCATATTCCTCCATGTTTTCTTTTATATAGCATTTCTTTTATATTCTGGTACAAATACAGAGCCCAGTGGACTAAACTAATTTACTGACTGAACACTACAGAATTATTTGTTCAAACAGTGCTGAGCATGATAAAACACAATTTAGTGTCATCCATACACATACAGTAGAGTCTCCTTTGTTTCTTAAATCTGATAGACTTATAATTTAATAAATAAAAATGGATTAACCTGTCTGTTTTTTGTTTTTCTGAAAGTATTGAGGTGTGTTTTGACAGAAAAAAGAATACTATTAGGGGTATCAGCAATATCTGTTTTCAAGGCATTTCAGAAACTGAGATTTGAAGAACCTTGTTCCCAAGACTTGATATGGTTAATAGTGAGAAACCAGTCAGGTTCTGTTTTGGAAAAACATCCTTTAGGTTCACACATTTTAATGAGTCTTACTGAAGAAGGTAATGCTACAAAAACTGAGATGTATCATAATGGAGAAGGAAAAATAAAGCCCTAAAACCTTCAGTCAAATTGTTGATGAATACATTCAGGGCAGGTGGCTCTGTGAGCAGCTGCAGCGAGAGCTGCAGGCTGAGCTCTAGGTGGGAGAGTCTGAGGCAAGAAGCTGTACCTGCTAACCCTTTGCACAACAGAGGCCACCTGTGGCCCTGCCAGGGGACTGAACACTCAGAGACACGGCAGGAGATGAGAATTCCAGACTTTGCCACACTTAAACTGTGAGGGTACAAAAGCTCAGTGTTTCCTTTTTTCGGGGTCCCTCCTTTGAGGCACCAGCTCGAGTTGTTTTTTCATTATTTAGCTATTGCACCAAGATTAAATTATTTTAGGGGTTGGGACCTCTGAGGCTCTGCAATGGGAAACCTGAGGTCAAGCCAGTGAGGAAACCCTGTCTGACTGTGAAATTGGGATGTAGCTGCAAAGGGGCCTTGGTCCCATCTCAGGTGGTGCAAGTGTGACTGCCAGAGGGCATCCTGGAGGGTAGGACAGGGAAGTTTCCTTAGCAAAATACCCTGCCATTTTAATGGAGTGAATTAATACATTGAATCATAACTCATTCTGCAACGAACAGATGTATTTTAATTACTCACCTCAGATGGGCAAGGATATTTCTGCTGTTGCCAAGCAGTAGAGAATCTACACAGCATAGTTCATCTTCTATTCAATAAAGATTTTCTCTGGAAAGGAGCATGAAGTGAAGAAATTGAATGGAGAAACAGAGTGGACAGAAAATGAGAGAGATAAAGAAGGGGAGAATTACAGTCTGCTGAACATATGAACACAGAGCCTTCCCTTGTGCCTGGCTTGCTCTTTGGTTTTGTTTTTTTTTTTTTTTAATCAATTACGCAGTGCATTTCTGTTGCAAGAATGCCCTTCTAGAGTCACTCTAGGAAATTTTATTTAAAAACCCCTGCCTTTTAGCCTTCTGGGCCAAAAGATAAATATTGACAGAACTTCAGTGAATAAAAAGAATTAGTGACAGCAAAACAAAAATAATGATCTTAATTAAAATCACGAAACTGATGTCTGTGTCCCAGGTTTTGTGAATTTTAAATGACACAAAGATATGTGTCAATAATACCATTGTGTGCATAGAATCATAGAATTTCCCAGATGAAGAGACTTTGAAGGATCATCGAAGTCCCACTTCTGGCACTGCACAGGACAACCCAAATAACTTCACTACGTGCCTGAGAGAATTTTGTCCAAACACTTCTTGAACTCTGTCAGGCTTAGTTCCATGACCACTTCCCTGAGGAGCCTGTTCCAGTGTCCAACCACCCTCTGGGTGAAGCACATTTTCCTAATATCCAACCCAAACTTCCTCTGACAGAACTTCTGGCCATTCCCTCAGGTCCTGTCACTGGTCACCACTTTGGGAAGAAGTTGTTGCTTAAGTTCTCCAGTATTTCTGTGCTTCCATTGAATACTTGATTCTGATGCTGTTACTGCTCCTTCTTAGTCTTGTTTTGGGTGGAAATTTTAAGTCCATTCATTCACAGTCATATAGGACAGGAAAATCATGTACTTTCATTCAGATAGCATATTTTTCATTGAATAGAAAGATGTCAAATTTCCATATCTGACAGTATCTAGTTTCTGATCAAAATGTTTTGTCATGATTTCTTTGTGCTCTTAAATCTTCAGATTTTTTTTTCTTTTTTAAAAGCTGTAAACATTCAAACTGACAATTCAAGCTAGGTTGTTAATTTAATTTCAATATTATTTGAATAGGAATTACCGTAAGTAGATATAAACAAGCAGCAAAAGAAGTGCAAAATTTTCTGCATTTTGTTTCAGACTTGAAAGGGACTCTTGCACTGTCAAAAGGATGACAGCTGTAAAAAATTAAAAGCTCAAAACATAATATTAAATACTCATAGAACTGAAGTCTGCATAGAGTTTAGGAGTTGCCTATATGCAAGGTGTAAGTAATAATGCCCATATTAGTCACTTAATACTTCCCATTTGTAAAAGTCCAAGCAATCTTACAAGCATGTGACTATTGCCCCCTCTGTGTCTATAGATTTGCTCACATTTGCTGTGACTGTATGACATGGCAAGGATCAGACTGTAAGACTTGATGTACTGGGCAGCTTGAAGGTTTCCAGATGAGTGTTAAAAAAAGGTGCTGAGTTATTTACCAGGATGGCAACAGTATAGATCCTGTGTGAAATTCTGCTGTTGTCAATGATAATGATAAAACTCCCACTGGCTTAAATAAATCTAGATTTCATTTTCCCTACACTTCATTTCCAATTAGTCTGTTCAGAGAGCTTTTGACATGACTAGTAATTAAGACCTTAAGGATGCTATGGAGACATTCAAAACAGCTTTTTCTGTTTGACTCTTTAACGATTTATAGGGCTATGATTCTTTATCATTATAAACTGTTCCGAATCTTTCCTGGGAAGGTGGGAAGTAAGGCAGAAGTGTGGGGGAGAGACTAGACACTAGACCTGCGTGTGTTTATTTGCTTTTTACTTTAACCTCCTTCTCTTAAACTACTTAGGGAATGGTGAGTCACAGTTCTGTATATAGCTTTTTGAAAAAAACTTTTTTAAAAGATGGACTTACTGCAGATTGTGAGTCTGATGTAGCAAAATTTTATTTCCCCTGGTATCCTGGAAATATACAACATAAATAATCACATAGCCCTTCTGAACAATTTGATACTGTCTTTTCTTATTACCTAAAATTAGAGGCATCTTCAACTGGACATTTTTTCTTGAATTATTGCTTAGATGCTTTTTCTCTGGACAGCAGGACAACCTGTGGTCAAATGCCGGTCAACATGGCCTGTTCTCAGGAAGCAGCAGTAGATGAGACTGCAGTATCTCATTTGTTCACCAGGTGTTCCATGCATCTGCAAATTCCCCCTTCTCCCTTTCCTTTTAATGCATCTTTTTTCTTGTCTGTCTGGAAATCTTAGAAGGAAGCTGTAGATAAGCTTTCCTCCAACACAGAGAGAAGATGATTTACGGGAGGGAGGGCTGTCTTCTCTGTGGGTGAAACGTTTTGCTAGGTAAGCTCAGGAGAACTGTTGTAAACGAGAAAGAAAAAGCTCATTTGTAGGTGATGTGAAACCTGTGTAGGAGAGAGAGTTTAGGTCTCCTGCCTGAGTATATAAATAACATAATAACATAACTTCAGTGGGCTTTGGGTTAGTTCTTAGTCTGTATTTAGCTCATTTAATAGAATTGGAAAGGTCTCATAAAAACAATAACTAAATTCCGGGAAGATCTCTAAAGTAACTAAATATTTCAAAGGGTCTGCAAGCAACAAATTTGTCATTGTTCATTTAATTTTATGATATCTCTCTACCATTATACCCTGCACCAAGTAAATAAAATGCTGGTCTCCCAAACCAGGACATTACTCAAACATTTCCCACCTTGCATTTTTGTTAAATACTTGTCACTTGTAAAAATGTCATAGTATAAAAAGAAAAGCCTTTTCTTCATCTAAATATCTAATCTATGCAAAAAGTTTTTGATTAATAGAAGTTTTGTGGTTTGGTTTGGTTTGGTTTTTTTCCCCAAAGGAAGAATAAGTAGGTAGTATTGTTGCTATTTTCTAACTGATTCAACATTAATGATGAACATTAATTTATTCCTCCTTTCTTGCTTTTTGCTGTCAGAGATTAAACAGATATACAGGAGATGGCAGAAGCAGCACACAAAATTGGGATGGTGTGCTTGGCACACTTTAAAACACTTGGTGGCAGATGAGGGTTAAAAGAGAGTACCCTAATTAGTATTAGTCAGGGGCAGATGCAAAAAAAGTTTGAAAACTGGAAATAGAGGAAATCATTAGGAAAGTTGGGCTAAAGAAATGAAACTCTTACTCTCAGCTGGGCAAAATTCCCACAGAAGCCAAAAATCTCCATTGTAGAATGCAAAAAGTTTTAATGTTAATGTGTAAAAAAACCCATATGTCATCACTGTCTCCAAATTTAATTGTAACAACTTTTTTTATCACTATGAGAATTTCAACAGAATAGCAGTGGAAACACAAATATCTTGCTTCTTTTGAAGAAATTGAGCTGGCATTGCTGCTGCACCTTTGAGACCAACTTATTTTGATATTTTGATCCCCTGCTACATATTCCTGAAACTGACTCTTGCTTTCACTTAAAAACTGCACATGATGCCTCTGGAAATGCAATGGTCAACTGAAAAATTGCCAATAATAAGCATTATGGGCATTGTTTCAAATAGCAATAGTGTTATTTTAAAAACACTGACAGAACACCTCACAGCAGAGTAGACAGTTTAGGACAAAGGAATCCATGGGGTTTTTGACAGATAATGAACCAAAATCTGTTTCTAAACAAAGAAAACACCTAAGGATTCACAGGAGATTGCAAGAAGCTTGTACAAGGAGGGAAGTGGGAAACTCATGTAAAGCCCATAGTGATGTTCTAAGTAGATAAGGGATGGCAGTTAAGGATAATAAGGTCACATTGAAACCTAATGTATTATTCAAAAGTGTCCAGTGAAATAAATTCCTAGCAGATCCATGACCATAGCCAAAAAATGGGCTATTAAGTGAATTTTTAAAGTAACTTAAATATCTGCAGTTTTATTGTAAATTAAAACCTGAGAGTTTGTGTAAAAACCTACATATTACCAATGCTCTTGTCTGGCTAACTTAGATATCCTCCAAGGATTTTGGGCACTGAAGCTCAACAGCGCAAGGGAAAACCAGATTTCTTCAACAGCAGAGCCAGCACAATTTTATTCATAAACAACATTTGCTTTCTTTCATTATAATAGAAAATAAGAAACTTGTCTGATTTTTCTACTATTTCTCTTGTATCTATGTTCCTGTTTCATAAGGAAACCAAATTGTCCGTTGATGGGTTTGGTGTGTGCTTCACTTCTTTGTCATGAGTCAATGAATTAGTAACCCACAAATATATTTTGTCTGAAAAATCCTAGTTTATTACAAGAAGTATTCCACTAATAACTCCTGCAAAACTAACCAGGTAACTATATCATTATGATTTCACAGGACAGTGAGTAATCATTGAAATCAAACTGTGAAGCTCCTGTTAAATTCTGTTGGCTCAAATTGGTTCAAAAGGCCATAATATTGAGCATAACTTATTCTCTTTGAGTTCGCCTTTTCCCTGCAGACCTTTCAGAGGAGCACCTTCACTTCTGATCTGAAACCTATGCTACCCTCCAAATTTCTCTATTATCTTTTCTGTTGTTAGTTGCTATGGAAATAAAAAATAATACTAATAAAAAAGAAACTGATCTCTTGATGAATGTAACTGGGAAGTTCATTGGATAGTTAGTGGAAAGAAATTACCTGGGTTTGACACAAGATATCTATCTTATATTAACAGACTTGGTGTGTTTGGCTGTTCGAATTAAAAGCTGGTTAAAAAGTAATTATGGTATTCTTACAAAATACTTATAAGACTGGATGACTTGATGCCAAGTATTTTGACAGGATACTTTGTGATGTCTTTTTATAAGGTGCATGGAGCTCCTACTGTTTTTCAGATATGCAACAGATTTAAAGGCAATGAAAGATGATTAGCCAGAAAAATAAAGTGCCTTAAATGTATCTGGGTTATACACATAGGGCTGTAAAAACCACATACGATAAAATAGGAGTATGCTTAAGGGACAGTTTCATGCTTTTTCATGCAATGTGTTTCCTTCTCTATCCATCCTCTTAGGTATGGTAGAGCAATTGGCTAACACAAAGGTGATTGTGTTTCAGAATGCTTATTTTTGTCATTAAAAACATTAATGATTTCTTGATTTCTGTTGAAGTTAGTGGCTTTCTGTGGCTCATGATTGTGTCAAAGCAGAAATAACATGAATTAATCCTCTTATCTAACCTGACAGTCAACAGCTCTTTGTTTGCTCTACCAGCCACCACAGTCCTTGGCCTTGCTCATAAATCTTTTGTTCTTGAATACATATCTGTTTTCCAGGCATTGTTTCTCAGTAGGTTTCAGGACTTTGTTGTCCCTGAAAGTTCATATCTTATCTGTTTTTCCTTCAAATACCCATTCTTCTTCAACTCTATCCCTACTTTTCAGAACACATGGAAAATGAAGATGTGTCAGATGATAATTATTTTTTGTGATTAGCTTATATCTATTCAACATTAACACACACCTTTAAATTTTTGTGTGGCTTCCACTGCTGCCTCAGTTTTCATCACAGCCTTTACTTCATTACATTACTTGTCACAATGCCTTTTTCTGTTTATTGCTCTGTTTTCTGGGTCCTCCAGTTCTCCAGTTGCTCTGCTCATCAGCTTAATTTCAGAGAATGCTATTTATGAAATATCATTCTTTATTTGATTAAACACTATGTAATCAAAACCACAGGCTTTGAATGAAATTAATTGTATGATGATTGACTTCATTTTTTTTCATAGAAATCATTTAATAGGAAATAAATATTTTTCATAAAGTGAGTCACATAAATCAGGAAACTAGTTCATGATGAATAGCTAGTGAGAAACCAGGATCTGCAAGATAGCTTGCAAAGCAAGAAAGAATTTGTTGCTTAACACATGGGGAATTTCAAGACTGGTCTAAAGGAGAGGAGGGCTCTGAATGCCCACTTGGGCATGAGTGGGTCTAAAAATGTTGGTAGGGACCTGTGGTTATACAGAATAAAACATCTCACTTTCTGTCAGAAATGTCTCAGATAAAAAGCATCAGAAAGAAAAAGGATCTGCTAATTAACCCTTATCATGTTTCTTCTGATAGCGCATTTCTGACATTTCCCACTTTATTTGAAATGTTGAATAATGTTTTGTATTCTCTCCTGAAATGTACTCTGTGAACCTTTTGTACTAATCCCATTGTTACCACGGAAGCTAAAGACTATAGAAACCCATTCTTCTTCATCATGCCCTTTGCCTCCTGTTGTTTCAGATGTCTTGACCACAAAAAGGGTTGGTTTTACACTTAAAATTACTAGTGGACTAACACCAACTAGGTTTTACTAGCTTTTATTAGTTAGTGAAATATAAGGTACTGGGAAAAAAAGAGAGATTGCTGGTTCAGATCTATCAACTTCCATTTGGATGGCAAGTTCTACACCAAATCCTAAAGAATTAAAATAATCAATGTACTGGTATATGCCTAATTAATCAAAAAAGTCTTTTGTCTCTGCCAGCTGCTAACATCCTACACTCTTCTGTCTGAAATGTAGTACCCCAGAATAGACTAGGAGAGAGGGTATGGGCATTTTCTGTTGACTATGGACTGTTAATAACCAGTGTCCTTTCTAACTGCTGAGGCACATGGGATGTCTCACAAGTACTTTCTTTCAGGTAAAATCTAGGCTGTCAGGGGCTGAAGTTAGTCTGGTTTCCCAAACCTTTGCCATAAAATACCACAAAAATAAGTTATATTTCCTATGTTATTTGATTCCTCTCAGAAGATATTTGGGAGTTCATGTGTGATTTATCTGGATTTAGCAGAACCTTTGATAGTGTGCTGAAATCCTAACTACTAAACTCTTAGGACACTCTATCATGCAATGACATTTGTAGATAGAAAAAACACCTCAAGCTATATGGCGGCCAGATTGAAGGACATGTTAACAAAAGAAATAACAAGGTATAAACCTTTTGCTCTCATATTCCACAAACAATGGCACCTAATTGCATTTTGTTAGTCAGTAGTCCTAATTCCTTGAGCTCTCATTAATACATTACATCCATGTAACCCCAAAACCCCAACAGCATAAATCAGTAGTTTTACAAGGCAGTGGAGCACAGCCCTCAGTGGTGTCAGGTAAGGATAACCAAAAATTCAGCATAAGTTTTTCCATTCACTTTGGAGTTGGGGCAGGAGAACTGAAAATAACTAACCCATGATTTTGTCATGTGTGAGAACAGAAGGGCATATCTGTTGTTAAATGGTTGGGTATGATGCACATGAAGACTATGCAAGTATCAAAATAGCATGCAGGTTTAGAATTCTGACCTGCATGCACCAAGTTTGCTTGTATTCACTAGGGTTTGAACATTCTGTTTTCTGTCTGATTTAAATCACTTCAGGAAGCACTTCATAGATATAAATAGCAGTAGGTATCAAATTTATTAAAAATCATTGGGAATAGTGTCCTTCTTTCTATCTGAATATTTTGAATCTTCCCTTTTTTTGTGTGTTCATAACAGGATGTTAAAATTTTATACTGAAGAACAGCATAAGGGCACAAGAAATGGTAGCTGGTAGCAGAAATAGAATTGAAGTACCTCTTCAATCTGAACTAAGCTTGAACTTGTTACATGACATATGCAATATTTATTTAAAAAATTTTATGTACTAATATACTTAAAATTCTTCTGCTCTATAATTATTTATAATAACAAAATAAATTAATGAAAAAATAATCTCTGATAACTAATTTTTAATTACTTTGTGACCGTTGTCTAATAGAAAAGATTCTGAGCTAATTTGTAGGTACACATAGATGTTCAAGGGAAATCAACAGCTAACTCAATGCATATAGATTTTAGTATGTAGCTTAAAGGTCTTCATGACAAATCCCTTGCCTATGGAGAAAATAACTGACTTGTATTTTTTGATTAACTAAGAGAAACACAATGGAATTTTAGCTGCAGAAAGGATAGTGCAAGTCACTTGAAAGAATAAAATTATCAACATAAAGTTCTATCCTTCCCACTCACTGTACTCTCCTATGATTTAACCTGCTTTTTTCCCCTTCTCTTTTTAAAAACTGTGCTTTAAAGTAGTTTACTTCTAGCCAG
The DNA here is from genome assembly GCA_035583155.1 of Acropternis orthonyx. Taxonomy (NCBI): domain Eukaryota; kingdom Metazoa; phylum Chordata; class Aves; order Passeriformes; family Rhinocryptidae; genus Acropternis; species Acropternis orthonyx. Next base: position 92,309,410 of record JAWWEU010000111.1, on the reverse strand, counting down.
AAGTAATATTTGAAACTAGCACCAATAAGCCACTGCAGGTTTAAGTTTCCATATGAAAAGGTACTTTTCTTAGCACTGAGGTTATGACTGCTTGTTCAAGCATATTAATGACCATGGGTAAGAAAAACAACACTTGCCATAAAGAACCAAATTAAGACACAGTACACAACATATTACAAGAAACCAAAGTGTAAGGTTAAATAGCCTTGACATTAAATTCTTCCTTATTTCCTAGATCATAGGCTATGTGAAGCATTAAACTCCTTCTGTGACCAACAGAGAGAAAAGAGCATCTGAGAGGTGTTCATCGTATGGGGTGTTCATCTTCTGGAGGTGTCTTTGAGGTGATGTAGCTTAGATTGGCATTTTAACTTTTAGGTGGCTGCAATGAATTTAAATTAATCTCACACTAATAAGCAGGCTGTGTACAGGAAATCCCAAGGAGCTTCAGTGACAAGACTTAGTCTACTCAAATATAGACTAAACTTCACGTTGGCTGTTATAATTAGCATAAGAGGTGCTCAAAGTCAGGACTGATGCCTCAAAGAGACTTGAGCACATAAGTGCCTCAACTGAATGCCAAATAGGCTTTTGTAGAGTAAACCTTTACCTGTGCAAAGTGCAGCCAACAGGGAAGCACTTCTGAAGGTACTTGCTAGCAGTGCCCAGGGACTCAAACACCTCATTCAAGAGGAATGTGGCAATGCTGTGGCAATGAAGTGGCATTTCTCCAAAGTAGGGTCGGAAGACTGACACTTAAATCCTGCCAATGCAGAACAGGCACCACTCGGGGCCTTAGATCCCTGGGGCAACAGCTGGCCACTGGGACCAGCACTTTCCACCTGAACCAGGGCTGGGCTTGCTGCTGCACAAGAAAGAAAATTGATGCTACTGATTGGAGCTGCACTGGTTTCTCTTGGTGTAGCATGTCTACTTCAAGCTAGCTTTTATCTTTAAGTCTATAGATATTTTAATTGTTCCAATTCTCATAAGACCGAATTGAGTTTTTTATTGTCCTGTGTTCTCCCTTGTATTTGCAGATAACACAGGACTTAACATGAAGTGCAGGAAAACCCTTTTAAAGTAAAAATAAAATTATTTCCCTTCTTGACCTTGGTCTAAATATCTAAGTGTGTAATATTCAGGAAATAACACACTATATGAATGTGAAAGTTACACTTAGTAGTTCTTGGCTGGTCAGTAACCATGAGGTCTCTAATTAACGCTTCCTCTCCTTCAGTAGCATGGGACTCTGCTGACTTCTTTCATTAGAAGGTTTGTATGCTTGTTATTTGGCACATGGTATTTTGTGTCACCATAGAATAAAAAGTACTCAGAGCCCAAACTTCTCCCATGTCTATTGGTAGAAATGAATATTAAACATATTGCAAAGTAGCTTTGGTTTTGGTTTCGTTTCTTTGTGGGTTTTTTTGTGTTTTTTGGTTTGTTTTGGTTGGGTTTGCTTTTTTTTTATTATTATTTTTATTTTTAGCTGTCCAAAGCAGTTAAAATTATGTAGCTTGAGCTAGTCCAGGCAGATTTCTCATTTTGGTAGGTCTTTTTTCCAAACAGACAACCTACCAGAATTTGTGGGCATATGAGAAAGAGGTCTTCTGTCTTTGGGATACAAAATCTGCATGTATGACTGTATGTTTCTTAAAATTCCTTAAAAAAATCAACAAAAATCCAACAATATGCATTCACTTCAAGTACATGTAATTGAAAATGAAACTTTCCTTCCCCCTTTATTTGGATTTTGGAACTAAGAAATGAGTGGCTCAAAGGAGCTCTTCATAAGTTTAGATTACTCTCTTTAGCAATATTGCAAGGTTGTGACCAGGTTAGCCATTTAAATTGTTGCTGTCCATTTCTACCATCGTATCCATGAGGACAACAGATATCTTAGTTAAAAAAATCATCTCAGCAACAAACATGAGGCATCTTTTCTCATTGTGCTCATCTCTCCTGGAAACCATTGGTTGATACCTGCTGGCCATAAATGTAACTGATCCTGCTCCTTGATTTTCCACAACCTCAGCTGTAATTCTGCTTTACTCAGTTGTAGCCATTCTTATGTGAACAGAAGTCTCTTCTTAACTGTGTGCAACAACTCTGAGTGCTTCACATCAACCCATTCCCCATGGTGACTAGTGCTGACCATTTAAAACTTGACAGCCGTTAAACACTTTCGCCCTTTGAACAAGGAGGGATAAATCATGTCATGGATTGATATGATTGACTTAGTGACCTTATCCTGATGTCCAAAATGGAATATGGGAGACTATTACTTTTCCTCTTCAAAAAGAAATACCAAAAGCAGAGCCTATAGGCCCAATATCTAGTTCTCAGTGGTCTGATGATGAGTGACCAGATTATCATGCATGTGGTTTTGACTCAAGATAGAAAGAAGAAGAGTACCAGCCTGGGTTGTTGTCAGGCCGCACAGGAATATTTCATTCTTAACACTAAAGTCTGTACCAATGTTGCTACGCTGCTGTTATATATTCAAGATTTTCTTCTGCTGATCATCAATTTGTGGGTGAAGGTTCAAAGAGAGGCTTGTATTTCCTTTGTTTATTGCTGTGAATTTTAAATAGCAGCACAACATTGATGATGTTTATATGATTTTTTTCATACTTACAGGAATGTACATATTGTCAAAAAGATCCATCATCTTGGTTGCACCGTGAATACATGAAATGCTTAGAGATATTATGGCTCAAGGTGGAGTAACTGCCTGATATTCAGCCAGTGTAAAAGCAATGCTGAGATAAGTAAGGTAAACACTCACATGCTCTGTACAGACTCTAGTAGGAGATGGTACAGATGATAGGAACAGTGCTGAGCTGGTGTCCTGGGCACCTGTTATTTTTGCAGTTTTCTCATGCCTTTGAGCCTCCTGCATGTCTGTTCCTCTCTTTTGCCTCCAGGATGGCTGCTTCAATGCCTTTGTGCAGATGTATCTCTGATCTTACTATTTTAAAATGCTAATATTTTCTTCTTCTTCCAATTTGTTGTCTTGTAAGTAATTTAGTTTTGTCTTGTTTCTCACAAACCAAGACTCATTAGTTGCCCCCAAGATACTGTGACAAATAGTGAACTATCAGTCCCTACTCACGTCCTCCAAACCTCTGCTGTTCATGGTTTTCTAAATCTTTATGACAATTTTTTGTTGCCTTCTGCCAAGGAGTTTTAATCCTTTCACTAACTTTTCAAATTCTCTCATATCTTCAGTTATTATTGTTACCCTTTTAAATTTTTTGGTTAATATAGATGGTCAAGATCATATTGAATCTTTAAAATGTCTGTGAACCTTCACAAACTGGCATAAAATAATGAAATTTCTATTTTGCCCTCAGTTCTTAATAGTCCTGAAAATCAGCTTACTTATTTTTGATATTTATTGAGGACTTGACCTTCCTCACTTGACCTCTAGAATATAGTCTCTTTCTAATTATTAAAACTTTGCATTTTGAAACAATGTTCTACTTTGATTTCTTTCTTCTCCTCCCCCCAGTTCTATTGAGATCTTTAGTCATCGCTTGCCCAGGTGCTTCTTCCAGCTGATATTATTTGGTACTTCAGGAGAGGTTGTGTTTACTGTAGTACTTTGAGAAATAGTCCCAGCATGTCCTGAAAGATTCTACTTAGTATAGAATAAAAATTCAGATTTCACTCCCTAGACCCCACAGTTCTGGGAAATAGCAGTTGAGCATTATTTGAAATAGTTTAATTATTTGAATTCTTTGCTATCTTTTCAATCCTCAAGTGGACCATTCAAATGATTTTGAAAGTGATCTGCATTTATTTTCTTTTAACATCAGTCCATTGCATGTTAAAGACCGAAACCTAATTGTGTTTTTTTCAGTAACTCTTATCTCTTTCTTCCTTATTTTAATGTATTCAATTGTAACTTTTTTTTTATATGTATGCAAATGTCAGACTTCCAGTCAAGAGCTGAAAAGATTTCACAGTGGATGCAGAAAAAAGGAATGCCTGAAGCAAGTCTTTTAGGTGGCTTGCTTTGCCTCTCACATGTTCACAAAGAACTATACAATATCCAATGGAGAGAAATTGCCCCTTGCATTATATTTACTAGGTTATATTTTGTTAACAATTACCCTTAAACCTACCTGCATATTTTCTTCATTTTTATAAACTCTGCTGAGGTGTATATGGTATGTGACACTATTGATACTTATGACTTGTGATGAATTTTAACAGTTGTGGTTCAGATCCTTAACTTTCAGCACTGTCATGAGAAGAATGCTGTACTCACAACCTCCTACAGCTATAGCCAACCAGTACAGCTTGATTTGCCTACTGGATTGGTTCAGACAAAGCAGTCTTGAAAGAACAAAATTGTGAAGATAGATGTTGCAGGTAAACCCAAACGTGCTGATGCTCAAACCTGATCCACCTATATTAAAACGTCGGTTTTAATTTCCAAGACTTACATTCTGTTAGTCTGGAGAAGAGGAAGCTTAGAGGTGACCTCATCACTGTCTATAACTACCTGAAGTGAAGTTATAGCTAGGTGGGGGTTGGTCTCTTCTCCCAGGCAGTCAGCAATAGGACAAGGGGGCATGGGCTTAAGCTCTGCCAGGGGAAATTTAAGTTGGCTATTAGAAGAAAATTCTTTACAGAGAGAGTAATCAGGCATTGGAATGGCCTGCCCAGAGAGGTGGTGGATTCACCATCCCTGGAGGTTTTTAAACTGAGATTGAACGTGGCACTGAGTACCATGATCTAGTAAACAGATGGGAGTTGGACCAAGGGTTGGACTCGATGATCTCAGAGGTCTTTTCCAACCCAATTGATTCTATGATTCTATGATTCTGTATGGCTAGAAAGATAGGGAGATGGGGGTTTTTTGGATACAGTCTAGGTCATGTCAAAGTTGCAAGAAACTAAAATTGTGTCCACATCATAACAAAGATGAAGATTTACTTATTCTGTGAGATAAGTTTTCAAGTCATGCCCTAAACAGGCAGGTGGAGACCATGGAATATTCAACCTTAAGTCTTTGCTCACATAACAGACCACTTTGAGAGATGCGAAGGCTTTCCTAATGTCTGTAATTTCAAAACCTCAGAGCAAGTAATCGCTCATTTAAGTCATGTATTAATAGTGGTCACTTTACCTTTCCCCATTCAATAAGGTCCTGCTGCAAAATAGGATAATGAGTAAAGCACTGTTGTCCTGACTATGCTTTTTAAGAAAGAACAGGAGCACAGAGAAAATGGGGACTTGTGAGCAGTTGTAGCTCTAAGAGGCATGGCTAAGTGGAGCCCTTTCTGCTAGACTACCTCTTCAAATCAAAAGTGTTACCATTTAATGTTCCTAAGTGTTCCTCGACAATAGCTCTCTGCTGGAAGCTGGCCTCAGCTTGTGTGGAAGAATTTGTGACTCTGAGATTGAAGTAATTTGGGATTCATGCTGTGGTTTTTGCTAGACTAGGCCCCTATTGCTCTTTCTGACTAAGTGCCATCTACATTGGTAACAGCTTCCACTGGATGAAGTTCACAGCAAGAAGTTATTTTCTCAGTACCTAAGTGATACCGAGACCAGCATACTGTATTTCCTTTAATAAAATTTAATATTCTTAGACAATGAATCTATGTAGATAAAATTGTCTTGCTTGTTTCTGGCCCTGTTCAGAATCTTTGTCTGAAGCAGCTGCAAACTGGAATTCCTAATCTACAGAGTATCACTTTTCTAAAAACTTTTAAGATATGCCCTAATGGAAAGATTTTACATATAGATATATATTTACAGACACACACACAAATATATATATATATAACACTATATATGTATATACTAATGTCCTTTTTGCCTCACCCCAGGTTTCCCAAAGGTACTTATTTATCTGGTTGCTGTAGTAGGATCAAAAGCCACCCATGTGTATGTAGCAGTAGCACAGTTCACAAGAAGTCTGGAATTAGCCAAGACAGGACATTTCAAAGAGAGTGGGTCTGGGACATTTATTGGCCAGTCACCTGCTGATAGAAGGTACCTTTTGCCCTCTGTATTTATAGTGCTAAAATTATCTTCTTTTTCATAAAAATCTAAAACTTACTGTTGGAGGTCTTTTTCCAAAAAAGGATTTACCCTCATCCCCAGTAATCTTTAAATGGACTGGTACTTAAAACCATCATCCAAAGTGAGATTCCTCTCCCTGGCCCAAAAGTATCCACACCCACATTTTCCACTTCCCCATCACAGCTGTTGCTGTTGGGTGATCAGTCTGTTGTAGGGGACAGGGCTTCAACAGGAAGCCCTGCCACTTCTCCCTGTAGGGATCCAGGATCCAAGGGGAAGCGCTAGCAATGCAGAAAATATTCGGAAGCCAGGGAATCAAGACTATAAGCAGGACATTTGCATTATAGCATTTTTTCTGGAGCAAAGGCTTGGCAGGCACCTGGGGCAAGGTGAGGGCAGCAGAGTCTTCAGGGTGCAAGGAAAGGTGACTGCAGCAGCTTTCTCTGAGACGTCCTCCTGTCTTCTGGTACAGTCCCTGGTCCAGATCAACTCCTGTGGTGCCACTCATCCCAATGCACTTGGAGCGACAGTGTTCTGCTGTTTTTGCCTCAAAGGAAAAACAGCCCTGGCCTTGCCATGAGGTTCCAGAGACCCGGGAGGATGGATTGAGTTTGTTCCTAATGAGAACTGCTAGAAGAGGAATTGGGAGCACTATTCTTACACCCTGGAAAAGCACAAAAGGAGGCAACTGATGAACAAAAGAGGGAAGAAAGAGCATTCCCTGCCTTTGCCTGTCCCCCATGCATCAGTGGGCTGTTTTTTTTCTTTCATCTCTATTTCCTTATCTTTGGCATTTTATAAAACAGGCATTTGTTCTCCTACAGGATCTATTGATTTTTCAAGTTACCTATGGAATTCTGCCTTGCGGGGTGCAAAATGAACAGGGAAAATCACAAAATGTACTAAAAGTCCCCATGGAGCCCAGGCTAACTCTTTGTCCCTGAAGGATCCCCAGGACTGGAGAAAGGCACTTGTTAAATGAGGCAAAAGTTTCTATGGAAATGGAAAATAATCGCTACTTCCTACAAAAAAGACACCAGTTAGGCTAGTTGTATGAATTATGTTATAGGAGGTACATCTTTCCACATGGAAAATTTTATGATTTTCAACTCTTACAATTACTAGTACTGCTATTAGTCAAATTATTTAATCTATTTGGGCAGGTTTATTAGCTTAGCCTGTAGAAGAAAAGTGGATCACGCTAGTCCATTTGTCTATGTGACCACGATCAGCTAATTGTATTTAGACATCTTGCTGGTTTTGCATAAAGTGCTGTTTAGTTATCATTTGAATTATTTTCTGTTTTATATGTCTATTGATCAAAAAAAAAAATCTGAATTTTTAACACCAGAGTGCTTTGCAAAGTATGATTACACAACCTGTTCTGTAATATAGTTGTGAAAACATTCCAAAGCAACTGGCTAATGAGTCTTCCTTCAGATGCAGTGTCCTTCCTGACAGACCTGAATCTGCTGCAAAATTCAGGTCACTGAGCACTCAAAAGCAAACTCCAAATGCAAAACAATCTGAAATCATGGGTGGATTTTACAATTGACTTTCTGCAATAGTAGCAGAAGAGCGTGTCTGAAGCCCTGCAAAATATATTAGGATGAATAGAAATCTATGAGTTCTTAAGCAACAAAACAGAGAAAATATAAATAGAAAATATTGCATATTCAATTTGAACAATCCCTTTTCTATTGAGAGAATTAAATTGAAAATTACCTCTAGAATAAATTTAATTATCTCAACCTTTGGAAATAAGGAGCTAAGCATAAGGATTTGTACTGTGTTGTCACTTTGATGTGTTCTTGCAACTTAGAATAAATTTCTAGCTTCGGTGAAATTGGACATAACTCCCACTCCCTTCAATGGACTTTATTCTGTAAGAGAAAAGAACTAAATCCTCTAGTTCTGCCATACAATTAAAACACTACATTTTTTTCTACTATGAAAGAAGGTAATAAGTTACAAATACCTTACCCATCTTCACAAACAGATTAATCAATGCCTAGTGTCCTCGAGACCAGTAGACTAGTTGCAGAAATGACACAAAAATACCAGGCAGCTTGAATTCACCATAACTTCCAGAGCACAGTTCTCTTAAATGACTTCACGTAGTTCTGACTACACAGAAATATTGGAAACAGTGGATAAAATAAAGCAAAAAATAAAAGCAACTAAAAAACAAAACAAAGCCCTTCAAACTTCAATTGGCATTGTACTCCTACTAGATGATCTCCTGGTATTTGAGCAGCTCATGTTCAGACTCCTGTTGTGCAACACACAGCACAACTCATATTTCTGCAGCATTTATTTTAATCAGAACTTGTGGGAAGAAGCCCCACCTAAAAGAGAAATCTGGATGATTGTTCAGCTCTTGTTCACATATCTTTTTCTGCAAAAAACTAACTCCACGCAAACGACGTCTGATTTGCAACTAACCTCTTACACGTGGTTAAGAGGAAGAGAAAGAGAAATCAAGGAGTTGTCATTAAAAAAATCTCCACTGATATTGCTCACTGTTGGCTTGGTAGTGAAAATAGTATATTTTATCACAACTGTATTTGGTTTCTGTGGTAAGGTTTTGGTAACCATACAGGTGAAAATAAATGTTTATTGAGTAGTTTATTGAGATGATGAATCTTTTGAGTCATAATCTTCAGTTGGAAATTATGTAGCATGGGAACAAGCTTTTTTATATCAAACTAAATAATCAGAAATTGATCAAAGGACAATAGGAATAAAAAAAATTTAAAAAAAAAAAAGCTCTATAGTATTTGAAAGACTGAATTATGCCACCAGAGAATGTCAGGCCTGGAAAAAAAGTTATTAATTTGAGTAAAATGACAAAAAGGTATATCGGAATCTTTATTAATGACCTAGCACTGAAAACCTCTGTATTGAAAGCACATCCTCTCAAACAACTGAATGTTAGTGCAATAGTGTTGGTTTAGTTAATTTGGACTTACATGAAAAAACTTAATTTCATTGCATGACTTTTCAACGAACAGGCTAAAAAAACTTGAAGCTGACAGGATATGTACTGATTAGATACTTTATTTAAATTGTAGTTTTAAGGGAAAACTCTTCATTATGTTTCTGCAGGGTATTCCAAGAAACATCTCTTGCCTAAAGATTAGTGAACACTTTTACCAGCAACCTCAGTGTGAACTTGTCAGTTCACTGCCTCTATATAACCAGACCTATGGCCAGTACCTTTTATTTAGTATAGTGTTATCATATGTAGTCCTTAGTAATAATATAATGGCCTGACTTCGTGAACGAAGATCTGGGGAAGGGCTCTCCCCACGTGGGCGTGCCCTTCCAGCCTGTGCAGTGGATTCTTTAGGTGAGGCACAGCGTGCGCAGAACTGGCCCCACCGTTTAAGTCCTAAGGTTCATTTGCCATGGCCGAGCGAGC
>JAWWEU010000111.1:92287178-92299841 GCA_035583155.1 Acropternis orthonyx | reverse complement strand
GAGATCTGACGGGATCAGATGGCAGGGAGGCATTTAACTGCCCAGGGGACGGTCCCTACTGAGACTCGAACTCGTGCAGTCTCTTAGTATTTTTTGGCTATTAAACTGCAATAGCTAGTATGTGACCTACTTTTATTAAGTAATAAAGAAAACACATCATTTGGGAGCCAGAGTGAGTGTGTGTGTAGGGGGAAGATGGAGCTTCAATTTTCCCATCTGCAAGTGCAAACTGCAAGAAGATCAAAGACAGAGCTCAGACCTCACCACAGGGGCTTCCCAGGTAGCCCCTGTATTGGTCCTAAACCTTGTTATGAGCTCCTCTCTTCCTCTCCTTCCCGAGCACTGGTACCATTTTGTGGACAAAAACCAAAATAACCACTTTTAATTTGAGGGAATAGGCTGTGGATGTTGGGAACTGACTACTACAGACCATGCTGTTTGGAACTGGCTGTCTTCTTGATTGACTTGTGTTAGTGATCAGTTAAATTTAGTGGCTGATAGAAGCAGATCATTGTCAGATTCACTGCTATATATGTACTGCTGAATATAATATGCAAAAAGCTGTCCTTTGGTTCCCCTTTGGTTCCCCTTTGGTCCTGCAGGCAAATGGCACATCATGGCTTGTATCCTTAGAGCTAGACATTCTTTCTCAAGCCCAGCCCATTTGTGCATGTGGCGGGGAATGCACTAGCAATTGTGCAGTATGAGCAATCACATACTAATACTTGATACCATGTTCAGATCTAGCTAATACTCTTGGCTCTTGATGTTGACTAAGCAAAGCACATTAATGCAACTGAATACAGCTAAAATCACCTTTAGTGGCTCATTTAAAAGCATCATTGACACTCTCTGGAAACATGTAGGACTGGCAGACACTTAAATAACATTTCATGTCATAATTGTAAATGATGCATGCTGGCTGTAAGATGGTCTTATTTCTGGCAACAGAAACAGTGACATGTCCCTACAGTCACAGAAACAGACAGCTTTGCTCTTAACAAGGTACAGTCAGTCACCTGTATCTGTGCTAACAATAAAATGAGAAATCAGAAATGTTCAGGGAGACAACATTCTGTGTTAAATACAGACATTTCTCTGAAAAAGATGAGACCCAAAAAACCACACCCATAAAGATATTTATCTCTAAGGCAGCAGATCCAGTCTTACAAGTTTTTGATGCTAATGAAGTATGTGATAACAGTCTAAATCATGAATGGAATACAAGTCAAAGCTCATAGCTTTGTTAAGGAAACACAGAGTGAACATGTAGGCAACGATTACAGTTGCAGAGAAAGAGAATCACCAAGTCTTGACTGAAGCTTGATCTTTGACACAAGATCGACCATGATAGATAAAGATACTGCAGTCAGAAGCAGGTTGAGAGTCATGAAAAATTCAAAATCTGAGTTCCCTATGAAGAGCTAGAGCACCATGTTCTGTCTAAAATATCATACAACTGTGAACACTGCAGCCTTGTGCATCAGGTGGGAAGATATCAAGAGCACCATGGGAGCATGTGCTTCATGGTCAAAGAGGATGACAGCATTGTTGACTCCCAGGAATTCCTCATTGGAGAGGTAGTTGCAAACAACTAAGAAATACTTGCCATGAAATCAAGTGGTGTATATTCATTTTAAACTGGGCATATTTACATGCCTGTTATATCAGAAATAACAGGACCAGTACTAAAGGAAGAGATACAAGGACCACAGGTTTAACTTAATTCTTCTGAGTGAATTACCTAAATCGTACATTAAACACACCTTCCCCATTCCTTCCTCTCCCATTCATATATGATATACCTTACTGTCCATAAAATGCATAATAAAGAGGACCTGATACTAACAGGTCAAACTATGCCTGTTGTTATATAAAAGTACCACTTTTTTTTGAGCAAAAACTGGATAAACTGGACTTTTGAAGCTTTGAGAACAGAATGTACTAAATGTACTCTCACAGGGTAATTCATGTCCCTGCTATTATCTGTATTTTTGTTTTATCTAGTTTTTTTTGAATCTTCCATTACCCCTCTGAGTCATGGCTGTGCACACTTAAAATTCATTGCTTAATGGGAAAAGTTCTTTCCACAGAAGGCCTAAAGAACTAAATGCATGCCTTTCTGCAAATGGGTAAGCTATAATTGTAGTACCATTGGAAAAAAAAAGAGATACTGATACTGGTTTAGATGGGTGTCAAGGTGTCGTCAAGTCAAAGCTCTCATGAAAAGGTAATGAATCAAAATAAGAAAAATCTGAAGAGCTACCAAGGGAATGGAAAATCTCCCAATGGAGATGGAAATGAGAGGAGTTTTATATGAAGGAATATACCTGCATAATTCTGGATGTTGATGTATTTTTGTTTACAGATGGCAAAAGAGGATCTGTGAAAGAGCAATGGCTTGCATTACAGTGACAAACTTATGGTAGTGATCCCTTCTGGTCTTCAACTCTGTATCAAAGTGGAGCTATAGGAGTCCAAAGCACACATTTTTCCTCTCAGCATTCCTAAAGAGCACAAACATTGTGAACCTCTTTGGAAATTAATACAACTCTGGGGACTGACTTAGAAAGAGAATTTAGGACCATGGTTCACCTCAGATTTGGGCTCATATTATCACTAGTCCGTTTCTTTACTTCTCTGCAATGCCATGGTGTTGACCAGAGTATGAAAAAGAATAGAGCGTTCATCATAACTTTCTTGAGGCATTAGTGTGTTGGAATTTTCATGGGCAGTTACTAATTCTCAGTGTCCAGGTTTCATATTCCTGTAAAGTTTTGGAAGTGTGCCATGTCACATTTTGATTGTGAAATGAAAGCTGATGTTCCTATACTATATACAATGAGATACATGAATATTCTAAAAGCAAAGCATACAGAGAAGTTGTGACTGTCACTTATGCGGTTCAGCAGTGATGATGGCTTCCACTGGGATAAAATATGTATCTATATCTGCACTCATGCTTGTTTACTTGCAGATATAATGAGAACTGGTTGAGCACCCCATAGCATATCTGTGAAAACTCTTTGCTTCTGCAAGCTAGAACTAGTAAGACACACCTTGAGTGTCATGAGAGACTAGTAGGCGAGCAACGTGCCTTTCACACATTAATATGCATGGCAGAAGCTTGCAGTATGTTTAGGACAGTGTACATATGTTTTGAGGGTCAAGGACCTGCTCAGGAAGCAAGTCTTACAATTTAGAAATACAGTTTTGGGTAAGGCACTGTAATACAGATGACTCTTCATCTAATTGTCCTGAATGTGCTGGTTAATCATGTGTGGGAAGAGCTTCCAAGTAATTTGAGGAGTATAATTAAGGAGAAACAGAGAGAATGAGACACCTTGTGCCAACATTGCTAGAGCTGGTTCTTTCTTAAACACCTCCTACACACTTGATGCTGGGAGAGCCATTACAGTCTGCACATTCCACCCCTACTGGTGAGCTTCATCTCAGATTAACAGTCCTTGACAACAAGCCATATAATTTATGAAGGGTGAGAATTATCTCTCACTTAGCATTTCTGCACAAACCTTTAGCAAACAATACAACTTAATCCATATTTTTGGAAAAATCATATTAGTATTTCAGCTCTTCCTGGGGTCTTACCATAATACTATTTTTGGGTTTATAAAAATGAAATGGAGGGCTAAGGCAAGAAAGAAGGAGCATTCCTTCTTTAAATCTCCTTCCTATCATACTATTCCAACCTCAGATCAAAGTTTTCTTTCTAAAATAAAGAACTTAATAGAAAAACACAACTTTTATAAAACCTGAAATCTAATAATTATTTCACTACATTTAAGAGATGACCTAAACCACAAATTAAGATTCCAACAATATTTTAAATTCTATAAGATTTTCAGAAAAATATCTATGATAGTTCATTTTTTTGTCTTTGTTAAAGGTTTATGTAACAGGATTTTGTTATTATATGATGCAGTTTGTAGGATTTCTGATAAGCCACATTTTAAATGGGCTGATGTTCGGATCTAAAGTATTATCTACTTTCTTATCAACTTTTTAGTGTATTTTATTTGCTTGTATTTTCCCCACATACACCTCCAAACCCGTAGGCCATTCTTTTAAATTATCAAATTAAATTATTTAAATAAGTTTTCCAAATGTGGGATGATAATTTCTGACAGTTTTGAACTGTAATTGAACAAAAATTGAAAGTTTTAATGAAAGATTAGGCAAGAATTTGTCAGAAAATGTCTAGCCAATTATAGTCTTAGTCTCAGAACAAAGGTGTGTCACAGGCAATGAATCAAAGGTCCAGGCAATTCTACCTTTCCATGATTTTTATTTTTTTATAAGCATAAGCAAACTTGGACTAATGGTATCAGAAACTTAACTGGAGCTACAAGCTCATGTATAAAGTTCATTTTCGAAAGATCAAAGAAATATTTTAAATGTTTTGCTGAAATGGTTATATTTCTTTTGTTTGGCTGAAATTTTTTAAGAGGACATTTGAAACTTGAAAAATAAACAGTTTCATAACAGAAAACTTTACGTTAAAATTCAATATTACTTTGACAGGAAAATAAAATTCATTGTACAATAGATTGTATGACTAAATACACTTTCACAAGAAATCTGACATCTTTCAAGGGCTTGTTACGTGTAATCCTTCTGGGAAATCCCGGTGCTTTTTAAGCATGAATTATTATCTCTAAAACTCTCTTTTAGCAAGTAGCACTTCAGCTGAACGACATGGCGAAATTGGTGTACAGCACAACTGGAACAGCACAATTATAGACGAAGTTGTGGTTGAACTGTTAATAGAACCCTTCACTCCCTGAAGCAGAAGAAATTTTCCCTATCCTCACAGGGATTGCAGTTATCTTTTATTTCTCTTTGATACTGGTAGCATTCAAATTGGCTGGTCACCTGGGTGTTTTCACCGACACAGTTCAAAAAGTGAAAACCAGCTGGTTAATGCTACAGCAGGTCACCAAACACCAGGAAAGTGAGAGCTACACAAAGGAAAGAGTTGGAATTCCTGTCAGTTCACATACAGAATTTACATGGGGACTCCATCTGAAATCCTGCCTTGTTAAGCCTTTTCAGACCCTGCATGCCCAGCATTAATGACTGTACAAAGCAAAACCATCAGTGATCTACACACCTGTACCAGGGATTGTCTTTCATGGTACTGCAAAAACATTGTGATCAACAATTTTGCCTGATACACCTTCTATTAATGAATGGGTCCCTAATAAAATGGCACAAACAACTAATTTTACAACATGAAAGTTGAAGGCAAATTACAGGATATGGATATCTATTATATAGATATTACAGGATATGGATATTATTAGATATCTATCTATATTTGTTTAAAACCTCTTGATTGGCCTTTTTTAAAATAAGCATGAGAATTTTTGGTTTTGTTTCACAAAGACATTCATATTAAACATAGTTAGATAATCCAAATTACATTCTGGTGGAATAGTTTTTGTGTATGTATGGTTACCTTGCCTTCTGAAGAACAGAACATAACAATCATTGTTGCAGTGATGAAAAACTTGAATCAAATGAGTAATTGAACAGACATTAGGTAGTCATAAAGATTCTCTCCCAGATGCAGGAGGGCAACCTTAGTTCAGCCTTCCCACTCAATTCTCTTTGCCTGTTGCTCATTTATGTAATCTGAGCAAGAAAACTTTATTAGACTTCCCTGTCTTCACAGTCCTCAATAACAGAAGTTTGGGAAGGGAGGGAGTGTTCCGTTAAGTAGAACAGCAGTTTTTGGCATCTCTGTTGTAACTCAAATGAAACTTGAGCAGGGCAAGCCTAGTATTATCCATAGGTACCTCAGGGATATTGAGACAGCAGTAAAACCTGCTTAACCTGTTTGCTTTCCCATACTCCTAGGCTTTACCTAGCTGCCTTATGCCAGCCTACTGCTTAATTGTTTGATTTAATTGTTTCTCATAGAATAATTGTTTATTCTAACCACATCAACAGTTGTTCTACAGTTTTGTTGTTTTTCTTGCTTTCATTTATAGTCACCACATTTTGTTTATTTGCTTTTGACATTGAGGATTTTTTAACTCATCCAGTCCTTAATGTAGGGCCCTGCTGTTGCTTCATTCCCTGTGTTATAGAAGGAGATTAGCAAATCCAGAAGGTTTCATGAGATGAAATTGCCAGAGGTTCTTTCAATTATGTCTTTCCATTGTGTCAAAAGAAGACAGGGCCAACAACCTACAAGTTCTGCTTGTCCTTGGGATCCTAAAACAAGGAAAGTGACAGAAATAATAGGACAGATCAAATCTCTCCTTTGAAAGGATGAGCACTGCAACAGCAATACAGTTGCTGGAAAGCATTACAGGCAAACACTCATCCCTCCTTCTGTTCTGACATGTATGAAGTGAATAAGCATGAAAATCTAAACATTTGTGTAACAACTGTGATTTGCTATTTCACGAATATCTGCAGCCATAGCAGTGATTAAATTAAAAACCCAAACAATGAAAAGCAGTGCTGTGCTCACAAAAGACAGTTTTGCAGATGCCACTCTAAGAAACTCCTTCATGTGAGTGATGATTCCTCTCATGTCAAATTCCATGACACAGATCCAGTTCTGCCGACCTTTGTTCAAACCTGGGAACAGCACTTTCCTATCATGCATCCCAAAGAGTATAGTACAGCAATGCTTTTTTAAAGAATATCTCTCAGCTCGTTAGAACTTGATTTTGCAAAAGCACACAGTAATGCATGTACTAGCCTGTTAACAGCAAAATAAAGGTCTTGGTTCTGCATTTTCAGCTTTCCTCTCACTTCCCAGGAGTTTCCCCTGTGTTTTAGCTGCTCAGCAGAAAGCTGTTATTCTGACCGCATTTTATCCTATCAGGAGTTTCTCCCTTTCCTGCTCAGTTTGCAAACAGTTCAATTACTGACATGACCATTTGCCAGCTTTTACTGGTACTTGGTGGAAATCCTATTATATTCTCTCTGCCTGGCTCACATGGTATGACCGTGAAAGCCTGCATCCCAAATACCTGGTGCACAGGGATATACTTGCAAAGCAGGGTGATTGCCAAGCCTGTGGTACACTCCTGTGTGCTGGAATCCACCCACAGCTCAGTGTTTGACTCTCTATGCAAAGCTTCTGCCAATGTCAGCACATAAAAACTTCAATAATTTAGCTCATACCCATCTCTGCTGGCAGATTAAGTTAGAAAACTAAGCTGCAAATTTTCAGAGTGAGGTAGGCACACATACTTTCTACCACTCTAGTGCTAGCCTTACTAGATCAATGGGTCTGGCCTGGAAAGTCTTGATTTCTGAGTGTTTTCCTGACAACCTGATTGCAGTATTAACAAACTCATTTAAGCCTGTGTATGCTCAAGTTTGGATGGTTTCAGCGTGACTCGTGTAGCTGACATTCACTTTGCCACTGTGGCTGTCTCTGTGGCTGCCTCCAGCTCACAACCAGGGGACAATAGCAGGAGGTCACATCCCAGCCACAACTCTGACCATGACAGCCTTTGCAAACAAACACGGGGAAAACAGAAGTTTGGGACAGAGTGTGGTGTCTAACTGCAACGGGGAATGATCCCTGAAGATGGGGAGAGAGAGAGATGATGGCTCTGGGACAGCAGAATCAAGGCTCAAACCCAGAAAATAGTCCCTAGTCCAGAGTTCTATAGACAACTCTTTAGCAAAGTTAGACACACAGGTAACTCTCACATTCCTCGAGGAGGAGCAACTGACTCTTTGTTGCAGAAAGGCACTTTGCTACATTCAGAACATGAATCCTTGTCTACTCTTGTTGTTAATTAATTGTGCTGGTCCTTCCTCACAGAGCTGTGCCTTGCTTGGTGCTGGATAATTGAACTGCTGATTCACTTCATCCAGACACAACCACATCCCAGGCTGCGTCAAAAGCAGAGGTGACCATCAGGTTGAGGGAACTGCTTTTTCCCCCTCTACTCCTCTCTGTGAGACCCGAACTGGAACGCTGCATCCAGCTCTGGGGACTAAAACACAGGAAAGACATGGACCTTTTGGAGCAGGTCTATAACAGGACTGCAAAGATAATTGGAGGGCTGGAGCAACTCTCATATGAAGACAGATGGAGAAACCTGAGGATCTCAGCCTGGAGAAGAGTCCATGGAGACCTTACTGCAGGGAGACCTTATAAGCCCCCTGAAGGTCTTTTAAGAAAGTTGGGGACAAACATTTTAGCAGTAGGACAAAAAGTAATGGTTTTAAACTAAAAAAAGTGTAGATATAAGACTAGATTTAAGGGAGATAACTTGTGCTGGAAGGAACTGGGTACAGGGTATGTTCACACACATTCTTTTCTGTTAAGATGAAACTAAGAAAGTCGTCCCACTGAAATAGCATTTTCTTACTCTTTTTTCCTCTTTTGAATCAATATGGTCATAGCACAGTTTTGTGCATAGGTGGGAATGAAGTGGCAAGACTAGTTTGAATCCAGGACTGTTTATCACTTCTGAGAAATTTAAAAAACAACCCCAAAACCAAACTACCAAAACAAAACAGGAACTAAATATAAATTGCCATTTTTCCTCTATGGCTTCCACAACTGTTCTGTATCATGTCATTCTTTTGCAAACATTATTTCTCTTTGGGAAGGTCTACTCCAATATTTTTCATTATATGTGGGTTCGGACTTCAAACTTACTTTTCATTATGGAAATACACATCTTTATTTTGTGTATTTGCTGAATAACCTACTCAACACTGGTTCACAAAAATATTTTTCTGGAGCTCTGCAATATGACAGTAATGGGGCCATTTTATGAAATTGGGATGTTTCATCCTGCCAGACTGCCTAGCTCAGTACTTCTGCTATACTTTTCAGCCATTCCAAATACAGGTAATTAGGTTCTATGGATATAATCTTAATTGACTGTAGTGTCCTACGTCGTTGTGTTTTCTTAAACAGTTGTGATGAGGTGCTGTGCTCTTAAATGAGGCAAGGAAGAAGAAATACACTTTACTAAACCAAGTAACATCCTTGTGAGTTATGGTCAAGGTAGCCACAAATTAGCATGGTGTGTATTCCTCCCTGAATAGATTTCACCTACCTGAACAATGCATTGTGAAATTTCATGCTATTTAGAGTTTTCAGATTTAAGGGCAGGGAGGGGGAGAAAATTGCCGTGATAATAGAGGTTATAACTTTTACTGCAAATATTTTTTGAATATGCTGATTATAACATTTATGGAGCAAGCTGATTCAGGATTGTGTCACCAGGTCTGAACACGCATTTAGGAAGGATGTTGCACGTGCTCTGAGATAACTCCAATCAGTTTATTAGCAGTCATCAGAATAACCTGCCTGAGAATTTGGGATCTAGAGATGGATCCTCATGAAAAATGTGATAGCTTCTTTGATTTTGGTGCTGCTGATTTTCATCTAGGCTTTGCTAACTTTGCTAAGTATCAAGTTTAAAATAGGATCATTGGAGCTTGCCTCATTCTGTCCTTCAGCCAAACATGGATTTTACTTAACTTGATTACCACACTGTGACTCTTCAGCTCCTAATCCAGTGCTTCATATATTTTGGTCATTTTGGCCTGCTTTTCTGCAGACAGTGACACACGGCATGTTGTGTCACCAGACCTCAGCCTTTGCTAGTACATTTTTACAATGCACTCAAAGAAAAGCAGAGGACATAACTCCTAGCTTCAGGTTCTTGGTTAGAATAAAAGAATAACTTGGATTGAAAGAGATCCTAAAGAACACCTGGTTCAAACCCTCCTGCCATGGGCAGGGACGCCTTTCACTACACCAGGTTGCTCAATGCCCCATCCAAACTGGCCTTCAACACTCCCAAGGGTAGGGGCACCCACAACTTCTCTGGGCAACTGTGAGCAACTGTCCTTCTCTTAGGATATGTTCAGCTCTGCAGTTGGATGTTTCAGGAGAGGAAAAGACAGAGACATCTGGATTTACTTACCCATAATCCTGTAGCTAAAAAAAATAAATATAAAATATGTCTGTTAATCGGGAAGAGCATTGCAAATTTTCAGGCTACAGATTCAACAAATTAGAAAAGTGCAGATGAGTATTTTTTAAAAAAATTCTGTTTGTAATAAATTCAATCAAAGACTGAAAGTTATTTTTAAAGCATATGCAATGACATTACCATAGGCATTTCATCCAAAAAACTTCACATAATCTGTTTTCCTCTCTCTACATAATGAAACACAAAGTGAATAATGGAGTGAATGAGATATTTTTGTCAGTAAAAACTTGAAAGATCTTTTTTCAAACTATATGTATTTTTTATGTGAATTTAGAAAATAAAATATTCCTACTTATTCACAGAAGAAAGGTGTTCTTTATTTCAACCAAAAGTTGCAGAGTTGATACATAAAGTGCATGAATTTCTAAAATTTGCCATCTTCCTATGACCATAGGATTTCTGTTATCAAAATATATATTGTTTCAGGATAGAATTTGAGCTATATCTCCAACTACTGATTATTGGTAAAGGTAGGAACAAGACCTGCATCCAGTGTCCTCTCTGCTGAGCTATGCAGAGGAGATGAACACTTTAAAACTTATTACATATATTATATATGTTAGAAATATTTGTTACCGTGTCCTAGGATGGATAGTTGCTGTTCTCACTGCAACAAATAGTCCTCATGACATGAGCTTTATGTTTATGATGTTGCATATCAGACAGGTGGACTTTTTATAATGTATATTCAATAAGTGGAAAACATTTTTTGAGTGCTAGAGGTAGGGATGAGTCATCCATTGATGCAAAGATCAGTTTTAACTAAATGTAAGTGACCTTTTGTCACTCTTGAATACAGCTATACTGCCAAGTTGGTGTGATTTCTTGTTTGCTCTGGGGCTGAGTCAAATGATCATTTTACACAGCATGCAGATTGGTTTACTCCCTAGGTCCTGTTTACAGGAATACAACTAGTTCCCTTGATGGAAAAACCTTTGGTCAAAAAAGAAAAAAATTTGCTGACAGTCTTTTCTCCCAAAATCTCACATCCCAATTTACCTATGACATAACTTTTATGTATAACAAAAATACCCAAGTGTGGCAGGTTGTGAAACGATCATTCCATTATTCACCTGTTTATCTCCTTTTGCAGCACTTTCTGTGGAGGACAGAGTCCACGGCTGCTCACACCCTCTTTTCCCAGACCACTACAAGGAATTTGCTAGGTTATTTGGAAGAAAATTTGTTAGCCTGCTGTGCATACTCAAGTACCCTGGGAATTTCATTAGTCAAAGTTGAAAAGTGCAAAAGCTTTTAATCCATGGTATTTACCAACTTCTCTTCCTTGCCTAAGACTGATGCTTTTGGAGGAGACAAAAGACCTTGTGATGAAACAAAAAACCAGCATGCCTAATGCATAATTTAACTAAGGGATGTCTTTTTCTCCAAATTTTTTATCAATTTGTGTACTCTTTCTCAATGTTGCCATAATACCTGATGCACAATACAAAGTAAATTTATACGTAACAGACAACATAAAAAGCATATACAATCTTTGTATTTCCAGAAAAGTGTTCTCACCCAATTTCTACTTTTTTTACACAATTTTTCCAAAATATGCTTGTGAGCATATATGTTTAAATACCATATCCATCTGCCTAATGGAAATTTCCATTTAGAAGACTACCACTTCTGTTCTTACAGCATTTCTTACTGAGAGATTTGACTTACTCTTCAAATCTGAACTTTAAGTGTTCTTGATAGAGGTAATAGGTCTTGCATTCAACTATGCAGCTAGTCCTATCCCCATACTTGCTTCAGTCATTTATTTCCCTCATCTTACTCTGCCATATTGCTATCTGCCCATTTATTATGCCATCTCCCTTGATGAATTGTAAGGCTTGATAATGTAACTATGAAGAGCATGTATTAGTTTTCTCCCAGCCATAACACAAAATGTTTGCTTGTTCTGGCATTTCTGCCCTTCCTTTTTTTTTCAGCTGCACTTCCTAGAAATAAATCTCAGCTTCTCTCTCCTAGAAAAGAAATTAAAATATTCAGGAAGGACAGTAGTGTTTGCACCTGCTGACAAGCGTTTTTTATGGGAATGGATAATCCTGTTTCTTCCTCCTTTCTTTTTCTTTTTTCCCCCTACAGCCTTAAAGGGGGAAATTAATTTTAACCATCTATTACTAATCTTCATGTTTACTTCTCACATTTACCACAATATAAGGTATGTTTCAGATTTTAGAATTTCTTCCACTAACAGAGACTTTCATTACATGTTAAGTGTTCTTAACTTTTAAAAACTTTGCATTTGATCAGCTTACAGCTTTGAAGAGATAAGTTGTACTACACAAAACACTATCTTACTTTAGTTAAAAGACAAAAATCTGGGGCATTTACTTCTCAAATGGAAAATTACTTTGAAAGGTAGCTTAGTCACAGAAGTCACTTTTCAGTTATGGTTGCATACCTTTTCATGTAGAAAATGGACTTAGAATTATCTTTATCAGGGCAAAACACCTTTTCTACTTCATCTAATTCCCTGGAAATATTTCTGTTGAAACAGAAGAAAAAAATAAGGAGATGCTGCTTTTCGTCACAGTAACCTTAACCTTAACCTATGGTGTCAGCTGTGATGGGTTTGATAAATCCCAAAAAACTCAGATTAAGGTTTTAGTTTTAGCTAGGCCCCAATTCTGTGGGT
>JAWWEU010000111.1:92270352-92287078 GCA_035583155.1 Acropternis orthonyx | reverse complement strand
TCTTTTAACTGAAACTCTGTCACATTGGGAAGTGGTTGGCATTTTGCCAAGAGTCAAACCAAAACAATAACACAGCTATGCACTGTTGATATAAAATGACATAGTTTTACTAAGTTGAAAAGCGGATAAAGGACAGGACTAAACAAAATGAATAAAGGATTGAAGAAGTTTAGCCTCTTTGCTTCATGACTTTTCTGAGCCTCTTAATTCTGAAATCTTTTGTCTCTGTGGGCCTGAACAGGACTGAATTGGACATCTTTTCCCATAATTTGTGTAAAATGTTAATTTGGAAATTACCCCTACAACTTTTGTATTAAATAGACAGGCTGACAGAATTGTTGCATCAGGAATTGCTTCAGTTTTCATATGAGACAAGCAACAAGTATCTGATGCTAATAGAAACTTTTAGACACCATAGTATGTTATAATTTTATTTCATTTATTTTTTTTAGATTACTGTATATTTATAGTAATTCAGTTGATGATTTTCTCAGACATTTCATGCTTAGTTGTTCATCAGCTACTGCATGTGGTTTAAATTAAATAGTCTTTTTCCACAGTATTTTTTACTTTACAAAACTTTGCCTACCTGACAAAGCTGAGCTTGTTTAGTATTGCAGAGTGACGGCTAAGGAAGTTCTTATACCAGGTGCCAACTACTTAAAAGGTAGCTGCAAAGATGAAAGAGCCAAAATCTTCTTGGTAGTGATAATAAACATGACAAGAAGGCCAAAGGAGACATGGAACCTTGAGAGGTTCAGGTCAGAAATAGGGACAAAAAAGAATCCCCAAACACTGTACAAATGCAATATTTATTGTCCCACTCCTGGAGGTTTTCAAAATTCAGGCAGAATTGTAGCTGAGTTACTGTAGTGTTGGTGACAGTCCTACTCTGAGCAAGAAGTTGGACTAGATGTTGTCTAACAGACACCACCAAGCAACATTTTCATGATTTGAATGCTCTGTGCAATTTTTGCAGTTCTTTTTACACTGATTTTTGCAGATAAAATGCTGTCCTTCTTCCTACAAACTACACAGGCTTTTGAAGTTTTGTCTATATGAAAATGACCATGTCTCACAAAATTCTGCTGTATCTACCACAGTATCAAACCTGGTGAATTTATTCACTCTGACTAACACAGGTCTTCAGTAGATTAACTATTCTGGCAAATTCTTTAGCATTTCTACAGGACATTTTGGCTGCCTATTTGAGGGAATGGAGCTTCAGAAACAAATATTAATGAAAAACTTAGGTTTTTGTATTAAACCTGTGTAAGTCAGCAGATGAGACCTTTGAACTTTCAAAGGTGTTGTAAAATGTATTATGGCTTTTTCCTTTTTTTTTTATTTTTTTTTTTTTTTTTTTTTTTTTTTTTTAAATAAGTGCTTGTGCCAGGTAATAAAGAGTGCCTTAAGCTCAGTAAAAACACAGAACGACGGCACAAAAGACTAAATTCTTCAAAGCAAAAACCAAATACCTGCAGATATTCTCAGCCTGGCTGAAAAGTTGTATCTTAGAAATTACTAAATTCATGTGGGTTTTGCACAACTCATTTTAGAGCTGATATCTGTGTGGACCTCTTCTTAGATGGGGCTGCTGTCCTTTTTATAGTTGTATTTTCCTAATGTTGAAATATGTCAAGTGTCAAGGCCTGGTGGGGTTTTTTTCAGTTCTTACATTATAAATGCAACTCAGACAAAAGCCTGAGAGAAAGGAACAGGATTTTAAAAGCTTTAAATTCAAATAACATAAGTGCCTCTGAGTATTAGTTAGTGAGGACAAGTTGTCTGATGTGTACTGAACTCTAGTATCTGTTCTAACAAAGTAAATTAGGCACTGTACAGTGTAAGATTTATTTCAGGGTATACTTTGACAAAATGCATTATCCATGACAAAAAAAATAAGACGACTATTTACAGCAATATGGCTTGAGAGCCCTAAACATAACTGAAGGATATAAAATTTGGGAAAATAAACATTGGCAAAGTATTAAAAAAGTAGCTTTTAAGGAATTGGATAAAGGAGGTTACAAGTACTGCAGAGGGAAAAAAAGAAGAAAACCTGAATACTCAAGGGGAAAAAATATCTAACATCTTTTAAAAGAAGAATGTAAAATAATAGTCAATTATTTCCAAAGAAGGATAGAATGAAGGCAGAATGCAAGAATGAACTACTCTTGTAACAATCAATGAAATATATAATTTCATCTTAAAGAGAGTTTTTTCTAGAGATAAAAACATGTAGTACAAGAAAAAAAATCTCAAGCATGATAATATTCTTTGAAATTAAGTCCCAAGGGTGCAAATCTCCTTTTCAATTTCCCTTTCAGACTTCTCTAGCTAAGGCCTTGACTGAAATTTCATTACATTGCTTTTGTTAAATACAGTACAAGGACAGTTAAACACTTTTGCAGAAAATATATTTTACATAGCCATGGAGAATACAACAGTAGACAGTGCTCACATATTTTGCTCCTAAACTGCAGGGTGAAAATATTTATTCTTTTATTCAGTGAATACCTTCTCTCTTTCCACCTCCTCTGTCTCTCCGTCCTCACAAGTCTGTCCACGTTAGCAGAGTGGTAATGTGTAGCTACCTCAGGAGATCAGAAAACAAGTATCTTTAAGTGGCATTCACAGTTTTCTGATTCTGAGTGAATCCAAGAGCTGGTGATGTTATGGAAGCCATTCACACCTCCAGTTTGGCTAAATCCCTCTCTTAGTTGATGCTAGCAAAATCTCCGCATAGCTAAGGCAGAGCCTCATTCTTTGATGCAGATTTAATTCATCAGAATTAAAGAACAGATAAATGCTTGTCTTTAGCAGATGCTCTACTAGGATCATCTGGTCTAGGTGTCTTACCTGATGAGCAGAAATAATGTAAAATGTGAATATGCTGCTATTTGAGGATCATCAGAATAATAAAGAATTTGGGACATTCTCTTTCATCCCAGTATGGAAGTAAACTTCCAGACACAAGGACTCCACAGATAATAAATATTACTTAATGGCCTGCTGATGAGTTTAATACCCCAGCAGTTACATCAGCACTGAAGAGACTAGGGTGGTCCTGCTAGTTGAAAACGGTATTACCTGTTGGCCACTGTGTAGCTTCTAAGTAGGCAGAATCTCTTCTGAGTACACAGCAGTTGCCATTGACTTGGCATGGTGACTTGTTCCAGCAGGAAGCTGAATTGTAGAAGTTAAGAACACATTTTTCATTTAAAAAACTGGCTTTTAAAGGAGAATAAATCACAAAGGATATCACAGACCAGGTAAGGCTGGAAGGGACCACAGTGGGTCATCTAGTCCAACCTCCCTGCTCAAGCAAGGTCATCCACTGCACAGAATGGCATCCAGAAGGTTCTTGAATACATTCAGTGAGGGGAAACTCCACATCTTAGCAGGTGTAGTCAAATGCATGTGTTCATAACTGAGCAAAAAAGAATAAGAGAAAGTTTATCCTGATATGAAGCAAATAAAGCTATATACTAGTTTATGCATCACTGGTAGATTTATGAACTAAGTGTCTCATCCAATTTTCATTAAAATCAAAAAAGATGTCAAATTAGGTCCCTATATTGAACTTCATAATTTTTCAATTAACATTACCATTATGCAAAACAGACAGAAATAAGCTTTACTTTTGCATTTTCATGTGACTCCAAGAGTTGTAGTTACATTTTCATTTCTTGTTGAAGCAGTAACTTCATCCAGGAGAGATTCCCATGCAGTTATTTTGATAGATTGTTCATCATAAAAAAAAAGCCTCAAACAGTTTCAATATATGATGAAGTCCTGTCAGGTCCTTTCTCAACTGTGCAGCTCCCAGTTTAGTCTCTGAACCAAATATAAAACTTTGTTATTAGCTTGAGCACTTCAGAACTCTTTGTTGCAAAATATCTTTGTTTATAACAGTAGACCTGAAAAAACTGTGGTTAGACCGTTGTATTGCTCAGCAAGCACCTAAGCCCTTTCGCCATGTCTTTGAAAGGCAAATGTATTTTCACAGCACGACACTGTGACCTGTGCAGTTGTGGAAAGGTGGGTTTGTACTCTGCTCTTTTGTTTTTTTAAAAATTTTGTTGCACAGGCGCATACATGCTGGAATATATTGTGGATAAAGCAGAGCCCAGACCCCCTATACTATAAGAACTGCCAAATACATTTTAGAAGGGGGTTTATAAATGCCCAGAAACTGCTTTCATACTAAAATTCAGAGCAGAACTTTGTGTGTAGAATAGGCGAGTTCACATAATAAAGAAACTTATGCTTTATCAGTGTAGATGGCGGATAAAATTTTCTTAAAATACCAAGAGCATGAAACCAGTTTTTTCCATAGAAAAAAATTGAATTGCTGTACATGCATTTGATGGACATTTATTTTAAATGCAGGTTCAGGAAAGGTCAAATGCAATTCATTTAGATAATGAATGATGTTGCAGTGAAGGTCCAAAGGTAGTACCTTTATGAGTGATCCCTATGCTAAAACAATTCCTTCAGAATGTTGCATTACAGAAAGTCTTCAAGGCATTTTGAAGGCATCTCTGGCATCCACAATACCAGCATGCAGTCTCCAATGACAAATGCACATGATGAGTACTGACTCGATGAGTACTGACTCAATCACTGACTCAGAAAATACAAACTCAAAATATCTTTCAAAACACCATAGACTAGAAATACACTATTATAATATCAAGAGTTAGGTGCATTATATTTATGTGTATGTGTAAACTCTGTGTATTTAGAAACAAACTTTTATTTCATATAAAATAAGTAAAATTGCAGTTATAGTGGACAGTTACTGTTCCTGTAGTTCAAAGTACTCTGAAAGCTCCTGGTTTAGATTACCTAGACTGACATCTCAAACTGATAGAAAACTTTATCATTGACCCTAAAAAACTTCTGTATTGGTTTTCTTACAAAAAAAAAAAAAAAGAAAAATATTTAATTTGAGTTTTGTGGGACTGAATGAATTAACGTTTGTGAAGCACTTTGACACCCTAGAGGAAATGAATAATTCTACCTTACAGCAGTGTTTGAATAATGTGAGGCAAATAAGGCCGTTGGGTATACAGTGAACAGTGAGAGACAAATACAGCATACAACTGCTCACTGTTGGAGTACTGTCTCTCTTCATGCTTAATGAACCATGTGTTCTGTGTAACTACAGTGTAATAGAATATTCAGCAAAAGACAGCAGAATTAAGGCTTCCTGGGAGTCTTAATTCTGGCATGTCCTATCTTTTGAGTACTTGACTCTGCAACCTCAATAATGTTCTTTTGTGTGTAAGATTATTTATGTTTTAAAGACATCAGTCATTACAGTATCTAGGCAACACCACATGAAGTACAGACAGCAATCCTTCATTACAGAGAAACTTTCTTGCTTTCATCTCTCCCTCAGGAGGAACTAATTCCACAGCAACTCTGTCATTCATAAGATACATACAGAAAGTGCTCTAGTTTTGAATGCTCCTTTAGATTTGAGGACAAGCTTATCTCTAGCAGCAGCATGCTCCACGGGGATGCTCTGCCTCTACCACATCAGAGTTGAAGCTTATGTGACTTCCATTGTCACCATCAAACGCAAGAGCTGTGGGAGGAAAGCAGGGTAAGGGAGCAAGTTGGAGAAGCTGAGCAGACAGGCTATAACAGGCAAAGAGGCATTTCAGCATATTGCATTAAATCCAAAGTTGCACAAGTAGCCACTTTACAGCAAATTAAAGTATAGCCTATTTTTCTCCATCCATAGTAGCAGCTGGGTCACTGAACAGCAATAAGAAGCTGTCGCTTCTGCAGAGCTTTCAGATTTTGCTTCTGTGGTAGTTAAAGCAAAAATTTGACTGATACACACCAGGTGAGGAAGGATTTTTGGAGAAAGGAAATACACACATTCCTACATTTTGTGAAGAAGCCCTTTAGGCCACAGTACACCACAAAATGTTAATCAAAATACACTGTGAAAAAGCCACCAGCCCAGGCAGACCTGCTGGGCCTGTCTCTGAGGAAGGAAGTCGCAGGAGGGCTTTGCCGCCATCTGCCCACAGCTGAGCTGTGACTTTGTAGTGTGACTACAAAGTGCCCCTCTCCCTGATACTCCTTGAAAGGAATAAAAGCTAAAGTCCTTTTGCTTCCAGTAGACCTGTGCCTGAGCTACATCCATATACCAGACACACTGTGGTCAGATAGGAAAACAACACTCTCGCCCAGAAGATCCTACGGGCTGATTGTAACCTGTAACAGAGGAAGACCACCGAGAGAGCTCACCTTTCTTTTTCAGTAAGGATGACTTTAGATAAAAAACAATACAGATGCTCAGTTTACTGCATTCATTTTTATTTGACTTTTTGCAGAAAAGGTACTGTGCCATGGAGATTCCCTTGCTACTTGCTGTTCCAACTCTATCAGCATCTGAAGTCATCCATCTGTCTTTTTGAAATAGTATTTTGTCCCTGAATGAAATTATTACCTACCTCCAATACTATCTTTCTCTTATCAGTCTCCAGTATAACTCTTTCAGGATGTATATAACTTGGGTTTTGAGGAAGCTATTTTAGATATGTAAACTGGTATCCTTTTATAATTTGTTGGGGGTTTTTTAATCTTCAATTTCTATAAAAAAAAAGGGTAAATTTGTATTTCTATGTGGTGTAAATGACCCTATGTCTAATAACCAAGGTTATTTGGAAGGATTATCTGCAAAGCAATAACACATTTTTTATCCTGCTCATTACTACTTATTAATGATTAAAAATATCCCAAAATTTCAATATATTTATTGTCCTTTTTAGGTTTTTTTCCATTTTGGATATCAGAATTGCAGCATAAGAATCAGTATTATTTCACCTTTATCCTCCTTTAAACCTGTCTCTTTGAGGGATGACAGCTGAAACATGGCATCTGAGGTGAATTGCATCTGCCTGAAACTCTTTCTCAAAGAGAGACTGATGTTTCTTGTGAAAAACAAACACAGAGATATGAGTTTTTTCCCTTGTTAAAGGTTGAAGGAGCAATGCAAAAATCTTTTTTTATACAGTTTTTTAATACAGTTTATTTTGCTGTGATACAGTTTTGGTTTCAGCTCCAAGCAATAAACACTTAAACAGAAATGCAAGAAATATAAGGCACAACTTGTCTGCCTAGATTTCTTCAGAAAAAACCCCCAACAAAATCAAACCTGAAAACAAAACAGTCCTGTCATTGCTGAAATGCTTCATTCTCCTATTGGCAATTTATTAAATTTTTTGGCTGGTAACACAAAAGATTCAAATTAGAGCCCAATAAAACCATCTGGAGTCAAGAGAATTGCTCCTGAAGACTTTAGTGGGAAGAAATTATCCCAAACATTCATTGCCAGTGGGGATTGAAGCTGAAGCTGACATGAGGATGATGATGAAAGTAGGGAGAGGGGTACATGATAACATAACCTCCCACACCCTGTGATGGGTTTGATAAACCCCAAAAAACTCAGATTAAGGCCTTAGTTCAGTTAGGCCCAAAGTCAAATTCAGCAAGTCTTAGTTTTGTGGCGGTGGGGGTTCATCCAGGATGCAGAGGGACAGGTATCACCTGAATTAAGCAACCAAAGAGGTATTTCATATCATCTGACGTCAAGTCGAGTATATAAACCAGTGAAGGAGGTTGCTTCCTCCCTTTTCCGCTCTGCCTGTGGTGGTGATAGGGAGAGGACATCCTGTCGCTGCTTTTGGGAGTGACAGGCCTCTCTGCTCCTTGTCAAGATATTCATAGTACTTTCAGTCTCTGGAAAGTAAATACTTTTTTGTTTGGGGTTGCTCTTTCCCCTCTCCTTGCTGAGTGCTCTTCCTGGGAAAACATCTTTTGGGGTGTTTTTTCTGGGGTTCTGGATGGTGGAGTTTGTGTGTTGTTGGAGGGCAGCTTGGGGTAAAGTTATTGTTGGTTTTTCTTTTATATTTGTACATATGGGTGTACATACATGGGTTGTAAATTTGTGTAAATATATATATATATATATAAAAGTTTTTCCAGGTTCACTTTTTTTTCCCCTTTCCTCCCTGGGACTGTGTGGGTTTCCGGGGGGCTTGGCATTTTGCCAAGGTCAAAATCAAAACACACCCATATAATGGGACGTTTCCCATAACAGGTTGTGCTATTGGGTGGGCAGAGCAATGCTCTCCCATTTCTCCCTCTGCCCTCAGTCTCAAACTGTGCTGGGTCTGCACCAGTCAGACAGCCGAGTTACTCCTCGAATAATTCCATGAATGTCTTGACATGCATTTCTAAGAAGACATTAACTTTATATGTCTCAACTGAGATTCTTAGATGGTACTACAAAATGCAGACAGAAGAAAAAAGATGCCATATATCATTGTGAAAATAATGGCACAAAAATATCTGTGCATCACAACAGGATTTCTCAATAATGGTAAGGTTGGCTACTGCACAGATGTTTTCTGAGAAAAATGGCATGGCAAGCTGGGAAACAATTGCTTACTATTTCTTGTAATACGATGCAATACACTGTAATACATTTAAGAAGTATTCTTCTAAGTGAAAGGCAGTCATCCTTGGCTCTCCTTTTGGTCAGTGGAAGCTCCTAAGGCTACCCATTTCACCTGTTACTTCACTTACATTAGGATAAGCTGTATAGCTTATGGGGAGTGTAACTTTCCTTCTGCAGTGATATAAAGAGAATTTATGGTGATTGCCTTAGACAATTTTAAGAAGTCTAGAAGGGTTGCATCCCTGGTTTCCTTATGAATAGTGCATGAAATCTGAAGTTATCATGGTCCTAATAAGAGTCAATGTGATTTACCTTGTGTCTACCACATTATGACTAACCCATATGTAACTTGCAAATAATGAAAGAGCATTAACCTTTGTTGAACATTCAGGGTGCTACAACTCTGGCTAAATAAAAATGTTCTGATCTAAGATGCAATTTCATGCTTGTGCAAACTAAAATGTCAATATAATTTGCAGCATTAAATGCAAACTATCGATTCCTATTTTTCTAGTACAAAAACTTAAATTAATTTAAAAAAACCCAAACAAACCAACTAAAAAACACAGAGATACCCTGGTTTTCTTGGATTTCCTGTTTCTGTCATTAACAGTACTAAAAATTAACTATTAAGAATATACTACTGAGCTGGGTCCTGCATAAATTTGAGAAACTGGACTTCCACATCTGAAAACACATAACTCTAAGGGAGAATAAATAAAGTGACTTATTTCCTCATAGTCTCATCACAAGATTTTTTTTTCCCCCAAAATTGAATCAGACAGATATGAAGGGCTGTAAATAATAAATATTGCAAGGTCAGTATTCTGGTCCTTTGAAGTAATATTTTAGAAAGTCCTGAGCACTTTCAAATTTAATATTCCTTGTTTAACTTTGAAGTATTTTTTCTTTCTCATCACATCAGGGCAAATCCTGGGAGGTGGCATGTTTTCTCTACCTCACTGGAAACTGAAACTTGAGGGAGAAAACATTACTAAGAGGTTAGTTTGTCAAGTTTTCTTGTTGTTTTTTTGTTTACTTGGTTTGGTTTTGTCACAGAACTGCAGGATTACACTTGCACTCAGTTATAGGATTTACTAGCCTGTTGGTGGAGTTCTTGGGGCATTCATATGCCCCAAGCTTATATACATAAGCCAAAAACAAAATGAGAAAAGAGAAAACAAGAACTTCCAGCTAATGCTGGAGAGTTCTGAAGAAACCTGCACAACTTCCCAACAGTCAGCCCTGATCTGGAACAAACGAGTTGTTGTATGACATGCAGTTCTCACTTCTTTTCTATTTGCTTCTTGAAACAGAAAAGATCAGAAGGAGAATAATAAAATACTTGGATCTGCTGCAAACAGACTGACAGTAACCAAAAATTTTCGAAATTGTAGGTATCTTATTCCATTACTGATACTTGTACATTAA
This sequence comes from Acropternis orthonyx, assembly GCA_035583155.1. Classification (NCBI taxonomy): domain Eukaryota; kingdom Metazoa; phylum Chordata; class Aves; order Passeriformes; family Rhinocryptidae; genus Acropternis; species Acropternis orthonyx. The sequence goes on along the minus strand of JAWWEU010000111.1, from coordinate 92,277,159 downwards.
AGTACTATCCAATATTTTTATAATAATTTGGTAAGTAATTTTACTGTGTCTCTTAAAAAATCCTAAATAGTAGAAATTAACTCCCAAATTGCATTTTATTCACTTGATGTCAACAAATTTTTTCAGTCTTTAATCAGTAGATGTAAGAATGCATTTGATTTGATTCAAACAGTACAAAGAAGAGGTCTAGCATGACATTGTTTTGTTTGTAAAAGTGCCTCACTCTCACTTTACTATTGAAAAAAATAATTGTCAGCAATGGTTAAAACACTACAATATGCATAGTATGACGACAATAACAACAACAGGATTACATAACAGCACTGCTTCATTTGGTTTGTGGTTTTGATTTTAAATGTAGAAATTATCAGCAGAAGGAATTAATTAGATTTTTTAAAAAATTGATTAATAGTCAAAATCATCAAAGGTTGAGGTGTATCTTCAACACAAGAATTTGAAGTCGTTTTATTTCTCACAGTTTCTGTGGGAATAGCCATTGAGGTCGATTACATTTTCATTATTGGATGAATTCATGAGACTTTCTGTGTATGTCAGTGTGATACAGCCAACTTTCAAATTCATATTCCTAAAAATAAGCCCAATACTGCATGATGAAGAATATGTCAGTCTGGTCAAAGAACAAAACATAATCAGAAGACCACACTAAGCTTTAACAAAACAAAGCACAGTAAAAGGAATGAGAACAACTCCAGCTGCATTAGTCATACAATTGCTCTTCAATATCGACTAGATATTTTGCTGGGTCAGACCTAACAGCTACAGTACTATAGTATCACACAGATACCACTGAGATCAGGTAGGCAAATACTTCTTTCTGCCAACAGAAATACCAAAATGCATAACTTGCTGGCTTTTATTTTGGTAAATTGCTGGTTTATACCATCTCCCAAGCTTGCAAACTGTGATAATGGATAAGGTAGGGTTGTCTTGTTGGCTTTGATTCTTTTTTTCCCCTTTAAACTTGTCTTCTTTAACTGTAATACTTCAGGAAGGAGTTTTTTAATGCTTGACAATCTGTCAGAAAGGTAAATATCATTTCACTGAGAAACACCAAAACCCTAAAGGCTCTAGTTGCATACGCAGCCAAGACATTTCTTTTCAAGAGTCCTTAAGTATGAGGATGATCATCAGGTATGAGAAAATTCAATTGGAAAAGTACTGATGTTACAGAAATATTTTTCCCATGTTGTAACATGAATGTGAAGATTCTTTGCCTAAGTATTGAGTTGTGCATGAGTACGCTGTGAGACAGCTGACCTTGGGGCATAATACAGCTGAAGGTGCAGAGGAGTTAATTCCCCAGAAGAGTCATGATTTACTGCTGACCACACCTACAGCATTTATAAAATGTCAGTACAGCACATCTTGGTGTGGGAGAGAAAAATATAGACAAGTAATATTTTCTTTAAGAGCTCTTTATTTTTCCACAGGGTTAATGTGTGCTGTATGTTTTCACTGAGTTTAAATGCTCTTTTTCTTTCAAATCAGAATTTTCATGATATTGGCATTTGCAAACCAGCTTCTGTATTACAAGTCTTCCAGAGGAATTTTGTGGAAGGATTCCAGGTCCTTCTTTCTTTGCATATTTATATATACAAAAGAAGTTATTTTGTTTGTGGATAAGACAGAGCTGGAACTGCTTGCATCTAGATGCCTTTTATTACGGACAGGGAAACTTGGGTGGGTATCTGGGCTTTGTTTGACTCTTTGACACTAGTGCTGGTACAGCTTTCAAGAGGGACTGTGCTCTTGGTATGAGATCTCATTGATGTCAGAAGTAGACATCACATAAAGAAGACACATTGTTTCTTCTAAGTCTACAGATGAAAGATTATAGTAGAGCTACCTACGGCATGATCTACATTGTGGGAAGAATAACAGACAGCCAATAGATCAGGTGGGAGAACAGTGTCACTTCAGATATTACCTTTCAAACAATTTCTAGAGGGTAGCAGCTTCTACTGCTAGCAGGCTGATAGATGTGAATGGTGAAAAGAAACAAACCTTGCTGGTGTATTTCTCGTAAAACGAACACCTGGTCTTCAATGGACACCTCCAAAGTCCTGTCTGTGAGTGCCTGCCAGTGCTGGACTTTTTAAAACAAAAAATTTTATAATGAAAACTAATGGTTGAGGAGCATTTTTTTACTTTCTTAGTAAGTTTATTTCTCTGCCAGAAATAAGCACTGTGTTTCACAGGTATTCAGTGAGGATCTGTACAAACATGTTCCCAGCAAGCAGAGTCACACCCTGCTGCATGGGTTGTACAGCATGAATCACAGTCGGAAAGACAGTTTGAAAGTTTGGCCTGGATTTTTTTTTTTTTTTTTTGACAGAGTGCAGATGTCCTACAGTAGTTGAAAAAAATTATGTGCAAACTTTACATGGGAACAACTTAAGGAAGAGATTTCCTTTTTTTCTGCAATGTTCAGCTTATTAAGAAACATTGCCTTTGGAATGCTACTCTTGCAATTATTAATTCCCAAGACAAACTTCACAGCATCATGAAGTGCCTATTAAGCACTCTGTCAATAGAAGAGTATCAGCAGATGACTGACCATCTATAGCAGAGGTTGGAAAAATGAGCTCAAAGACAAAATATTAAACATAAAAATATCAAATACAAAATTAATTATGAATCACACAGAATTCTATTTAAGCCACTCTAGAGTTAGCCTGTAAGCACCATATTCAGAGTTCTGCTGGATGCTTCTGATGAATATTAAGCTTGTGTTTTTAATCAAATTTGGATATTTTTGAGAAATAAGTTTAAAGCAAAAATATTTTTAGATTTGATTCATGCCTGACACATATATTTATTTTTATATACTGAATTTATCCACTTGTTGAACAGTTGTTCATAAATGACTCTGCAGGTGAAAATCTCATTTCAATTCCTGTCTGTCCTCATCCTCTTGGTTTCAGGAGAATGAAATCAAATATTGCTGATAAACCTGGCCAGGAGTGCTCTGCAAAGGGAAATAAACATACCAATAAATGCCTTTTTAGATGACAACATTAAAACAGAGAGCTGACATGATTTGCCCAAGGGAGGCAAAAAGCAGAAAGAGGAATGGTTCCTGTTCTGGTTCATGTGAGTTTGTCTGATTCCCAATCATGTGTGCTGCTTGGAACAGTACCACACATGATGACTCCTTTAACTCACACCTTGCAGACAAATTATGAAATTCAACAAGGACAGACAAAGGCAAATAACCTCTGACAGTGATCCAGGCTGGGGTCTGGCTGACTGAGGAACAGCTCTTCTGAGGAGTTCCTGGGGGTCCTGGTGTGCAGCAAGACGAGCCTGTGCCAGCAGTGAGCCCTGGCACCTGGAATGACCAACAGCATCTGGGGCTGCGTTAACATGGCCAGTTTAGCACTCATTAGACCACATCTAAAACATGCATGCAGTATTATGCCTCCTCATAAAACAGTCAATCATTAATCAACTGGAGTGATGTTGGAAAATTCACCAAGACTGCCAGTGCTGGAGCACTTGCCTTTGAGGAGAGGCTGAAGGAGATAGGCTTCAGCTCCAGGGGAAACCTATAGGGAAGTTATCTGGGACACGGAGACAAGATTTTCACAATGGGGTATCATAGAAGGATAAGAGCAAATTGAAAGCTGAAATGAGAGGTTTGGAGTGCATATAAGCAGAAATTTTGCCACCATAAGCATAGCCCAGCAGTAGAGCAGGTTGCCCAGAAAGAGGTTGTGCAGTCTTCCATGTCTGAGGTTTTTAGAGGTAAAGTCCTGAGCAAACTGTTCTGACCGCAGCTGACCCTGGTTCGAGCAGGAGGCCTGACTAGGGACCCCCTGAGGTGCCTTCAGACCTGAGTTATCCTGTGAACCTATGACACTGACTTTACTACTTTACCTCATGTTAAGATTTTGTACTGGAAATAACTCTAGAAGTCAACTCACCCATATCATGCAGCATTCATGGTTTGTACAGTATTTGTGAATGTTTTTTCATATTTTCAGACTAATAGAAGTGAAAATGGAAACTTTAAAATATAATCTTTAAAATCTGTAAATATTGTTCCAGAAAAAAGAATGTATGTCCAATAGTTAGTATTAGAAAAATATATAATTAACATTGACCTAATGTTCCTAATAAACAATAACTTAAATAATTTCATTACTAATATCTTCGTACTATTAGTAATATTTTAGGGGTACCCTTCTTGTGTTACTGGTACACCTGTTGGGTCTCTGCTATTGAAAAACAACACTGTTGAAACCACAGTAAAAACACATGCTTACTGATTCTGTTGGCAGAGTTCAGTAACATCCAGTTACAAAATACACCAGGGATTGCAGCACATAATTGTGGGTGCAGTATTGGTAATGCCCATTCCTATAAATGCTCAACTATGTTGGCATTGTTTTTAAGGACACACTATTTCTAATAATTTTGTTGTTGTTTTGTTTTGTTTTGTTTTGTTTTTTTTTAATTTAAGCAACACATATAACACATATGGCAAGAACCTTATGGGTAGTCCAAACTGGTGCTTCAAGGGTAACATGGAATTTTTTTTGTCAGAAACAAGTTTCATGCTCGTGCAGTCCCAAAGCTGCTTCTAACTCTGAGGTTGTTTCAGGGAAAATCCCTTCAGAAGTTTGGACCTAGCAGAAAAGGGCTTGAATTTGTGCATTTCTGTTAGTATTAATTTCATATTGCTCAAGCTTCTAGTTCCAAAAACCCACTGTTGCAGTTCTCTTCAGAGATACAGCCCATGATGCCATGAATAAGCAAAGGGGAAATCTCCGGGTTTAAATTTGCTAGATGATGATTCTGACACAGCTGATCCACATTCTTTTGTGACTCAATGAAAACCTTTGTTACAAGCCATGACTAAAAGAGTAGCTCACTCCTATGTCTAGGGTCAGAATGTACCTTCTCACACGTTTGCTCAGTGTAACTGCATGATTTTCAACCAAATCAGACTGCAGTGTAACATAAGCAGTACTGGTAATGACTGACCAGAAGCTGTTGGTTCTGAATACATTTATATGTAAGCTGAGACACAGGACCTTAAATGAGAAACTCAACATCTTTGTGCAAATACCTCTTGTTGTCTTTCTTATTTCTTTTTGTGAGTGTTCCAGAAAGGTATTAACACTGCTATAAAGTGGGATTAATTCACAATAGTAGTCACTGAAATACAAGGCTGCTTCTAAACTAGGGCTTCTGTCTTTTCACTAGTAGCCCTATGTATTTCTTGTATCAGGCCACTGCACACTTTACTGCTTAAATCTTTATCTCTTCTGGTCTGACTCCAATGCTTATATCTATCTGCTTTTGTTGCTGTGCAATCAACTAAATCAAGAAAATCAGTGGTGAATATATAATTTTTCCCAAGCACAGCTTTAAAATTAACCTGGTTCCAAAATGCTCTTATTATTCACAGGGGATTGTAAAGTTTGGGAATCTAAAAATGAAAAGACTGAGTCTTAAAATTATTATTATTTCAAGTGATTGATCTCAAAATCAACCTGATATTTGCATGCAAATTAGTTCTTGTTTTTCTGTCCCCTTCCTAAAAATTCCAATGTCAATTCAAAGCCTGGAGATAAATTTGTAAATTAGTATGTTTCCTGCTTTTCCACTTGCAAGAAGACAGCAGCTTGATTTATGTCTAATTTTCACTCCTCATGTTTAAGATAGCATAATGACAAATTCATCTAAATGTGAATGATTGAGGGAAATCTCTGAATCTCAAAGCAAGGACATGGCATATTCTCTGTAGTACATAAAGGCAAATATACCATCCCTGCCACCTTATGCTGGGACATATCCTATACAAGTGTTGATTAATTAATAAGGGGTAGGTTTTTTAGGTATCTATAATCCAAGCCACTGAAATACAGTAGTATTAAATGGCCAAATCTATTCCTAGGCAGTGTGGACATGCCTCTATATATGCTTTTTTAAATACCCAGTGCAGCTTGCCATGTATCAGAACACAGATGGAGGTTAACAGCGTAATTTTAAACAGTGAGAGAAAATTTCTATAGAGGAAGGAACAGGATACACATTTCTAGATACCAAAGCCTTGTAAGAGCAGGAAAGTTCCATTTTTCACTGATCTTGTGGAGATTTCCATGCCAGCTAAAGATCAGAAGGGGCACTGATATCTTACAGCTTTTGATTTTTGTTCACTGAAGTAGTCTTGGAAAGGTTGGCAGTGTATCCACAGACATAGAACTGTGCAGAGGGATGTTCAGAAGTTATTGAAAACCACTGTAAGCCATTATTTTGATCAGCATACACAAAGCCTTACAGTCTTACATTTTTGAATGACTTGAACCAGATTTTGGCCTTGGATCAATTGGGATATAAACTACTTATCCAGTTCATGCCTTTTTTTGTTTTGTTTTGTTTTTTGAGACTTGAGTGTCAAGGTGTTTTTTTATTAAGTATTAATAATAGTCATATGCATATTACATTGGAGGTCCTCATCAAAGCCATGAGGTGTGCATCAAAGGAAATTCTCTTTCCTAGTGTCATATAGGTCACAGAACTTCACCAGAGACATTGATGAAATGGGAAATAGCATCAGGAAATGGATTTGGAGAGATAAAAAAAAGGTGAATGATGAAACAGGGACAAAAAGGAAGAAAAAAGAATTTTCCCAGATTTTTCCTTTGCTGTTATATACCTGTTGTGACTTAGTTCAAAGCACCAGTCTACCAGTAGTTCCTCAGATCTAAAAAAGTGATATTTTTACCCAAGAGAAACACAAACACCTCACAGTGAACCATCCTTCCATGGAAACTT
>JAWWEU010000111.1:92156504-92270252 GCA_035583155.1 Acropternis orthonyx | reverse complement strand
TCAGATCTAAAAAAGTGATATTTTTACCCAAGAGAAACACAAACACCTCACAGTGAACCATCCTTCCATGGAAACTTATAGGCCCTTGCATCATCATCAGCATTTCATTCTGTATGAACAGTCAGCTATGCTGCAGATGACATGTAAAACTTGTAAATGTAAAGCAATTGAAGCCTGCAAAAATATACCTGCACTGATCACGTGAATAGTCCCGTTAGCATTAGCTGAGCTTCCTGGGGACTGGAGGTGTCAGAGAATGATGCCTGGAGCAGTGAAGTATAGTAATTGTGTTTGCAATGGAGATGACAACAGTATTGTTATGCCCACTGAAGTTCACATTCACTTGGAAAAGATTCTTTAGCAAGAAATGGTTCAGAGAAGTGGCAACTGATTTACTTTTACTGAGAAGTTATAGGGAAGGAGTAAATTAAATAAAAGCCTGAAAATACTCAGAAGTTATAAATAAAGAACATATTTATCAGTGGGTGTTAGATCTCCCAAGAGACCAGGTCTCCTAAGCTCTTGCTTTCTCTTTCTCTGCTGAAATTCTGACAGCACTGAGGGCAAAGAAAGGTACACCTTAGCCAAGCAGCTGTGTCCTTACACAGTTACCATGTGGAAATGTCTCTCTGGCCTCCTCCAGACAATGTTCCAGTTTCAATCTGCATGAGCCACTTGGGAGATGAAGGCCAGGTACATCAGCCTCACTGTCTGCTTTTTCCAGATGAACTGCAAATGTAAAATGGAGAAGCATATTCAATCTTTCCTAGTGAGATGGGGGGGAAAGGGTGGAAAAGAAAATTGAGACATTTTACCAGAGGAATCCAGCCAAAAGTATGCATGGAAGAATATTGTGAAGAAGAAAAATTACATTGCTTTGCATGTTTAAAATCAGCCATGCTGGTTTTGTTGTTAAAACGACTTGTAAGGAGCAGTGTTACACCACTGGAAGGTGACAAGATGACCTAGTAATTTCTTTTCATTTGCATATTCTTTGACACTAATTTGTGCTACTCCAACCAATTTTAGACATCAGCAAAATCTATCAGTCTGAGACTGCAAATAAGAACAGAACTGCAACCTGATCCTCTGAAAAGCCCTATGAAGTTTGGTGTGTGATTTTCCATTTGCTCATCTTCAGGACAGAAGGCATTTTTTTCTAAAAGCTCCAATGGCTGCTAAGAATGGGTAGCCCATATCACTATGTGAAAACAAGACATTTGTTACAAAAACCTGCTGCTGCTGAATGTCTAGGAAACTCAGCTGCATGTGTATTACCATATCCTGTATGAACCAGATCCTTATGGGGCTTCAGGAATCAGGTAAGAAAGTGGTAAAGGGATTGAAAGTCATAACTTTGGCTGTTCTTATGTTCCACTTTGTTCAGGTGACTTCTTGTCCTCATGGATATTTAAAAGTGACAGGTGTGATCTGCCCTAATAAAGCTCAGTCTGCTGCAACGGCTGTTTGGAAGGGCATTATAGGGGTGTATGGATCAGACAGCCTGAGACAAATGGCCAAAAGCAGCCAGAGCTAGCAGACCAATTCTCAGTTCTCATTTTTAGCAGAAGTCTGTTCTTTCAGCAGCAGCTGATGGCCAGTGGCAAAAAACTCTGTGTCATGCAGATTCTTCCTGTTTTTCTTTCTCTGAAATAGAGATAATTTCACATTAATCCTATGTATTCCAAGAATACAGCAGTATTTCCATTAAATTGTCTTAAAGGAATATAATAATTTTATATAAATAGCACAAATGAAAGGCAAGTTCTCATTAAAGTATTAGAGCCCGCCCAAAGTTTTGTGGCAGCCTACATTATAATACATGGCAAGTTGAAACGTTTTTCCCTCGTGCTTGGTTTGTTCTGCATTTGCATTCCTACCTCAAATACACTGATTGCCTAGGGCTTTCCTCTGATGATGAGGACTCTTCAGCCATTTTAAGGATTTCTGTGGTCTCTGGAGACTTCCTACTTGAGGCCAGAAGTCAAAAAGCAGATATGAATTCCACACTCAAACCTGGGGGGTTGAGAGATGTCTAACCTATGGTGCAATTTCCTACTGTGTGAGTAAGAGAGGCTGGGCAGACTATGCAAACCCAGCCTGTGGCTGCTGCCTGGAAAGGCCTCCTGTGTAGTCTAAAAGCATAGATAGGTTTAGTGCCACTGCAGTCTTTCCCAGAGAAGGACACATCATCTGTCAGAGAGACTGTATATTAGAAAGTAGGTGAATCTGGCATTATTTTCACATTGGCAAAGAAGGATATTTCGTTTTCCACCTGAGTCTGATCTCAGAGGAATGTCTGTTCAGGAAAGAAATTTCAAGATCAGATTCAGCTGACAGCAATTATATCCACAGCTATTGTCACCTGTTTGTATAGTAAAATTATTTTCCTGGCATTCTTCCTCTTCTTCATTTCTGCTCACCACAGCCAAGTAGAAATAATATTTTTTTAAAAAGGTTAAAGAAAAACAAAGGCAAAAATTGGAAAAACTCTTTTTTTTTTAAGTTGTTTAAAGAATTTGCTTGTCAAGTACCTGAGCATATTAGAAAGGATTTGCCAAGTCAAAAGTAACTCTGGCTCTCTGGCTGCTCACTTATTATAACATTTTGAAGATGATTATAACCCAGAAAGGCTGCAAAATCAACATGAAGAAAAGATTATAGTTTTCCAACTCTCTCTTTTGTGTCAGTCCTGCCATACAAGGCACTCTAACCACAAAAGTCTGGATAAACTGTCTCTGATGATCTCCCACAAGTGAGACTGACACACTCTGCTTATGATGGGCGCACTCATTTTTTTTCTCTATGAATAATCTCATTAGGAGATGATTTCAGGAAAAAGCAAGATCATAATTATTTGTAACAGAAGTACAGTATTTTTGTCAGAAATTAGAAAGAGCTGTATTCTTCATCTGCTAACATCTGAGTAGTTTCTTGAGTAACTGTTGGTTTTAAAAATAACTACCTGAGTTCAAGGTATATGATGTTATGAAATAGAACAGACAAATACCAGATTAAAATAAAAAAAGATCAATTTATACTTCATTGTAGCTTTTCCATAATATTTGTAGAGAAATGTGAACAGTACTGCACTAACGTGTTTTCTTTGTCCCAAAGAACCTACAGCCTTAACATAGCAGGTCAAAACATAGGATTAAAGGCCGAACTAAGTAAGAGTGTGAAATTATTCCTGCGGATTATAAAGAAGAGGTTTAGCTTGAAGATACATGTTTGGGGACTGCAGAATGAGGGAGAAGAGGATCTGATAGATGAAAGCAGAAAAGATGTCTCGCAGGATAGAAGGAAGGAAGCAAAGCAGATAAAAGAAAGCAAGAAAATTAAAGGATTGGGCAGAACAAAAAGAATAAGAGAAGGAAGATAAAAGCAGAGGTGAGGTGATGAGATATGCAAAATTCTACTCAGACACTTATAAAATTAAAAACACACCCTGATGTGTACAAAACTTACCCCACCTTCTTTTCACACACAGATCACTTACACTAACTGATAGTCCCATAGATAACACACTCCATTTCACTAATATAAAGGCATATAAAATCCACATCCAATTAACTTTCAGTCTAAATCAGATACAACCCTCAGCTGAGAAGCAATTCATATACACACTGAACTTATTGCCATGAGATTTCACATTGATCATCCTGAAGCTTGATGTGTAAATAGCTACAGGTTGAGACTTTATTTCCAGTTCAGTGCTATGCCTATACTAAGAACCTACTTGTCACTAAAAAACATAAGAACACACTGCTGGTACCCAGAGTGACATAGCACATGGAAGTGTCATCCTGTGAGATCATTGCATGGTTAAAGAGGTGCAGTGATAAAGTCAGGGACTGGTGTTTGAGAGGCACTGAGTTCATGTACACTCAAGGCTGCAGATAATAACACTTGGTTAAGGGTTTTCTTTTCGGTTCATTTGGTTTGGTGGTCAGAACCATCTTGCTCCAAGGGCCAACTGGTGGCAGGATACCAACTGGAAAGAAATTACAACAGTGAACCTGTAGACTGAGGGGAGACCTCATAACAGTCAACAGCTTCCTCATAAGGGGAAACGGAGGGGCAGACGCTGAGCTCTTCTGTCTCTGACCAGTGGCAGGACCAGAGTGTGGGAAAAGTCAGCTACTAGAAGTAGCAGCTTCAAGCAAGAACTCATAGTTCTGGCTGCATGGATGTGCAGTAAAATCTAAAAAGGGATTTGAAAAGGTTACATAAATGAGTGTGATGAATGTTAACACAGACACACGTTCATGTGGGTGTACACAGTCATCTAAGCAGAGAGACATACATGTAAATATAATAGTTGAAGGGAAGAGTGACAGCCACAACCAAGCACCTACACATTTTAATCCTAGGCGCATTTAATCAAATGTTTACAGCTCTGAGACCTCCATTTGTACTGTTAGTGCATGCATAGTTTGCAGCAGGGTGATATTGCACTGCAAAATCTATCCTGATCTAGTGTACCATGCAATCTAATACAGAATGAGGTTGCATGAAAAGTTACTATCCCTCCCAAAAGATTCCTGCCTCATTTAGAATACCTATTTTCTGGTTCCCAGAGTAAGGAAAATAAAGTGTAAATAAAGATGGTCAGCTTCTCACAGTCTGCTATATTCATGGGTCTGACCAATACAGTGTTTAATTAAACTAATAAGCCCTGTCACACTCGACCTGGGTTTGCACTTCTCTCACAGCAGTATCCTCAGTGCCACTGTCCTGCTGACTCACTACCAAATAAAATTGTCCTGCTGGATGAGTCTGCAGAGGTCAGGTGAGGGCAGATGGTTAGTTCTTTCCACCCTTATTGACATATTATTGACCTATTATTGACCTATTAACTCTTTTTCAGACTTTTTGCTACAGGGAGGGCTTAAGATGTCATCAATCTGGTGTATGTCTTTCATGCACTGAAAACAAGCATGTTAAGGGTGTCAGTGTTCCATACTGTTGCTATGTCTTCCCCAGCTTTAGGGCTTTTCTAGCAATTATAGGGGGGTGTCTATCGCACTGATTACAGGTACTTTCAAGTTGCTACTTCCCTTCATTATGTGCATTGATTCAGTTACTGCAACACCAGTGGCAAGGGAGATAACATCACATCCTTGTTCTCTCTCTTATCACCACATCCCAGATTTTTACAAACAGTTTGGCGTGCTTTTAAATGATGGTGGCTAAGTTCTGTTTGACAGGCTTGAGTAAGAGTTGCAGCAGCAGACATTAGAAGAAACAACTGCAGCAGCAAAAGCACTCTTATTAACTTGTGTCAGATATTGGCTCCCATGGACAACCTCACTGCTTGTTTGAAAGCTTTGAATATGTCCAAAATACATATTTGAAGATCAAGACAAAAAATACATGCCAGATAACTCCATCTCCAAGTAAGTAAAAGATGCAGAACCATGAGATATCTGTTCCAGAAAACGCAAAATTGGTCTAACGACTGACTACAGTGAAGAGTTTGCTAATAGAAGGTAGGAAGAGAGTGATTCTGTCATAACAGTCCTAAAAATTTCATATTAAAAGTCCAAAAGTGATTTGGGATAATTTCAGATTCAGACAGTTGCTCCTCTTCAAAGAAATTTCTTGAAGGCTTTGTGGTATCTTTCTAGTGATAACGGTTACATGACTAAAAATGACAAATACATCTGGAAACCATTGGCAATGAAGCCTGCACTGTCACCCTGCATATCCAACAGGTTTCATGTAAATGCCTGAGAGCAGAACTTTATAGGTGTCTTTTAAGTAGTGTTTTGCCTGTCTATTACCCAGTGCTCCTCTGTGCTGACAGAAGATTTGACTAACATTGCATCACCTTGCTCAAGTAGTATCATGTTGCTGAGTTAGCATCTGTAATAGCATGTGGATTAAAAGCTGCATAAAAGGCTAATAAATAAAATTATGAGGTCCATAGCAAAACAGTGTACACTTCAACATGCTCTTAAAATGTTCATGTTTATGTGCCAACATCATGAGACCCATGATTTCAGTGGAGGTCACGAACTGTTGCAATCCAGTATTTTTTACCCTTTTTTAGTCTTGTTTATGAATCAAAACTTCAATAAGACTTATTGGTGTGACAGATTCTAGGCCCTTTTTATTTGTTTTTAACTACTGTACAGTTCTGCAATTCTCAAGTTTATTTCTAGTTGAACTTGATGGCTTTTAGTTTTTAAGGACAGTTATATGTATATTAAGCAGGCCTGTATTATACAATTTTCAGGGAAAAAATAAGTATACAGAGGATTTAAAATAAAAGAACTTGTCAGGAAACATTCATTTAGTTGATACATACAATTTCTATTTTACACGGGTTCTATTTTAACAACAAATGAGAACCTCAAGTCTCCTCTTTCAAATACAAAACAATTGTGAAAAAGAAGAATTCTGTTTCTGGAGGCAGTGAGGTCTTCAAAGCATTAATAAAGGCATTTTAGATTTTATTACTGTCTATATTTGACTATAGCGCTGCTCTAAAATACTGCAATATTTCTATTTGTTTTAAGTCGAATTTCTTTTCCTCATTGCAGTAACTTACACAATGTCTCATAAAAAGTGTAATATGTCCTGAAAGCCCTTGCTCACAACTATGAAATTGTTAGTATTTAATTGGTGCTACCCTGAGTTAAACCTGCTGTTGTTTTGTATTTGAATTGTTACCCCATGGTCTACATGATATTAGTGGCTGCTTCCAGGTCAAGGATATATTCACACTGTTGGTTTCTGTGACTGCAAATGGTGCCAACATACCTGAGTGAGGCTGAAAAATCCAACAGGAAAGTCAAATAAATAGTTAAGAAGTCAACCAACACACTTCATGCTGCTGCACTACACTGCTGCTGCACCAGACTGCTAGCACCTGAGTGCCAACACCCACCTTGTCCATGTAAAACTAGTGTAGATAGGTCTTGTGAGTCTGCAGCCAGCTTTCAGAGAGTGCATTTCTTTAGAGGAAGCATAAATGGTTCAGTACTTAACATGCCCATGAGCACGGTGAAGTAACCAGTGGTGTTCTCAGTGCAACTGATGGGCACTCCTGAGACTGCAGCCTCTCAAACTGCAGTTAAGGTTCATCAGAAAAAAGAAGCAGAGGGAGAATTAGGCCATTTCATAGGCATTAGACTGAAGCTGCAAATTCCTGCTTACTGAGAACTAAACCAAATCAAACCAATCATATTATATGACCTAACTGCAGTGGGACTGATCTGATGTTGATGCTCAGAATCATAGTCCTCAATAGACCTCAGCTAGTATTTCAAATCGCTTATTACTTTAGTTTGAACAGTAGATTAAATTAAAAAAATTCTGAATAAATATATTCCATTTTGATTGCCAGTCTTTTGCAATTGTAGTTTATAGGAACCTTATTACCCTCAGTCATCTATCTCTGTAACTTTGATGAACATAGACCTTCCTCGTTGACTTTTAATATTAAAAACTATGGATTTGTGGTGAATTACATTCTTTGTCTAAAAAATATTTAATAGAAATTTTTCTTCTGGCTTATTTCATATTACTGAAAGGACAAAACTTAGAAAGCATTAATAGTCATTTCAGGGCCCAAGGAAAATCATAGCTGGTTGTTTTCTGATTTCAGAGAAAAGCTATGCCTACTGTTGTCAGGGTCAACTTTACATAATTCTATCTACCAGCATAAACCAGGTAACGCTCTGTCTGCCAGAAGCATTTCATTTAATACAAATTTCACTTTCAAATTGAACTTGTTTCTTAATAGATTAGCAACATCCAAACACAATTTCAGCCTAATACAACCAGTGACAGCCATGTGCTTTACTGGAAATTTAAAACTGAAACAAAATGTCTTTTAGCCTCACACTGTCTTTGGGTAGGTCATCTATTTGCCTTTGTAGAGATATGAAATCTCACTCATCTATTATATCTAAACCAGTATGTCTTCTCACATCATATCAAAGTGTCAGCAAACAGCACTTTTTATCACTTTTATCATCACTTATAAAAATGGTTCTAAACTCCCAAAAACGTCTAACAGCCTTTGGAAAATTTGTCCTTCAAACACTTTAAGCTTTGATTAATATCCTTGAGCTTAGATAGCCTGCCACTTTAGAGATGTTTCTTCCAGCCTGAATTAAGCTTGTTTCTTAGCTTGCAATACTGAGCAAAATGGAATTTAATCCTACTCAGTATTTACACAAGGGAGCACAAGCTGGGGAACAAGTGAGGCTTTGATTTCACCATTCTTAACACCAGACATGCATGACCACATCCCTGAACAAGACAGACTCGTCCTGGGTCACACAGGGGTACACAAACACACTGCAGAGGATGAATAGGCAGGCAGCCACAAGACATGATGTGTTGATTTGGTCAGATTAATGTTTTTAATTTTGGCTTGAAGCCAGTTACAGGAAGACAGATGATAATTTACGGCAAGTATCTACATTAAATTCCATACATCATTTGATCTATTTATCGAATACTAGTGTCTTTTCATTACTATATCATTATAGCAAACTAAAGCTAAGTTGCACAAATCTCTGCCCTTAAGAACAGCCCTTACTTGCGTTGACTTCATTTGAAGTTAATAGGAATGTTCATCTTGCTTGGACAAGTAACACTATCTTTACATCCTTGTGAACTTGTAAGAACTGAGAAAACAAAGACCTCAGAATTTCATATTTTGAAAATAACAACTAATCAGCACTTCAACACTGAAAAATCATCACAAACAAATTTTGAATAATTGTAAAACATTTGTATAATATTTGAATTTCCTTTTAATAGCTGCTCTATTTTAGCTTTTACCAGTACTGGTGTAAATCAAAGTGTCTGCCCCAAAGAGGGATAAAATATAAGGTTCTTATCTATGTGAACACAGAATCTGAACCATTTTCCAAAATTCCTGAATTCCCAAAGAGTTCATTCAACAATAGCAAAAAGGCTAGAGGGATAATGGGCTGAGCCTGTGAATATAGTACCACTTGTTATCTACTGACACTTACGTAGAGGCACAGAGTTGTTTACTCATTGATGGAGATCGTCAGATGCCTGTTAATGCATTATGTTATTTGAAGCAGCCGAGCAGAAAGCTGGAATACTGGCGCTGAATGACAAAACCTGTTAGCAATGAGAAATGCTTCTACAAGCCTGTGCTTGGCAGTTAGAGGTGAAATAAGCTTTCTGTCAACTCATTAAGAATGCAATGGAATTGTACATCTATAGATCTATACAGTCTTATTTTAACTACATAAACCTGTGCCACAGTATATCCCAGAGACCTGATCCAAGTGCAGGAATTTAAAATAGCTGACTCAGAGAGACAATCATTCACATGGAAATTAAATCTTCATCATTTTACTAAAGCCCTGTGAAAAGGCTTGGGTTACAATAATCAGCCCAGATCTCCAGGCCTGAGAACAATCCACAGCACAGAGGTGGTTCCAGAGGCTCTAAAGGATTTTCCAAGTTCTATCTTGTTTACAAATTACTGTACTTTGGCAAAAAATGATTAAGAACAGGCCAACATTAAGTTCCACCAGCCTGGCACTCCTGAAATGAACTCCAAGTTCTAGCAGGTCCTATATGTCAACACCCTGGACACAATTAGTGCTTCTGACCCTGGCAAAGCATCAAGGCAGCTCTGATGCCTTGATTAAAAAGGGAACAGTCACTAAACATACAAAATTCTTCTGCTGTTTTAAACAAGATACAAGAAATAACTCTGTTATTATTTGTCTAGTATGTAGCATGACATTTCCTTGTATTAACCCCTTCTGTACTGGACACTGAACTAGTGCTGGGACCATTTGGCCAAAACCTTATTAGTGGCTATTGCACCTGTCTATTGTGCAACGAGTCAGATATGATCATTAGAATGCTAATAATACCACTGTGTCTTATAAGTTCTAAGAGTGGGTTTACCTTCACACTGATTTTCTGTGACAAAAGCACTCCTATAAGACTTTGCAGAAGAGAGCACTAAAGGCTGATTGCATAACATCCTATAGGCTTGGCAACTCATTATTTAGAAACATATAAAATGAAGAACACCACAGGGGATTTATGGAAAAGGTACCAACCACTCCCACTTTCTTTATGCACCATCCCCTGTTTCCTCCTGCACATCTGCATGCAGGAGGATAGGGACAGGAACCAACCTTGCATGGCCTACCTTAGGTCAAACAAACACAGCAGTTAACTTTAGGTGACATTGGAGCTACTCTATTATTAATCCAATTTAGGAGCACAGGTCTTAATTTGAAATGTAGAAAGAGGTAAAGAAGAGCTTTGTTTTATTTTTCACGAACATCACGCAATAGTGGCAGCTTTTTCACAAGGAAAGCCAAGCTGTACTGTAAAAAAAAAAAAAAGATTGCAGGGATGGGTTCAGAGAAGAGCAATTGTTGAAAAAAGACAACAAAGTCGTTCATACATTTTTTGAGGTGGTGTGCTTCAATACGGCCCCTGTCCTGGTAAGCTGCCAACAGCACCATGTAGTCAAGGGTATTTTGAAGGAGGAACAAATAAAAGGAGGACTATTTTATGTAGGAACACAATGCTACAAGGACAGAAAGAATGAGAAATTGTAAGAAAAGTTTAAGTCAATGGTAGACATGCTAAATATCTAAAAACATAATGGAAAATGCTTGTAAGTGAAATAAAAATACAGAAGAAAGGTACCAAATACATGTTTGTTGATTTAAAAGACCATTAAAGATGTACATTAAATATACGGAATGGTGAGACATAAAAATGACATACAGGGATTTAATATGGTTATTACTGCAGAATTCTAAGTAAAAATGTAAGAGAAATAAAGGAAAATAAAACTGGCATCACCTGAAAGTGATAAAACAAATTTTTTTAATGCACTGTAGTAAGAAGACACAGGGCTTCTTACTCTTTCTCTTGAAAGGAAGTAAAGAACCTTAAAACAGAGAGGAAATACTTTAACTCAAGCTTGATTCAATTCCTGAATTCAAGAGATTTTGGTTTTTTCCTTAGTTACAAGAATATGCTTCTACCACTTTTGCTTGTAGTAAAATATTTTGTGTGAATAGATCTGCCACAGAGAGGATTGCTTTCAGGCAAATCGTAAAAGCTCTAAAGGTATCAGTATCTGCTTCAGCAGTATGGTTTTCACATCTCAAAATAATCAACACTGCTCATGTGCTAACATAATTAAGGATGTCTTTCTCAAGTTTAGAGTAGTTAGACAGTAGTTATCAACAGATCACCTTCTTTCAGATCAGTTAAAGGCCCCAAAAGTATTAAAATATGGACTTTTTTATTAAGCTCCATACTAATTTATTTAGAAAGGTTTCTCCATTTACTTGCAGATTTCCTTAGCAGTATTTTCCTGATATACTTCTTACAGTAAAAAAAAATCCAAAAAACCCACCCAAAAACTCCCTAAAAACCAAAACCCTACATCTTCTTGGCTTTTTTCCCCCCTTTCATTAGTGGATTTCCCATTCCTTAGCATGACTATGTTTCACAAGTGTGCACTTTAGAGGTGCCAGTAAATATTTATCTACAAATCCTAGACTTTGGGCAGCTGAGGTTATTGCAGAAGATGGAGCCTTACATAGGACATATGTAAGGAGTCTCATATGGGAGACATATCCACTAAAAAATTGCAAGAAAATTACTCCTAAAGAGTCATTCATAAGGATATAAGATGTCTTGGGTTTGATTTGTAGAAAGTAATGGACTTTCAAATACCATCATGGAGTTATTTTGCAGACTGCCTGCGGACCTCTGTTATCTATTCTGTGCACAGGTTTCTGTTCTCACTACTGATATGTTTAACACCAAAAATAAAAGAGTTAAGTATGGGCACTGAAAGAAGGTAACTTTTACAGGGCTCTAAGCACTTGTGAGGGTAGAGAGGGGCATGAGTTCTGGGACTTATGGAAAACTGGGATGCAGACACACTTGTGAGGAAGAGCGACAGAGTGGCATCAGTGATGATTAGGGTGATCAGGCACAGATGTTTCTATGGACAGCCTACTCTGCTAGAAGAGTGAGACAAGTGAGCTGACTCCCAAACAAGGTAACTATTGCCATTAAGTTATTGTGTGTGAGCTAATTCATCCCTCTGAAAATTGGGGCTTGTTACCAGAGGTGTGTCACTATGCTGATATAAAGATACCACTTATATGACAGCACAGGAGCTGTGTGTGTATTTCCTAACATGTGGACTTCCAATCTCTTCCAAAGCCTAGAACAGAAGCACCATTTTCTTATTCTGGCAAGGCCTATTTGCAACAGTTGGTGTACCTCATCTCTCAAATATAGAGCTATAAATCCATTTGCTGAACATCCCATCACAGCCTCTCCAGGCAGAAACAGTTTCAGTATTGTTCTTACAGTTGATCAAGTTGATTAAAGCTGTGCTTTGAAGATAAAATGTGTGATATAAGTATTATTTTCTTTGAAAATTAAGCATGCGAGATGTCATCCAAAATTAGGGGATGTTTTTGACAATTCTGATGCTAATCTTTGTTTTTCTCAATTTCTCAGTTATAAAATGCAGATAATAACACAGGGAACCCTAGATTAAGTAATTTTATGAAGCACTTATATGCCTTGGCAAGAGCACAGCACAATCATCCATGAAGATACTAGATAATTTCACATTTGATGCAGAATCTGCCTGTTGGATGTTGAGTAAGATCTGATATCAAATATTGAATGAAGAAGAAATATGGAATAACCACCTCTTTATTGAATAAGGAAGGATTTCCAAGAGGGAAGAAACAATACTGATACAATCATATAATTAAAAGCTATCTGATAATGTGTATACATAAAAAGGGCAAACTGAAATTTGCACAGGAAGCCCTTTTTTTCACAGTCCTCACATTTACAGCACCTGAATTTGCAATCACTGTTTTGGTATGGTTTCTCCCATACTCAACTTTATTTTAATTGCGTAAAGAGGTTTTTTTGTAAACTAGTTAAGTAGTTTAATCACTTGAAAGTTCCAGTTTTCAGACACAATGTGAATAAAATTATTTTGATTCTCCCTTTCAACTTTAGCATGCATTTCTAATTTCTTTTTAAGAATTTTTGTATTATGATAACATAATTTACTGCTTTCATTACTGAGCTTTCAGAGTCAAAGACGAGTCCTCATAGAGGTATAGTCAGTGCTCATCTTTATTGCTAAATCTTACAGGTTATATAGGGTTTTACAGGGTTCACGTGCAACAAGCTACATAATCATTGGTTAATGTCTGCATATCATACGATATTGCGTTAGTATCCCCTCCTATCTATTGTCAGCAATTTTACTTTCTCATGATCTTTTCCCATGCTCCTTATCCTAACTACTTGTAACTAACTTCCCTAAATGTTTCATTCACTCAGGGACAGAACCAGCTTCCCCAAATGTATCACTTAAGGACAGATAATCTCTACTATCTGTCAGGTAGGCTGACTTGTGCAAGAGGCCTGTACCAGAACATCATGCTCAGCATCTGCAAAGATACTCCCAACACATTTCTAATTTCTTTTTAAGAATTTTTGTATTATGATAGCATAATTTACTGCTTTCATTACTGATACTGAAACCTTATCAGGAAGTTTAGCAGTTCATTACATAATGAATGAAGTAGGTGGAATCAATTAAATTGATGGAAAAATAGACTTCTGACATTTTATTAAAATAACACCTTTCATTAAAAAAGATCCAACTAGTACCAAAAAGTTGCAAATATGATTTATTGTTCAATACAATGCTCTTATGAATTTATGTGCACAACAGTCCAACTTTCTGCCTAAAAATAAAGTGAGTCTCCAAGAGAAGCAATTTTTTGTAGGTCATTTCCAGGAAGAGTAAAATTATTTTGGACAGAAAATAATAACCATTATGTGTGTAGCAATTTGTAATTCAAATGCAAAGCATGTCTCTTCAGTCTTAAATTTCTCCATTAAAACATACCAGACTTTTGTTTGTTTGCTTGTTTTTTAAATCCCCAACTCTTCCTGGGAAAAATACTACAAAACCAAGCAGTATAAAATGTAAACAACTTTTCTTCTGGGGGAAAAGGAACAGATTGAACTGTATCTGCTGTTTTATATACCATTGAAAAGACAGTCAAAATTTTGTGGGATGATGGAGGAAATGGTGAAGGATAAAAAAATTAGAGCTATGTTGATTGGAATATGGTTTTTATTTATGAGTATTTAATGCAGACTGTATTATATATGCATTCAGATTTAAATGTTTACTAGCACTAGAAGTCATCTAATATCACAGAAATTCCAGCACAGAGTACAAAATCTGAGATATAAAACTATCCGACATAAACAAATACAGAAAAATACTGATCTTAATCCACAGCAATCTTCCCAGCATTAACATCTTTATTTCTCATCTTAATAAAAAAATCTTAATTTGAAGAAGAGCTATATTCCAAGTATGAGCCCCAGCATATTGTGAACAAATGTGTACATTTAGTTCTATGCATAAATTAATTACTGTTTTCTTATTAAATAAACCATCACTACCATCTGATTTTCTTTTTAATCTTTCCTTTTCAATAAATATGCTATACACCTCATTTTTGTGTTACATTTGCTGTCTGGATATTTTAAGATCCTTATGGATTAGTTGTATTTTCATCTATATTCCCATTTACTATGATGCCAATAATTCATTGGAGTAATGTCAGTTCCACTGACAGTTCTCAAAGCCAGTCACTCATCTGCCTTTCTCAGCA
The DNA here is from genome assembly GCA_035583155.1 of Acropternis orthonyx. Classification (NCBI taxonomy): domain Eukaryota; kingdom Metazoa; phylum Chordata; class Aves; order Passeriformes; family Rhinocryptidae; genus Acropternis; species Acropternis orthonyx. Next base: position 92,255,526 of record JAWWEU010000111.1, on the reverse strand, counting down.
TTCTGGTTAATACATGTCCAGAATGCACTTGCTAACAAAACAGATTCTAGTCAGTGTTATGAACTGTGACACTGAATTAGAACTTTTATTTCACACTGCACAGAAGAATCTCCTTTCTCCCTATCTTCATATTTCTGGTCTCAAAGGCCAAGGTCACCCTTACTGACAGGCATTTTCAGAAGTCTCTCAAGGTTTCTTCTATGGATACTGTGATACCTATGTGTCTGTTGACAAACTGATGACCACTGTGCTATTTTCTACCTGGCAATGGAGTAAGAAGAATTCAGTCAAACTCAGTCACTAAAGCACTTCTTACCATAAACACTATTGATTTTTGTTGTACCTAGCTTTCTGCAATGCCCAATTTGAAGTCAAATTAAATCAAAACTTCTGGACATTATATGGAGCTATGTGCATTTTTGCACTTTATTAGATTATGCAGGACCATGTTGCAACAATAATGAACAAATTCACAGAGGAAAGGAGAAGGATTTTTTTTTTTTTCCTTAGGAATAGAAAACTTTATCAGGAAACTGTAGGATGACAAGGAAATGAGCAAAATTCTGACAGTGAAAACTACATTGCTAAGAAGGTATGCTAAAAGAGTATGTATGTATGCTCACATTCAGGTAAGGGGATAAGTGAAATTACACAGGATTAAGTTATTGCCTATAAACTAGTCCCCAAGGAATACTTTTATTCTTATCACATCTGCAATTACTTGTATTGATATTTCTCATTCATTCTTTTTCTCTCATTCTGTTTTACTTTTGACATAAGCAAACTCAGAGCATGATTCTTTGTAACTCTTCTTCAAGAAAAAACTATTTCTGCTATGAATAATATATCAATTAAATGCCTCATATTACTGCTAATTTGGAGGTTATTGGTCAAAAATCTAAGTATTGTTGTTTACTTGTCTTCCAAATTCACTGTTCTTTTATTGCTTCCTACTAGTAGGATATGCATAACAAGTGGACATAACTTTGCATTTGTTGCTCTTCCTGTGGGTGTGGACATGTTACATACTGGTTCATGATGCAGAAGGTCACCAGCCCTTCACATTTCTGAGGTCACCGGAAGCCTTCCTTACTCACTGTAGTCTATGCACCAGCCTCCTCTGATGAGCTCTGCTCATGTCTCTGCTGAGATTTGCACTGTTTGTTAATGTCCTGAATTAATGCTGATTGAAAGAAGTTAAATTGGGAGCATTTTCTTTTATTTCACTACAAATCACAGTAAAAATGAAATGTAGTTGAGAGGACTAGAGCCAACAGAGAACCTCAGTACCTGAAAACCTTTTGATCTGAGCATCATGTGGGATGTGAGAGGAGGAAGTCAAAGCTGGATGTTGATCAGGCATACGAGTTAGGTGTGAAGGTGCCAAGATCCTTGTGTACACTGGCACAGAGCAACAGGCACCCTACATCTTTAAAATGGAAAAATAAGAGCCTCTGGAGCCAGTTTAAATAACAGTTGAGAAGAGCTTATTTGACAAGCAATTTTCAACACAGGAGCCTGAAATCTTCTGTTAGTTACCAAAGCCTCTTGTCAGAGTTGAAATCATATTGGCTACTTCATTCAGGAGTTCCTTATGCCTTGACAAAAAAATTATAACTTATACAGTGCTCTTAAGTGTCAATAATATAAAACTGTTAAACTTCTAAAATCAATATTTTGAATATCTCTGGGTAATTCCAGTTAAAAATTGAGGATTATAATCTGATACACAACAGAGAAACATAAAGGCAAATTGCATTTGAGCAAAACTCTGGTAACGACTTTACCATTCCAAGGACGGAATACACTCTGTCAGAGTCACTGCTGTTCCAGGAAGGAAAATATGAACAGAATCATAGTATCACAGAAAAACTAGGTTGGAAAGGGTTGTTAGAAGTCACCTAGTCCAACCTCCTGTTTCAAGCCAGTTTAACCGAAATATTAAATGAGGATATCCAAGGCCTTGTTCAGTCACGTTTTGAAAATGTCCGTGGAGGTGGATCCCACATGCTGTCCGGGAAGCACATCCCAGTGTTTAACCACCCTCACAGATAGGAATTTTCCGCCTGCCCAATTAGAATTGCTCTTGTTGCAACTTCTGATTGTTGCATCTTGTTGTCTCATTGTCACAGAGAGCACTAAGTGCCATTACAATGTATCTCCTTCCTCCCACTAACTCACAGTAAGAGTTCTTAAAAGTATATTGAAACAAGTGATTCTGTATTTTATCTGCTTGAGGTTTCAGTTACGTTTGGGCTTTTAGCACACTTTGGGGATGATAATGATGGGGAACCATCATCCCCAACTCACATATGCCTCTGAAAGTGCTAGGAGCTGAAGTGGGAGACTGCAAACGCATCCAAACATTTTTTTCTAACCAATTACTGACAGAGACACAATGTTAAATTAGATTAATCTAGTATAGCTACTCCTGTATCTCTATGTTCTTCCTTTTCTGTAGTTGAAACATCTTCATTTGAATCCATTTGTACTTGGATTTGAAGTTTGCTGTCTGTTTCAGATTTGGAGAAGCTTCAGTGACAGTAAGCTCGTGTGTTTTCCACAATAGTAATAGTTGATTTGATGAAAGACATTACGTCTACTTAAAAATCTGAATCACTGATATTCTTAGTTTTTCCTGGTTACTACTACACTACTATATTAATTCCGAATTCTGAAGACAGCTTGATAAATACATAGGAAATTATGTTTGTTTCAGTAATTACACATGCAAATTAACAACTTCACACTGATTGTAAAGCACCAAATTAATGAGAAAGCATTCACTAAGCTCATGTGTGAACTCCAGCATTTGCTTTGTATCATTCAGCTAATTCCTTAATCATTCCCTAATCATACACTTTTCTGGACAGGTATGGGGACATTTAAAAAAACCTTGTATTTGAGGGTCGAATATTTCTGGCACTTGTTTACCACTTATATCACTGATAATAGCTTCCTTGGCTATAACTTCACTGGTAGGTTGTGACTCTACCCAGGAAAGAATAAACCCGTCATTTCTAGTAGCTGGATTCAGACTTTTCATGTTGATACTTTGGAACATTAAATAACTTTCTTTGTTGTTGAGGCCTCAGTGTTATCTTTTATTTGATATAGGTCGCTATTCCCTGGCTTACTTTTACCTTCTACCAGAATTGAGGGTCAGAGACCTCTCAAAGGTACTGTGAAACCTTTAATCCTCATGAAATTTTAGCCTTAGAGAAAGGTTACCAGAAAGATGAGCTTAGGTTTATGAAGTTCAGGAGGACCATGAGCACGCAAGCAAACACTAGGGTAACATTGAAGGCTCCAAGTAACCTGTGATAGGAAGAAAACTAGCTTCAGGCATGTCTGGGATTGGAAGGAGACAAAAACGTTTCATCCTTTTGACAACCTCAGCTCCAAGCAGAGAGGTGAACACCAGGCCAAGAGCAGGTCCTACTCAGTGCCAGCACAGGCCTGTCAAAGTGGTTACAGCTTTGAAAATAAAGCCTGTGCAAACCAAGGAACAATTTAATTTTTCTCTTTCTGTGCATTTATTTACAGGACTCACTTTTTTTCTCAGTCAGAAGCAACCTAGGAGCTATGAATTCTCCTTCAGACCAGAAGATCCTTATGGCTGTGTATCAAGAGTCTACATGAAGCCAGAATATCTGTTTTGGGTTCCTGGTGATGGCCTAATGCAGGAGTCCAATCTGCAGTTCATTAAAACATTCAGATCAAACAACAGCAGACAGCTTGCCATTTAATAGGGGAATTATTCTCCCTTCCTATGTGGAGCTGAACATTCATGGAATCTATACTGAGGAGAAACAGCTTACACAGGAAGTGATTTTCCATTACTAATGTGTCAACAGCAAACTAGACTTTAATGTACTCAAAATCTTGGACCAGTTGGTGTAAGGCTAGGTGTAATAATTTGATTCTTACTTATACACTATGTGATTTTGTATATACAAGTTTCCATAATATTAAAAATGTATATTTTAAAATAATTTCTGTAGGTTTACCTTTTACTAAATTAGTATAAAATTTTAATTATTGATCTCTGCATTACCCCAAAGTATGTCTGGCTTGAAGACACAAGTATATTCATTCCTAATCTGTAAACCCTTAAGCCCTGAATCTGGATCACAAAATACATGGTTAAGATTTTTTCATTCAAAATCCAGCAGTGCACCAGCCCTTGAGAAGGTGGGATAAGGAGAACAGGCTAAGTCCAGTAAGGAAGATACCCCAAAAAGTTTAATGTCCTGGGAAAGTGAGCAGGTGGAGAATAAGAAATAAGAGAATGCTCCAACCAACTTTAAAAATAGATGCATTTAATTTTTTGCGTTATTTTTCTGGTCAATTTTGTATTATTGCCTGTTTGTAGTAGTAATAGTACAATGAGTATTATTTCCAAAGTAGGTCAGAAGTGGATGTTAAAGTAAGGACAAGTGACCAAATAAAAATAATTACAAGAGTCACCCTGCAGTATGCGTCTTGGAAGTTACAACAGCAAAATGGATAGCACCTAGGCAGAAAAATTTCTAAGAGTCTGAGTCACAAGGAAACAAAATCTCAGAAGACTTCAGAAAATATCAGGGTTCTAGGCATGCTTGAAGGTACCTGTGTAACTATAAAACTTGACAAGCCATGAAGGAAACAACAAAACCTTTTGCTAGTTGTTCTGTCATCTTCCCCAAAGGCAGGGGTGGAACCACATTTAAGAGCACACACAGATATCTTGTAGCCTGTAAGGAGATCTCTCTGATCCATGGAGAAGGAAGTTAATCTGAAGTAAGAAAACCATGCTCCAATAACTTTTTTATCCATTGGTCTTAGCATACTTTGAAGGAATACAGGGCCAGCTGTGTGAAGTCAGAAAAAGGGTCTGTGTAGCCTTTCAATGACTAGCAGCATGTGCAGAGATGTGACAAAGAGGAAAGGGAGAGGAACAAAGCATAGGGGTGGAGAATGTTTTGTCAACCTCCATCAGTTTGGAACTTCTTGTCTCACAACCTCCTGAGAGGTATTGTCTTCATATTAAAGTGGACCTCAGAGGAGTTTCCTTCTGTGTCTTCAGCCCTGTTGTACATTGGAGCTACACATCATGTGACAAACCACACCAGGAAGTCAGTCACCCACTTCATTCCAGTCTGGAGAGCCCCAGCCTGTGTGATTCTTTCTCAGATGCCAACTGTTCTTCACCTTTGATTATACCTCTCACCCTGATCTTTTACCCTGTCTCTCAGCTATTTATCTTGGGAGCAGAAAATAAAGACTGGTGGATTTTTACTTATTCACTTGTGTCTCAAAAATAAGATGCTTTACATAATTTCAGTCATCTCTTCCCATAAACTCCTTAAAGGAAATATTCAGATTCTCTCTCCAATTGAACTTCCTGAAGTAATTTCACTAGGCTAGTACAAGCTTTTGACACAAGATCTGACCTAGGACAAAATTCTACCATGTAGTATATAGTCCATATATACTACAGTGTAGAGACCCTTCTATGGGTTAGGAACCCTCTCTTCAAGTAAAAGATCTTGACTTTAATGCTTTGTATTTCACCTACTGCCTACTGACAATTTCTTCATAGAAGCAGTGAAGGTAATTCATAAATTAAGTGGTGTTTGAACATTGCCAAGTATTTCCTTTATATCACTATGACCAAATTAATATATCCTTGATTTAATGATGATATCAAATAAAGTAGGTTATAATTATTTAATTAGGAAAAGCATGTACTGAGAGTAGGGCACCTGTTTTTCCATATGAATTTGTACTTTTCTGTCTTATTTTTCTCTCTGCTATTTTATGAAATGTGTGGGGTTTGTATCAGTAGTCATCAAGCTTTGTACAAATCACAGATTATGCTGCGTTGGAAGAGAATCACAAGGATCATTGAGTTCAACTCTTAGCTCTGCACAGGACCATCCCCAAGAGTCACACCAGGTGCCTGAGAGTATCATCCAAACACTTTTTTTAACTGTGTCAGGCTTTGATGCCATGACCACTTCCCTAGGGAGCCCGTTCCAGTGTCCAACCACCCTCTGTGTGAAGGACTTTTTTCTAATATCCAGCCTAAACCTCCCCTGACACAACTTCAGGACATTCTCTCAGGTCCTATCACTGGTCATGACAAAGAAGAGATCAGTGCCTGCCCCTCCTCCTCCCCTCACTAGGAAGTTGTAACTGCAATGAGGTCTCCCCTCAGTCTCCTCTTCTCCAGGCGGAACAAACCAAGTGCCCTCAGCCGCTCCTCATTCGGCTTCCCCTCAAGGCCCTTCACCATCTTCGTTGCCCTCCTTTGGACACTCTCTGAGAGCTTAATATATTTCTTACATTGCAGTGCCCCAAACTGCCCACAATATCCAAGGTGAGGCTGCCCCATTGCGAAGCAGAGCAGAACAATCAACTTGACTGGTTGGTGATGCTCTGTTTGATGCTCCCCAGGACATGGTTGGCTCTCCAGGCTGCCAGGGCACTGCTGACTCATATTCAGCTTGCTGTGGACCAGGACCCCCAGGTTCCTTTCCATGGCACTGCTTTCCATCATCTCATCCCCCAGTCTGTGCAAACATTCAGGGTTGCCCCATTCCAGGTGTAGAATCCGGCACTTTCCCTTCTTGAACTTTATATGCAATCCAGTTCCTTTTATATTCATATCTGTAATAGCACATTTCCTCTAATTTTAAGATTAGTGTGTGAAGTCTCTGTGCTTATGCTTTAGATTAGATGGCCATTGATTTGTAAATAGTATGAATCTTCAGGACTGTACTCTTTCTTCATCTGTTTAAAATCAAATAAAAACTCAACTCATAGATGTCATGAATTGTATAAACATCCACTGCTTCCAAATCAATGTTCCCTTTAGCAAATCTAAATGAAATCTCAGTAAGCATGCAATAGGAATATAAATAAAATTCATATAAAGATTTATTCTTAATAATCATTCATATAATAAACTTCTAGACTGGTGTCATTGCATATGTGATAACAATCTTTTATCTTCTGCTTGCATTCTTCTAGACTCAGACAGGGCAAGATGACCTATCAATACCAAAAAAAGTCTCATAACTGGAAACTGAGGGAAGTCATAGAGAGAATTGTCCATCAGCACCATCATCTGAGTAGCCAGGTCACTTAAGACAACCATTCTCAAGATGGTGGTATCAAACATATTGAGTTGATTCTTTTATGCCACAAACAAGCTATGTCTACAGTAGGAACGTTTTCTGTAGTTTTGAGGCTTCATGAGTCAGTTGGATTACAGTAAAATGATTCCAATCAATATGATGCTTCAACTGGTCTTGCCCAATGCTACATTTCCAATGACAAAAGGAAAGGCTGTTTAGGCAAATGGGAGCCTGGCTAGTTTCTGCAGTCCATTCCCCTCGAGGTGCTGCAGTTCCACAACTCTAGGAGTAAGGACATCGAAGCACATATATCCCTGCCTTATCCTTTTACAAAGCAGTTTTATACCTATTGTTTAAGAATTTGCCTTAATGCTTATTGAGCTTGCTCATACTAACTGTGTCCACTGAGTCCTGCGGCTGCAAGACCCAGTTTACTACCTGACAGGTAAAAATATTCTTTATTCTGACAGTTAACTGTGAACAGATGGTTTTCAAAACACATTATCCAAGATGGGTTTTATGAAATGTCTGGTCTGGTATAACTACTGATGGGCTTCAGTTGTTAAACTCAGGCAGATCTCAACTGTGTGGAAGAATCTCTAGCAGCATTTGTCATCTCATTTTTCTATTGTCTGTGCAAAGGTTTCCTCAGTATTTATAAAGATCTGTTTAAGTTTCCTTTGTATCTTCTCATCACTCTGTTTATCTGTTAATTTTAAAGTTGGCATGATAAATAGCAATGTACTATTTCTGGCTATTTAGAGAGCATTTTGTTCTCATTAGTAAAAACAGTAATAATAAAAAATTATTACTGATACTAATGTTGCTGGTTTATATTGTATTGGTCATTTGTATTGGATGTGTGTGTGCACATTGCTTAAGATGTCACTATTAGACTGGTTTCCCACTGAGCTGGGCACTGTAAAAGGAACCGGAAAAAAACAAAAAACAAAAACCCCCACTTTTTTTCTTGTAGAGATACTAATGTAGCAAAAAAAGTAGGTCCTTTTTCCTCATGCAGATCTCCTTATTTAGAAAGCTATTACTGTTCTCATTACAGCTTTTTGGTTATGCTAAAGCTGGTACTAAACCACTGACTTGTTTAGAAGAAAGGCACAGTAATACTTGTAGATTTTATGTAATAAAAATTCAACCAATTCAGTCAAGGACAAAAGTGCTTTTGTGATCATTCATCTACCTTCCTAAGCTTTCAAAAATCATTCTAGAAAGTAGATCTGCTTTTTTAAAACTTACATAGCCCCACCCCTTTATGGACAAGTTTCCACAGAAACACATTCTTCTTCCTGACCACATATTTTCATGGGATCAAAAGTTCTGTGTACTAACTATTAAGTTCCATGCACATTTTAAAGTTTGTTTTAAAAACAGTTTTTCCCCTGTATTTTTCATCAAAACCAGGGAAATTCTTTTTTTGTTTTTGGTGTGAAAAGAATGTAATCATTTAATCCAGATGCCTCTATTCTGTAGTCCATGAGTAAGGGTAGTCCATGAGTATATTAACACGGGGTATTTCCTCTTGTGCATTCCATTACCTGAATTAACTGCACAGAAAAAGTCACACCCTTACGACCACCAGACTTATACATTTGTATACATATATTGTACAGATACTGCATATTTTTACTTTTTTTTTGTCTTCTCAGAGAACACAATCAAAAAATCATGGTAGAACTATGCTTACCTTCAGGAATAGGATATATCCCACACTTACTATTAGGCAGAAAGTTTAGGAAAATTGTTTGTGCTTAAAGCCAGAGTGGCTCTTGATGCTGATAAAGCACAGCTGTCAGGGTTACACTGCATTGTCTTAAATGGCTCAAGGAATAGCTGGCTGCAGTTGCGGAAAACGCCTATAAAAACCTTTCTATCTAATGCCCCTAATTTAAAATGAGAAAAACCCCTCAGTGTGCTTGTTGCTCCCATGTGATGTGCTGATTTGTTGGATCTTACTAAAGAGATGATCCTGTTTTGGAAGAGCCTTTCAGAGAGGGCTGTGGAACCTTTCAAAAGATGGGATTGCCACGCTGGTGTGCCCGGCCTGCGGGCAGGCGAGGAAACCCACACTGGCTGCAGGAAGGCCCCGGCAGCACCGCAGCCAGGATGGGTGGCTCTACCTTCAGGTCTGTTTCTCTCACCTGAGACACCAAGATCAAAAGAAGAGCCTTTAAAAGCAATTAAGCTATGGAAAGGGGACTCGTCCGCATAGCCTAGTCTGACGGTCTTCCCTTGCCATGACTTGCTCCACCAGAGTTAACCTGGAAACCGTGACTCGAGGCCGACGGGTTTATTTTTTTCTCGAAGCCAGCGTTTGCTTTGAGTTTAATCTCCCACGCACACGCACACCCCGCTCCGGGGCTCGGGCCGCCCCTGCCCCGCGGGCACCCGCAGCTGCCGGCGGGCAGGGCCGGGCCGGGCAGGGCTGCGCTGCGCTGGCATGGGATGGGATGGGATGGGATGGGATGGGGCGGAGGGTCTGCCAAGGCCCTGGGAAGGCGCTCCCCTTCGCTCCCGCGCGGGAGGGCTGGGCTTCCCCAGTTCAGACAAGCCCTTGCCCCGCTCCCGCGGCGGCGGGTTTGGTGCGACACCGTCCTGACATGCTGGGACTCGTTTCCACACCCACCGCGCCTGAGAGCGACGGGAAGTACCTGCGATGAGCCCAGCGCCGCCGTGACTCGCCGCCGCCGAGATCGCAGCAGACGGGTCGAGCCGCTCCGGAGGCGAGAGCCCTCCGCGGGGCACCGGCAAAGTAAGTGCGGCTCCCTTTAGTCTCGCCCGGGACGGGACAGGCAGGGGCAGCGGCGGCGGGGCAGCCCCCGCCCCGCCAGCATCGCGCTGGGCGCCGGGCGGCGTCCGAAAGGGGGCCCGGGGGTCGCGCAGTGGTAGGGGCGGCGCGTTGGCTGCGGGCGCGGTGCCCGGGGGGCCGGGCGGGGGTCCCGGGGCGCGGCTCCCGAGGCTCCCACGCCGCCGTCCCGCCCGTGGCCGCCTTGCGCAAGCGGCCCCCCGAGCGGCCGGGCCGGGGGCGGCACACGTGCGGTGTCTCCCAGCGGAGGGTCGGCTGTGTCACCCGGAAAGTTAACTTTCTGGTTGAAAAAAACAAAACCGAAAAAAACAAAAACAAAACCAAAAAAACCAAACAAAAAAAAAAAAAAAAAAAAGGAAAAGAGGAAAGAAGGAAAGCATTAGGAACGCTTGCGGTGTTGTTTTTCACTTGGATTTGATGTCCTTTGTATCCACGGAAAATGCTGTCATTTCATTAATAATTAAATAATTGTCTGTCACTGCTTAATGTAGGTAATTATTATTTATTCTTGATACAATTCTTTAATAGAAAGGTTGGTGGAAGGCAGTTGTTGTAAAACACCTGTTTGTTCTGTTAAAGGCTGGTCGTGCCAGGCCCTTAAGCGGTGGGGAGGCTTCTTGACAGATCCACAGTCCAGAGGTACTCAGGTGAATGGCCCAGAAACCATACCTGAGAGAGGGGCTTGCAACAAGCTGTTCCTGAGGTTTAAATTTCCTTTAACAGGCATGGCGAGGTTGAAACTTTATGCAGAAACTGTCAAAGGAATCACATTTCCACTGAAAATGAGATAAGGGTGTCCTGAGGAGAGTACCATGGCCAGGGCCTTGCCGAGGACTGACTGTACGAGCCTGAGGTTAGAGCAGCTCCCCAAAGTTGCTGAATAGGAAATTTTTCAAATCCTGTGAATATTAGTAAGACTGCAAAGTTCTTTGTCTTTAGCTCTAGCCTGAAGGACTCTGCTCCTGGAACAGCCTGTAGAATGTTGCATCGCTTTCTTTAGTGGACATTTTTCATCTGCTGCTTTTGTGGAGTCTGGGATACTCTCCATATATTTCCAGAAAAAGGCAATGCTTACTTCTTTTTCAAAGGGAAAAGGTCTTTTCTTGCTAGGTTCCTGATAATGGCATTAGAAAAGTCCGAGCATATTGTTAGTAGAAGGACGAGATTATCACGTTAGTGCAGGATTCAGAATTTGTGTCCCTCAGCAAAAGTTTAAGCTTTAGCGGCTGCATTGAGGTTTAAATTCAATTTAAGCCCATTAATGGCACTTATTAAAAAAGTTTTAAGTGACTGATCCCTGTGTCCAAACAGAGAAGATGGCTGATACACTGGGCTGGGATTAACAGCCAAGGCCGTTTCTCAGAGGATGAACAGCAACCTTCCCAGTGCTGGTAAAATTTGTAATTATGTACATGAAATCTAATAAAGATCTGTAAGCCTCCAGAGGTGGGCCTTATTCTGCATAACCTTGCTAATACTGACCTGAGGAGGACCCTTGAACGATCAAGTTTATTATGCAGAAATCATGATACATGGTTGAGGAAGACACCAAAAAGTTTGTTTAAGAATTTTGTCTAAACCTCTGCCTCTCTCTCCAAATAACTATGGTTTCGTAGGTAGTTTCTACAAAGTAGCTCTTACCTTATAAGAAGGAAAATACCTTACTTAGATACTTAGAGCTTTTGTCAAATATACTTGAAGCCATTGCTTTTATTTGGAAGTTTTCTTTTGTTTCATATGAATGTATCTCATGCTGATTTCCCTAATTTCAAAAAACAGGAGTAAAATTTTTTCATTTGTCTCAAGTGTTCTGTGATTTATTTCCATGCTGGCAAATTTTACCTTTACTTTCTTAAATAAATGTGCACTGCTTTAAGTTTCTTTTGTAAACAGCACTTGTAAATCAAACGTCAACTTCAAAAATGTTCACTCTAAAATGATTATTCTTGTTTGGAAGATGCTGCACTAGAAGTCTCACCTTTCCAAGAAAACATATATTTATACCCTGCTTTCAGCATAAGTCTGAGCATAAATTGCTATATTTGACTTATGCCACAATTAATTATTTAATTCTTTGTTTTTGATGAAAAGTCAAGCAATATACTACACTATAACAAAAACTAAATCAAATAACCAAACCAAGTAAAAGAAATATAGATGAACCAGAACATACATGCAATCATTTTTTTGCTTTTTATTTATTCATAACATTCGATATTTGATATTGCACAATGTTACAGTAAGTATAGTCCTGTTCCCATATATTATTTTCAAGGGAAAGAGTGAGAATAAGAAAAAAACGGATTTAGACAAGCTTTTGAAATAAGCGTGTCTTCCTCAACTGTACATATTCAATTGCTGGCAAAATTTCTGGTTTAGAAGTATATCCATTTCAAAGCAGTAAGAATTTTAGAAATATATTTCACTTGCCATTGTAAAATTGGATCTATTCTTAAATGTCATAATAAAACTGATGCTTTACTACACGGATTAGAAAGTTGCTTGTCCTGGAGGGCCTAAAAGAGGCTTGTATTGGATTTTCAGTAAAGTCACCTCTGTTAGTGTTCAGACTCTTCAGAACAACTCAGCCTTTTCATTGTCCTTGTTCTTCATTCTTCATCTAAACTGTCTTGAAAACATGTTCCAGATGATTGGCTTCCATGGGACACTGATGTGACTGTTTCAATTTTATAATATTCTTGAAGTTTGCCCTTTGAATGGATCTTTGTTACCTGTACTATGTGCTCAGTTCTCTGTCACCTTGCACAGTTCTCTGTCAGCTTAAACCACAGGCTGGATCTGCATCTCTGCAAAGCAATATGGTATCACTCCTATTTTATAAGATTTCATTTCTACCTGTGAAAGCAGTGTAGAACGAAGCCCTGAATATGTGTCACAGGAATACATGCAGTTCTCAGTTGGGGGTAGAGCACTCAGATCCCTTTCGCTTGCTGCTTTCCAGTTCACCACAAAGAGCTACTCTGGAAGCAACCAGGAACACTCCTTTCCCCCAGGCTCGAAAGCAGTCCTATCTGGGAAGATCTACCCTGCTACTTGGCTGAGGGACAGGATTCAAATGGAATTATTTTATCTGCTATGCTGATGCCAGGCTCAGATCTGGATTTTTCTTTCTTGGTCTTTTTTTTAACCTCAGACTTCCCAAGTTCCTTAAAAAATCTTGGTTTAATTGAACATTTAATTGTTTTTTGAAGTATCAGTAGATATGGAGATCTTTATTTTCATTCCTTTAGGTTAATACAGCTAATGTACATTTCCTTTCAGGAAGATTTAAATTGTTCCCAGCAGACAGTGGAAAGCAAATGCACTGTTTGCAAAAATATCTGAAAGGTCTTGATGGAACCAGGGAATTGTGTTAAATTTATATGCCAATAAATTAAATCAGAACTCTGTATGAGTATTTTTTGCTGTTATACTGCTATACTATAATTAGGTTTGTAGGGAAACTCAGTGTTGACTTTCAAGCTCTCCATTGTCTAAGCTTTTTCTAACTCTTCTGCCTTTGATGGATGGTCTTCCTACTCCTGCAGTCTTTCTCTGAAGCTTCATGCCCTAGTTCTGGAAGATGAAACAGTGCTGCCATGTATCATCTTTGTATTTTACCTGGCCATGCTGATGCCACTGTCATGAAACACTGCCCCTCCCACCCTGTTGTTTTTTTTTCGTTTGTTTGTTTTTTGTTACTTACTTGCCCAGTGCAGAAATGCAGTGCAGTTTAGGTGTTAGGTGGAGTTGCTGATGTTCCACAGGGTTGCACAAACCTGAAGGAAGAAACATTGGCTATTTATTCTCCTTCTATCTTAAATTGCAAATTGTCACAGCACAAACCAACCCGCTCAGTCCTTGTTAAATGAAATTTAAAAAAAAATTGCAAAAATAAATTTCTAAAGCATCAGCAGTAAACATTATTAATGTTTTGGAAAAAAAAAGTAAGATTAAAGCAGCCGTTCCTTTTGGCAGAAGGAATGAGAAGGGTGTAAACTAGACATCAGGTTGCTGATTCAGAGTTTGATCCCAGATGTGGGAGGATAAATCTTTCTGGAGTTCCTCATAACTCACTGAAATGAGGTAGGCTGGTCCTGCTTGGGAGCAGGAAATGGATTAGATCAGCATGGGAGAACAGATACATAAGGAGAAGGACCTGAATGACTGTGGTTTCAAAGAAGCTGGAGAAAAGAGATGCATTGCAGAGAAAGTAATACATCAAAAAGTAGAAAATTTAATTGGTTTCTGAAGTGTCTCTTTGCACACTACTCTGTCAGTTGTTACAAAGAGGGGTTTGAAACACAGCTTACGATAGTGTATTGGAACATGCATTGGGTATGTATTGGTGTTACTGGTACAGATGGTCAGTGTATTATGAGCTCTGATATAGTTTGTAATGTAAGAACTTCATCAAATCACTTAATTATGTGTTTTGTTTTGCTTTACATAAAAGCTCTTTATCTACCTCTTTAATATTCATTAGTCCCTGAGCCTTTTCAAAACATTTTTAAATTCTTGGAAATTGCTAGAAAAACTTAGAACAACATTACCAGAAAAGTATTTTGGTTAATATCTGGGTATGTCATAGATCTCTAGAAATATTCTGGTTATTTTCTTACTTTTTTCTCTTTGCAGGTACATTTCATCAGCTCATGAATGGGACCTTAAGAGGCATTTTACAAAATATATGTGAAAATGGAAACTTCATCTTTGCTATCCTCCTTACATGATGAATGCAGATCAGACAACTATATTGAACCCCATTACAAGGAATGGTACCGAATAGCAATTGATGCTTTGATTGAAGGAGGTTTAGAAGCCTACAAAGAATTTCTTTCCAAAGAGAGATGCTCAGAGTTCCTAGCAGATGAGGAAATTGATTATATTTTGAACAATGTTCACAAACTTCCCCAAAACACAATTTATTCTTCTAACCATGCCATTGATGACACCTCATCCTCAGGAACCTACTGGCCCATTGAATCAGATGTGGAAGCTCCAAATCTTGACTTAGGTTGGCCCTATCTGATGCCTGGAATTTCTGGTGGCACAAATATTGATCTGCTTTTTCACCCACCACGAGCACAGCCTTACACTATAAAGGAAACTATTCGAAAGATGATACGAGATGCAAGAAAGGTAAATATGAAAAATATTACTTGAAAAAAAGTGCCAATAATAATCTAGTTGCTATTTTATTGCAATCTTTATTTATTTATTTTTTTTCTGGCACAAGAAAATTATTTGGCTGCTCACAATTCAAACACAAGGGTTTTCACAGACTGAGGTGATGCACCGATGTTATTAACCTTAATTCAAAGGGATCAGGGGTTAATTGGAGGGATTAGTGAATATTACCATTATAATGAATAATTACTATTTTACTGTAATGCTGACCAATGCATGAGAAATTTGTAGATAATCAGCACACTTTTTCTTGGACCTCAGTTGAATATACCTCAAGAAATATAATTCTGTATGACTTCAGGATATATACTGAAGTTTCTCTCTTGCATCAGTGGGAATTGGTTTGGAATGGCAGATAGTTATTATGAGAAAACAACACGTTGATGTACATTTGACTCATGTACCTGGAGAGTCTCAGATTTTGTGAGTTTTGCATGTCCTTGCAGAACTTAAAGAGAACTCAGAATAAAAAAACCCAACAAAAAGAAAACTAGGCTAAGGCAACAAGGAAATAGTTTTCCTCGGGCACCTTACCTTCATTTCTGACTAATGACTAGAAATGCAGACACTTCTCCAAATGTACTTGTCTCCACTTAGGGGCACTTGTATCTTGAGTTTCCTGTGGCACACTTGGCTTACAACTCAGTGACAGGCTACTGTATGTACTAACCACCTTTTGCTTTCAGCATGTCAGTTTGAAACCTGTAAGTTTTAAACTTTTAAATTTAAAACACTGTCAGAAAAGAAACCACCAAAAAAGCGTATTAGCATGCAGATCTGTTTGACACTGGGCCACATAACGTCTAACAGATATGACAAGGTTTTAGAAGTATTCCTAGCAAGTACGTCACACTCTCATTCCTTCCCCATGAAATAAAATTTTATTCTGCATGACTGTGAGCTTTAAATCTGTAGGACAGGCTCTAGCTTGCATGCATCTGTAAACACACCAGTGACTGAAACATGCATGTAAATGTGTGCAGTCGAAACGGACTGAAAAGGGTGGAGAAGGAAAGGACAGCGTCTTTTTACAATGTCTCTCCTGTATTTAGATAAAGCATATAATTTGTTGTGGTAATAGAGTTATCACTAGGCCTTTTATCCTGCAGTTTGTACTTTAGAATGACTGTGTGCTCAAGGAGGAGTTAATTACCTCTCTCCCTCTTTGTCCATTTTAGAGTGATATTTGGTGCTTTCTCTTTTACT
This sequence comes from Acropternis orthonyx, assembly GCA_035583155.1. Classification (NCBI taxonomy): domain Eukaryota; kingdom Metazoa; phylum Chordata; class Aves; order Passeriformes; family Rhinocryptidae; genus Acropternis; species Acropternis orthonyx. The sequence continues at coordinate 92,239,185 of JAWWEU010000111.1, read as the reverse complement.
GTGTAGCGAGACTTGACCATGCCTTGCCCAAAATACTCTTTTCAATGGCAGCTCCTGACCTACCAATGGATCTGCTGTAAGGGAAAACCAGAAAACACAGTTAATTCTATTGCAAATACTAGCTCAGTTTTGCAACAAGGTCTTGAAATGCCGTGAAGAAAGGCTGTTTCCCATTAGTTGCCATGCTTTTTGTGCCTATGTGCATGCAGTCCTGTCCCTCTCAAATGTCTCTCTGGAAAGAAAGGTGGTGCTGACTTGTAATACCATTTTAAGGAATATGCCTCCTTTGAATGCAGCTATAGGAAAAAAATAAGGTGTGATTCTTGCTTCACTTTGCAAAAAGGTTGCATGCATGGTGTCCTGGCTCCCCGATGTGCTTGTGGTGCTTCATCTTTACAAAGAGGATGTTTGTGTGTGTCACTGTCCAATCTGACAGCTGAAAGGTTTGTTTAGTCGATCAGTACAACCTCAACGTCAGCAACCATAACACTTGATACAGTGATACAGGTTGGTTGCTTCAGGGAACAGCAATTAAATCTAAAAGACATGGTTTTGTTCAGCCTCTTCTGTCTGCAGATGCATAGAAAAGTTTGAAGGGTTTGTAAGTAAGGTAAAGTAAGGTATTTAAAACATTCTTACAATAGGCAAACACTTTGTAAACAGGCTAGCATACTTCTCCTAAGCCACTTATAAAAATGCAGTTATATTAAACAGGATTCTTTGTTATGTAGTAGTGGAGATGTGTAGTCCTATGAGAATATTCAAAGGAAATAGGAAAATGTTGCACAGGAAAAACAGAAACCTATAAAGAATAAATCAACAAATCATGTCCAACTAACATGGCTCTAAGCAAAATCGATGGGAATTTCAGCAAGCCTATGCACAAAAGTAAACAGGCTGTTGGAGGTGGACATAATCATACCACCTAAACTTTAAGCACCAAACCTGAGTGCCTGAGTTCAAGCACTGATTTCCCTGGGCTACCTGAACACTCAGTGCAGTAGAAAACCAGCTCCTGCAAGAGCAAGCAGAGAATGTTTCTGCAGTGACTGAGCCCATGAAGGAAGCCATTTGATACATATTTGTATGTACAAACTATGCCAAAAATTCATGAAGAAGATTGAGTCAATGAAAACCTAGATTCTTTTGAATATTGAGAGATATATAAGGATGACATTATTAGCGGACTTACCCTTGACCTCTTTCACACTTGATGCATCACAGTGTCACTCCTTAAAATGGTTATTACATATGTTAATTTTGACCTCAAGAAAACATGTTATAAACAACATTAAGCAACTTGCTCGCTGACAGTGATTTTTTCCTGGCTAAAGAGGAAAATCATTTGTAAGGCCATGCTACAGTAGATTAAAATCAGTGACTATGAAAAAGTAGTCTAAGAAAATCTTGTCACATGTTTCTTAAATACATAATCAGCATAAAAATTATGCACATCAACTTCATCGTAAAGTACAGGTGATACAATAATGGAATTTTTCTTACAGAAAAGTATCAATACTGACAAATCCTAGAAAAATGAGCTAACCATTTTAAGGAGATGGATGCATGCTTGTGATACATATTTCTGAACTTACATTAGAGCAGGGAAACTGTATTGTATGTAGCATGGCATTACATTGCCATCTATACGACAGCACTTCCGTGGGATAGATGTGATGTTAGCAGAGTGCCTTAGGTCAAACCAAGATGTCAACAAAACGGGTTTACAACTGGTGTAACTAAACCTCATCTCCAAATGATACAGCTTGCCAACCACCTGCTTCTGTCAACATAACCTATGTTCATACAAGAAGTCTGGCATGACTGTGTCAACTGGGGAGACACGAGTCTTTTTCACATGTTGATACAACCATGTGAAGAAAAAGGACTTCAAGGTCTGTCTGTCCTTAATGATGGACAAACTTTTGTAAACAAGTCAGTAGCCTTGTTTCTCTTATGTTTTGGAGTCTTCTACCTTTAATCATTGGCAGGTTTCCGGCCTCTCTGAAGCTTGAGGTGCTCCTACAGCCTGACTCATCACGGCTGGACTGTCTGAACGGCAACTGATAATGTTTAGCAGTTTTTACTGAGCAGATTATTCATCTGGGAAATGATATCAAGATGATTACTCATCTGTGTCAGGTTAATGTGAAACTTCCTTATCTTACTGTAAAGTAACACAGAGACTTCAATAATCAAGTGTCCTCTCCCTGTATAACTTTTCATAAGAGTTGCCTCAAAATCATCAGTTACAAGGCTTGTATATACATGCAAGAAACATCTTGTACTATCTTCTCAGGTGTGATTGACAGGGTGAGGCAACAGGGAAAGGACAAGACAAAGCACCAAAGGGTCCTTCTGGCAGTGTGTTTTTCTATTACTTCATTAACTGGATTTCTCTGTCGACTACAGAGACGTTCCTGCAGTTTTAGAGAGAATGCACAGCTGAGTCTTTCAGACTGATATCAAAATAGGGATCTGCTCTTCCTGGAGAAAATGAAAACCTGTTTTTTAAAGAATCATGTTGTTTAGATAAACCAACGATTGCTGGTTTGCAGCACAAGCCAGAAAACACTGAAAGACTTTTCTGACATACTGTTGGGATTTACAGTGGATTGTATGAAGTTGCATGCTATTCAATAATATGCAGTACTTTTCATTGATTTTATTTTATTCAAATAGACTAGCAGTCTTAAGCCTGGGTTCATAAAGTCAGTGATAGTTTTAAGATGTTTTAAAAAGTATAATTGCTTAGAAGGTTAAATAAAAATTTAGATGGTTATTGTGTTATCATTTTGGAAAATAAAAAGGTAGTTGTTTTTGCAGGATTATTCATGATTGGGTTTTTTAATGTGAGAAAAGGTTGCAAAACTTGAACCCTTGGGAAACAATTAAGTTACACACTGTAAACGAGTGTGACTGTTTATTAGTCTTGCTGGACACACTGTAGGTAGGCACTTAGTCAAAAAAGACTTCCTTTCAATTCTTGTGAGAGGGACTTATGTACAAAAATGCAATGTTTATGTTGTTTTCTGAAGCAGTGGATCTAGTCAAATAAAAACAGTTGACTCACTTTACAAATATATAAGAAGGAATTTTATTTTTTTTTAGTTTAGTTTTTTTTTTTAAATTTTTGTTATGTGTTGTTTCAGGTAAGAGTGAGAGGTTGTGTATTACAGAAAAAATATTCACTCTACTGTTAATCTCATTTGGTCATGTGTATAATAGTCCAGTACTGGCTGCAGTCTAGTATGAAAGAAAATCAAATTATTTACATGCTTATATGAAAAGTGATGTTTCTGTACAGAAGGAAACTTGTAGAATATGTGTCTGTTGAGCAATCGTATTACTCTCTCAACAATACTCTCTGCCAACTATTTTAAATATAATTTGAACACAGACTGAAACAATGATAATGAATTGTGCTTGTGGCAGTGCTTGTCTTAACTCATTAATGGCATCAGTCCAAGCAGAACAGAGAGAGGGGCTGTGCTTTTTTGTTCATAAAAGCCAGAGCAATCTGCTGAATTCAGAGAGAGAGAATAGGTAAATGCAGTAGTTGTCCCACTCAGATGTTTTCTATATAATCTGTTAAGTATTTGATAATCAGTGGATATAATTTTTTTAACTGAGAGAAATAGCCAGTTTCCAGCCAAAGACATAGAGGCAACATTTTCCCTGTGAAAATATTCTGCCCCACAAGGATTTCAGTAGGTGCCTTTTGGTTCAACTGCTTTGCTGAAGAGTGAATTCATCATTCACTTCCACTCAACTTCTGTTAAATGACTTTCTGATACTTGAAAACGAGCACGGCAGCCATTGTATGGTTCCCAGGTGAAATATAATTTTTAGTTCTTGATAGATCTATTTGAGAAAGTGAGGTCATGTCCAAGCTCTTCTAATCACAGAGTACGTGCCATGTGTTCGAAGAGGACACATGCCTTGCTCTTGATGCTATTGTTGTGTGACCCAGCATCAATTTTTTGTCACCACAAAGTAATGCTGCTCACAGCAAGTAATTAGTTCAGGTATTTTATCTGCTTGGATTTGCCTTTGGAATCTTCACACTATTCTACTGGCTTCTCCCCTTCTCTCCCTGCTGTCCTGCTCACTCTGTGTAAGGGTAGTCCCACAGCAGTCACAACAGTGCACTCACAATGCAGGCAGAGAGGACTGCCTTCCCTGGGACACATCTGCAAGTACTTTTATAATTTGGAAAGCCTGGGACTTCTGGAAATGCAGTTCTTAAATGCAGTTGCTCTAAACATGAAACACACAATTTTGCCTGATGGCCCTCCTGTTACATGGGAAGGATTCAATACTGAAAAGCAGGCAGAGACTAGGGCTAGCCTGGGGAGAGGGAATTTTTGATAACATAATTTTTAATCAGTTTTGGTGTTTTTTTAATCCCAGGTTTCGATCTTTTTGAGACTTTTGACATATTCAATACTCCTATATTAAAAGTTGTCTTTAAATAATTAATACGTACTACCCTTTTTATGTCATAACTGTGCTAATGTGTTACCAAAAGGTCACACCTCCGTCATAAATTTAAAAATGGAATAGGGAAAATTAAAGGCCAGATATTGCAGGCAGCTGTATTTCTTTATCAATGTCTGTCTCATTCACATATATATATGAAGTAAGCATACACATATGCTTTGTAGCAATTCTTTTCATGAAAACATTTTCTCTCATTGACATAAATCTTTGTCAGTCAAAACAAAAGTGCTATTAAGAAGTCATTTACGCTTTTTGCACATTTAATAAAGTTGCCTTTATCATATTCAACAGTAACTTTGTACTACATAATGCTGAAGTAATTACAGATCAAAATATGCTATAAATACAAAACTGTTGATTTAAAATAATTTTGTCCTGACAGAATGCTTCTTTCAGTGCCCAGACTAGTATACTAGGGCTTTCCCCATCTCCTTTCCTTGCTTGTAAAAAAAAAAACCCTGATAACCTTTAAGTGCTATTTTTGTTTGTCTAAATTCCTGTCTTGAAGAGATCTCTGTTTTTCTAATTTTTTTTTCAGCCAGGAAATAATCTTGCCTAAAGAACTGTAGGCTTAATCAATTCACAATCATATTGCCATAAGCCTATTTTCATGTCTTGCAGTTTTTGCATAGCTTTTGATCTCATGACAGCTTTCCAACACAACCAGTGATACTCTGAGGGATGGGGGACACATTGTGGGTGATTTTAACCTTTAAATTTGTTTGTTAGATATCAGAAGTTGGAAAGTAAAATGTTTTACTATCTGTGGCAGAATTTTAAAAGAGCATAGCTTGGCATGCAGATACCTGCAATGCTGCAGCAGTATTTGTGTAACACAGTATGATAGAAACTACATAGAAAGAGGAGAAGTGCTGATGTGGAGCAAAACAAAAAATTTCAAAATTTCCCATTCTTCTGTTTGGAAGGAGTGGGATTGAATGCCAATGAGTCACATCTAGTAAGTTTCCTCATAGATCTGAGTACAAGTATCTACTTCGCTTGTACTTATTTCAGAACAATTTGCTTAATGCTGCATTATTTTCCCTGAGGAATATCCCAAGTATTCCAATACAGATGATAGAGGGGTCTAACTCCACTTTATTATTTACCTCTCTAAAAAAGTGCAGATCTTGCCATAGCAGTGCAATCACATTTGCTTTTATACTGTTGATAAAGTATATATATAACCATTTTCTAATAAAGATACAATAAAATTACAGTAGAAGTTAAAGTCCCACATTTTCAGAAATGCTGTCAGCATACCTCAGAGGGCTTTTGCTCTTTAAAATTCTACACTAAGTTACCTTTGGAAGGAAGGAAACAGTGGCCATCACAACAGTAGCAGGGTGTAACTGGTGCTGAGCTTGCTACTTTACAGCAGACTCTGCAGACATCCATAAAATGACTCACCTCAATAGAGCTGTTTGAAATAAATAATTGTAAGATCTGGCCATGGCTTGCTTGTTCAACAGTTAACAATTTTTCTGTATACAGTCCATTGATCAGTAAGCCAGTTGAATTTATAGTAGTGTTATTTGCATTATGAAGAAGTGGAAGCAACCAAACTGGACATTTCTGCTTTCCTTGCCTTTGTTTATCATCTTTTCCTATATCTTGGGTCTTTGTTTTCTGAAGCTGTAAACATCATTATGTTTCACTGCATGTTGGTAAATCATATAGGTTGCTAGTCTCTCAGTCTCCCTGATTGGTACCAGCCAGTACAGACATACCACTACTACAATATAAACAGTAGATTCAGAATTTATATACCTCTCCTTTTTCCTTAGCCAGCAGAGAACATGACCAAAGTGTGTGTAGTTTCACAGATAAGAATACTAAGTTACACTGAGTATTAAAGGAATATAAATCACAATTAAAAGAAAAAAAAATAAGATGCAGTTATAAACCAAAAGCCTAAGAATATTACACATTAGTGAACAGTACTCAGCAAGTACAGGCCAGTTTTAATTTTCTTGCCCTTTATGGTTTTGATTGATAATAAAAATCACAGTTGTGCATTTAGAGTTATGAAAACTAATTTCTATGGAATATTGGTTCTTTTCCAAAAAAATCCAAACCCATAGCTTTGTAGAGCTTACTTTTCAAAAATATTTGTAAAACCATAAAGTCTTTTCTTATCTTAAGATAAGGAGGGTGTACCTTTAAGACAGACACAGGGTGTTCTCATACCTTATCTAGGAACAGATTATCTTAACCAATTCTGTCTCCTGCTCTGGAGTGTTTGCTCTGACTCTGCCCAGAAGATGTAAGACGTGAGGGAACCAGAACAGATTCCTCAAAAACAGGATTCATGGTGACCCCTGCTCTCCCCAGCAAGGCGCATGGGCATAAAGCTGCCTTCAGAGAACTTTTGTAGTGTGTCTTTTATCCAGGGATTTTGTCTAACTGCAGCACTAGATCTCCTCAGGCCTTTTCACTTCTGCCAGTGTTCCTGCTGTCAGAGATGAAGCTGGGCAATAGGACAATATGAGAAGTTTTGCACTGTATCTCTTACAGATGAAAAGAAAACTTTGATATCTGCTTCATCCACTAGCAGTCAGGCTCAAAGAGTAGCAGAGGATTGGGTATTCAGGTAGCCAGATAGGTGTGCCTTCAGTTCAAATGGCAGATACAACAGCCTTATTTTCATGCCGTTTCCTGGAGCTGCAGGTACTCTGCCAAGCAGGGTGCACTTCAGCTCACTAAACTCTCTTTATGACTTAAGTACTAGGTAAAGCACTGGACATTACTTTCAAATTCAGGTGAATCTGAGTGGCATATGCTCACAGAAAGTATTGTGGTTAGTTTTTCTGCTAGGCTTTTGATGCTCGATAAACCAGAAATAATAATGAGATGAAATAACCAGCACAGAAGAAAAGTATAATTCTCAGTGGGACCTTTCTCAGGAAATGCCCACTCAAGGACTAAGCTCTTTAAGCTGTTCAGAATTCCCTCCTAGTGAGCTGTGCTTTCTGTTCAGAGGCATCAGAGGCAGCAAACAGAAGTGACAGTGTCAAACCAGCAAATCTGATTTGCCTCAAATGCCAGGGAGATACTGCTTGTCAAAGTAACAAGCTCTCCATCCAGCATGACAAAACACGTTAATATGCTGTCTTCTATTCTGGTAATTTCTTGGCACTGACTAGTGGTGGATTAGCACCAGCATGCAATTGCCTAAAAGTCACTGTCAAGGGTGTGGGTTTCTTTTAAATAATAGGCAGGTGTATGTGGCAGCACAGTATATGTTTGATAGAGATCAATAACCTATCTTTGCTGAGGATGGGCCTAAAAATATAACCATCTATGGATCTAACTCTTACAGTAGTACGTACTCTTAAAAGTCTACAGAAAGTTGCTTTAAAATGTTGACAAAAACTATACTATTTTGCACAAAGGATATGCTTTTGAAATGAGAAAACTAAGCATAGAAATGAAACTGGTGATTATGACTGATTCTTCTATTTATTTGCTATCTCCCTATTTCATGTTTTAGCATTACATGTGGACCAGTAATATCATTATATTTTATAATAGATTTTATTATGCACAATATGATTGCAATAATATCATCATCTATTCTGTTAATGAATTCTAGGCTTATGGAATGTCAGTAAGCCACTTGCACCAGAAATGTAATTTCAAGTCAGATGATTTGATTTCTTATGCGTAATTTTGATGAAAGTGCAATCCAGATCTGAAGTGCTGTGATACAGGATTGCAATCTCCCATTACATGGTTTCTGTTGTGAGTAAAGGCTCAGTACTTCGACTTGAAGTTAGAGGAGCTCAACCGTATCTTTTCAATGAGTTCCTGAGAGCTCAGGAAGCTCTTCTGCACAAATATCAGAGCCTTGCAAAGCCAGGGGTCGAGGTGCTTTTTGGAGGAATAAAAAGGAAGGAAAAGATGTGCTGTCGTTGGGAGTTGAGAAGGAGCCATGTCAGAGGAGCAGGGATCTCTGCTAGTCCTTTCAGTTGATTCCTATTAGAAACCAGGGTATTTAGACCTTCTGAGGGACCGTAACACTCTGGAGTCTGCTCCCAGAGTGAAAATGCTTACAGTCTGAGATTAGCAGAATATTACAGCATCTTGCGAAAGGGGACAGCTTAAGACATATACAGATGGACCAACGTTCAAATAGGCTGAACTCTACTCTTCTGTGGTGTGCGTCAATCAGAAGTAACTTCATGAGAATCTGCATCAAAGGGATAGAAGTAAGGCATGAAAGTTGTACATACAGAGGTGGCCATACTTACAGTATGATAGGAAACCTGTACATTTTTGGTTGTAGTTCCTTTTTCCTTCCCCTCCCTCTTTGCCTCTGCACTCCAGCTCTATCTCCTCTGTCCTTTCTCCTTTCATGTGCACCTCAGACAGAGGTGAGTGTTTGCTGCCTGCTCCAGACACTTCTGGCATCTTTCTGGAATGCAGTTCCAGGTGTGACATCTGGGAATGTGGTCTCCCTCTTAGGTCAATAAAGAAATGTGGCTGTCTTAGAGGATGCCAATCAGCACACTTGAAGTCAGTGTTGCAGTACTATGTTTGTGTCTTTTTCCCATCCTCTGTCACTCCCAGTAAGAACTTGTAAAACACCACTATGATGTTAGAAATACAGCAATGGTTTTGAATTGCTAGTCATATCACTTAATTTTATTACTAGGTTTCTGATTTTTATTATAAATTGTATATCTAACAGATTAAATATTAGGGAGGTATATTTTCTGAATAGGACTGTCTTACTGATATTTTTGGCAACAATTATGGAGTTTAGAGATGGAACATCTGTGTATCAGAAATGGCATTAGGCTATTTAATTACAGCAATGACTTCTATGCACAATTTTTCATCTCATTTTGTCAAATAATAAATCTCGAAATTTGAAAAGAATTTTGTTAGGGGAGATTTAGTAAAGGGCAGATACAAAAATACAATACCTGCTCAAAGAAGACACTTTTTTCTTCTTCAAGAAAAATCAGATCCCTGAGAGGATTTAAATACTTTAATTTGTGTACACGAGAGGTGCCATTAATTTAACATGCATATGTGTTTGCAGGATTGATGCCTAGGGATATGACCATGTATAATTAAGAATATGATTTTAAATGTTCAGTTAATATCTTTCTCTTAAATTGTGCCACGGTACACTTGTAGTACAAAACAAACTTTATCTTCAGTTGATTGCATCCACTGTGAGCAACTAAAAAAAAAAGAATAATGTGTGTTCAAGCAGACTGCTGTCATTTTTTATTCTAAATAAAAACTAAAAACTGTGTTGAATAACTGAATGTCTGAGACCCAAGCAAAGCACTGAAACAGGTGGAAGGTTTTTCTCTTACACAGATGCTATTCCATCCTTCAGTCCTCCTTTACTGATCCCTGCAGTCAGGCCCAGGTCCCACAGAAGCCTAACACAAAGGAATGGATGCACATATCAATGCTATAGCAGATAGGCTGATCCCTTCAAAAGAAATACAAGAGTGAGACTAATTTATCGTGTTGATACATAAAGAGCAAGAACAGATTTTTGTCAGTGTAGAATATCTGTCAAAGAACATTTTTTTCAGTAACTTCCTATAAATGGCCTCAAACAAAATGACAGTCCTCTACTAGCAAACCTTAAGTTATACTGGGAATAGGGGCTTTATTATATTCTGCTATGTTACACATGCTTTCTGAGTTTATATACACTGCAAGGGAAATTCCATGGACTAGTTCATCAATTTGTACTGTTAAGACTTTTGATATAATTGCAAAATATATATTAAAAGCACATGTGCACTTTTTCATGCATGCTGGCATGCAAGTAAGAAAATCAAATTAAAAACAGTAAGTAGTGAAGATCTGGAATTTAGTTATTGTGATAGAACTGTCCAAAATACTTTGTGCATTTTGTTTTTTAAATACTCCATATTCTTAAATTAAAACAAAACAGTTATCTCGATAAATAGTTTCATGGGCAGTTATGACATTATGTTGATACAAAGTAGTGTATACACAGATAGACATACCTATTTTGATTTTTCTTAGTGGTGTTTCAAAAAATTCTAGGGATCAGAATTTTATAATCTGCTAAATTCTATGGAGAGACATTGCTCATACTGAGTAGGTTATTCGTTACATTCAATAATACAAAGCAGTCCTTTGAGATTCAAAGTAAAAGAAGAAAGCATTTCAGTTTAATGTGCTACTGTCTAGTTCATAACGCATCTGTCTATTTTTAAGGTAGAATGCACATTAAAAAAGTACAGATAATTAGAAAAGGGAAAATACCTAATTTCTGAAGTATGTGATAATAGTACTTTAATGCAGGCATTGAAGTTACAAACCTGAGTACTGTATCTGAAAGCAGCATTAGAAGGTGATCTTCGACAGACTTTTTTCCATAGTGATTAGCATCACTAATTCCATGTAATTAGTTTGAAAATACCACAAAAAGCTAGGTGTTTAAAGATTTTTGGGGGTGTCCAGCAAAGTTCATTGACTGAAACATTCTAGTAACACGCCCATATAGAATTATCTATTGTGGAAATATGATACTGAATGAGAAACAAAAAGCTGTGGCATTTTAATTCCAAATACAGAAAGCTTTCTGCCTTGTTTTAAAGAAGTAATAATAACATTGTTGGCTGCATTTCAGTTCACCCTGATATTCACACAGACTCTAGTTTTAAAAACTCAAATGGAACTTACTCAAAGCTGCTTGTTGTCATACAGCTTGTATGGGAATTCATAATATATATAGTGCGTGCAAAACCAGACATAGGTTTAACCATAATTTTGTCTTACTCCATAGATCCAAATTTGGGCAAATTCTTTGATCAGTCTTGGCTCTATGTGTGTCAAAAATTTTAGGAAAAAAAATCCCTGATATGGCACAAAAGTACAAAAAGCTTCTTGTCGATGCCTATTGGAGGCATTGCTGTCCTAACAGTGGAGATGTTATTGATAATTATGGTAAATATTCTCCTGCTTGAGATTATGAAAGACACCACCTTGACCAGACTTTAAGCTCCTTCTCTAGTGAGGAGAAATTTAGAAATATAGAAAGCATTGTAAGATACAAATCAACAATTATCTAGTACTTTATGGTAAAAAAATCACTGAATTATATTTTTTATTTTTCAATAGCTATGAATATAATCTGTAGCAATTACAATATCGGTAACAAATGTTGAGCTGTTCTGGTTTTGTGTTTAAATTGCTTGTTTGTGGCTCTGCATAGGACTTTAGACTGAAGCAGTAAAAATATAAAGAATCCTGTTTGGTCAATTTTATGGCTATAAAATAAGTAGACCAAATACAGGAAATGTCTTTACCTATTAAAAAAAAAAAAAGAAAAGAAAAAAGAAAAAAGCAATGTTAAATAACTTTTAAATAGTCTGTCTTAACAGGTTACGAAATATTTATATAAATCAATAAGCGCACGCACATGCAATTTCATTGAAAAGCTTGCTGTCAGCAGCTCCCACAGTAAATATTGCACCACCCAGGCTGAAATGTAGAACACCTATAAATATGATGTATGCCAAAAACTTTCATGGTAATTATGAACATACTTAACTAAATTAATGCATTATGAAAATTGCGAATGATATTTCACTTAGGACATTTTAATTAATTTCAAAGTCATGGTTGGCTCTTTAAGGTCAGCAGGCTGTCCAGGAAGGATTTTGATGTTAATAAACTATACACTCTTTTTCCTTCCATTCTCAAATTTGCTCAAAACCACAAAACCAAGAAAATCTCAAATTAAATGTTTCCTTTGTTTTCAAGTTGTAAAACATTCTTCTGTGTTTCAGAGAATCATTCATCTACAGTTTTTGCTTCCTTGGTTTTTTTTAGGCATGCTTTTGAGTGCTTTGTGCCTGGGAATTTGAAGCAAATGACTCTTTGCATTGTATCCATTGAGAGTTCTTATGCTCTAGGTTCATTCCCCTCAAAATCCCAGTGGCAGGGCTTTAGTTTTGAACTCATTCATAGAGACATGATCTCCTCCAAGACTAGCAGTTTTTCTGGTATTTTAATGAATGCCTTTTTTTTTTTTTTTAATAAATCAGTCTTCTTTACTTCTTGATTATATGCTGCTGCTGGTTCTGTGTTCATGTGTCCTCTTCGTGAGCCCTGGAAGTTGTTTTGAAAAAGAGCTGGGTAAACATGAGCCTGTAATCCATCTTTGTATCCTTTAAAAACTCACTTGTTAGTGCTCTCCCTATTACAGCTATTTCCAGACTGCAAAATCAGCAGAGGGTGATAAAACAGAAATTCACATGTTTTGATGTCAGAAGGGACCATTATGATAATGACATCTGACTCCCTTCAGAGCATGAGCCTGACAGTGTTGCATCTTCAAAGAGCTGATACTAAGAATAAATCTGACCTTAAAATACTTGAGTGCTAGTCTTACAGTCAACACTTTGGGGTAACTAATTAATAATTGCTCAGAAGATCAGATTTATTTTTGAGAATCACTTTTCTCTAAATGATGGAATTTACTTGAGAAAACCCATGTTGCAAGCTCAGACCAAGCCTGCTTGAGCTTTCTGCTTCGGTGTCTCATCGCTCAACATGACAGTCAGACAAAAGAGAAGGTGCAGAGAATTTTAAATGCAGGACTGGAGGGTGAGGTGAGGCTTGGGCTGCTTTGTAGCCACAGGGATTGCTTTCATAGGGACTCTGGGATGCTCGGCCTCTCTATAAACACAGGCCATTAGCCTGTTCATGTAGCAGGGTTCAGTGCAGTGAGGAGATTCACAAGGAGCAGGGCGTCTTCACCTCCTCAGAGCATCACCTTCGCCTGACTAGACTGTTCCCAGTAACAAAGCTAATTAGCAATGGGCTGACTAAGATGTCAGGACTGCACAGGACAGCAGTGTGACACACATGTACACACCCTACACATTTTCAGTTTCCCAGATAAAAATAGATGCAATATGTTAGTCCTGCATTTATGAAATGGTTTGCACTTTACAGATGAGAAGCTTTCTCTGGGCACTTAAGTGTTTATTGTAAGAAATTTCAGAGGAATTTAAAAAGCTGCTTATTTTTTTCTGGAAAGTCTTCCAGAGTCTTTTATGACAGAGAAGGAGCAGAAGCAGACTTCAGTATGTTTGTAGTTTTTTAGTTACCGTGGATGATTTGGGAGCCCATAAATAACATTAGTCTATTAAAAATATATTTATATGCTAATATCTTCTAGAACTAGCTAAAATGGGAGTGATTCACATGCTTTTTGAGTTGCATGCATTTGTATCCATTCAAAAATCTTTTATATCCTTTAAAAAAATACGGTATTTTTGTATGTTTTTATTTCTGCTGAATATGAAAGTTTCTTGATTAAATACATTGGTCTAGTTAGGACTTGGAAGACAAATTCCTTGTAGCACACAGACTCCTCATCTATGAAACATGAATATTAGCTCAGAGTGACATAGTTTGGGGTACTCATGTACTAGGGGTAGTGAACACAGTTCAAGAGCTTAAGCTGGACTCTACCTTCCCAAGTGCTTTCAATGGTTTAAAACTTTATATTTTGCATCAACTTTTTGTGTGTTTGTTTTGTCCATGAGATTGTTTGTTTACTTTAGAAGAATCAAGCAGAAATATTTCAGTAATATTCAAATATGAAACAGTTGTTCACTTCCCCATTATCTGCCCATGTTGTGATGTTACTTTTTTCTCATGGTGTCCTTCTATGCAGCTGTGAGAAACAAGAAAACACCTTTTTTTGTTGTTCCCTTGAAGAAGTGTTTCTGATTTAAATTGCATTTAAACAAATGCTCAGTCACCCACATGAATGTCCTGAAATTCTTACCTGTTTCATACCTGACTCTTGTTTCACTGCAAAAATTGCTCCTGTGTCAATTAAAATGATATATACTGCATTTTTTATGATTGAAAAGAGACTGAAGTATCTTTCAATTACTGAGTACTAGTCACAGTTGAGCAAAAATTATAAACTCTCTGAAAAATTCCTTCCTGACAGCTGTACCTCATATCTCTAGTGAGTGCATACTGCCTTGACATCTCAAAGCAGATTCAGAACAGGAAAAAATACACACCTTTTTAAAGGTCCTGTTACTACATCTGAAACAAATGTTCTTTTTTTCCCAGTCATTTATTAGTATAGTGCTGTTCTGAAACTTTTTATCTAGAGAAAAGGGGCAAATATAAAACCAGGGTTTTTTTCAGTCAGTGTGCATGCACATGCTTGCAATCCTCTACATGCACATGTACACACTGTGCTACAGAAAGCATAGATTCTAGGCAGGCACACATGCACACCATGCATAGCAGTCTCATACTGAGAGCCTTATTGACATGAATTTGGAGTGGGCAGGTTACTCAGGGGAAGATCTTTCCTGAGATCAGAGAGGTACTTCATAAGAACAAAGGTTTATTTGAAATGCACTAGTTTGCATCAAAAAGCAACACTTTCCAAAGCATTCTTGTAATAAAATGTTCACCTCTCCTCCACAGAGGTGTATTGCAGCTTCTCATTTCAGTCCTTCTTTCAGGCAACTAAAGTTATCTAGTATATTTAGCTACTAGCATGCTTTGTCCATTTTGGAAGCACCAATTTTTCCAACGGCACAAGGCCTAATACAAGCCTGTGGGTGGTTTGGTCAGTTGTGTTTCTGCCTTTTAAACCTTTAGAACTTTTTAGAAGGTTCTGCTTTTGATGGCACAAGAAGTGAATTTTCCTCTCTACCCCTCACATTTGCCAGCATATATACCCTTAAATTACACAGCTGTTCAACGTGTGAATGTTTTGTGGCTGCAGGGACTCACTGGCACAAATAGGCAGCAAATCATGCAAAGGAAGCCACTGAAGAGCTGCAATAGGTGCCCCTGATACTGATTTTCTTCTTCCTCCATTCTTAAATCCAGGTATCTGCTGTGATGTTTTGGAGGAAACCCCCTTGCCCTAGCAGGAACTTCGCATTTCTTGCAGATGTTTTGCCTGCTTCCTGATTAGATCTCTGATTATCATTACCCAAATGGAGGTTAGGTGTCTGTGTGAACTGGTATGCAGTGCACGTCAGCAGGAATATTTTGTGGAAAGGGAAATGCTCTCACATACATGAAGCTGTACAGTGGAAGACTTGTGATAACATGTTTCTCTTCTACCAATTAATAAAACCCTATTAATTTGTCATGTTGGTCACTAGGCTCAGTTGTGTACAAAGGGTTCAGTTACTTGCACCCTGATAAGTCTTTTATTTGAATAACTGTTCATTTTATTCATTCATGAATGAGTGCTTCATTAGGAGTGCTATCCTTGTGAGAATGAGAAAAATGAGAGGAGCAGACCATGAACATAGGACGATAGTGCCCATCTGTTGCTGAGGCAAGTGGAGCCTGGATTGCAGAACTCTTGCAGCTCCTCCCCAGATACGCCCTGCAAGTGGCCTAGGACTCTGATTTAAGAAAATACACCAAATAAACTTCTAACCATTAAAAATAAACTTTTACATTTCAATGGGAATACTAGTAGATATCAAAGATGGAGAATTATAACTATCTGATCAGACTTTATCGCAAAGACCAAATAATCTTTCCTGTGATTGTGCATAATTGCAGTATCAAATTGCAGATGATGAATTAATACTTCTATGCCAATCAGTGAAAGCTGATGCTAACTGCATTTACAAAAAAATAAAGCGTCACCAGGATAATTCTTAAGCTGTATGACTTGTCTGACAAAGATGATTATTCAAAAGTCAGCTCACATAGAGACAAAAGATCAGTTGAGCAAAAACCTGGCAGGAAGAAACAAGAAAGAAAGAAATGTTTATTTAATTTTTTTAAAACTTTTTTTTTTTCTGTGGATTCTCTTTCTTATCCACTGGCTTGCAACTCTCTCAAATGCCTCACTATCTATGGAAGATTCACCCTTCAACAAAAGGTTTCTCTTAAAATGCTTTTAGGGGATTTAAAATTCGTAAAAATTTTTATGAATACAATATTTTTCAAGCACATCATTGGTACTGAAATAATAACTCTTTCAACTAGTAGTGATTTTACTTGTAATTCCTCTTTTGTTTTACTTTTTAGTGCTGTATTTGATTCAGCCTCCACTGAGGCTACAAGAATTGTAGTGTTATTTATCTGCTTCATTTCTGTTTGCTTCACAGAAGACTTGAGCAGGGTTTTTATAATTGCTTCCCTACTATTTCAGACATCTTGCTCCATATGTTAATGTGCATAAAAATTTGAATTTGTTTTCTTCCTGAAAAGTTTCACATAATTACTTATTAAGTAGATTAATCTTTTCTTATCTTTAGGACATGCTGCCGATGGTTTCAGACTAGTCTGCAATTATTTTTTTTTCCTTTTTGATTTAATCTGTCATAAATAATCTAGCATGCTAGGGTAATGGGTTTCACCTGAGGACCTCAACATGGTTTTCAGACAGCAATTAATTAATTAGTTTCAAAACCTGTCTTTAAAATAGGTGAAATTGAAATGCAGCCTGCCAGCACACAGTCATTAGCAGTGTGTTGCACAAGTAGCTGTGGCTGCGCTATGAGCAGGTGGTATAATCTGCTTCTCCCAGGTATCAGGGTGGGTTGCTGATCAATTGGCAGCATATTAAAAAAGAAATAAATACTCTAAATCATCTGCTTGGGTTGTTTACCTGGCATTCAGTCGTAATTATGTGCCATGTGAACACATGCAGGCATATATTATGTATGTAATATATGTTTCAGAATACTGATTTGGCATCATTGCTGTTCCTTTTTTTTAGCAACATGTTACTACAGGTATTTGTCCAGGCAGGGTATTTTTACTTACAAATGCTAAACTGGAAAAATTTTAAAGGTTATATATAAGGTGAACAGAGAATCTGGCAGACCTAAACTCTGCAGAAACTTCTCATTATTCATCCTCTTCTGCTTATACTGGAGAATCACTGGCTTTCCTTCATTCTGACGCATCACTGACCTGTGACCAGTAATTTTAGACAACCTGTATTCTATATTTTTCTGGTTGACCCTAACCATATTACTGCTTGAGGTGACTTCCTTAAACAGGTTTAGGTACATCTATAGGGTTTGAAATCAGTGGCAGTGAAGTAAATAGCATCTGTAGCAGGAAGGAAAAGCTTTATTGTGGATACTGTAACAGTATGATCATAAAATGTGCAATAAATAGTAGAATATTTTAAACGTTGTATAAAATGCATAGGAACCCATTTTAAGCCCACATTCAGTATCCAATATCAGTGCTTTGTCTAGTCTCAAATTTAAAGGAGTCTGAAGTTCCTCCCTTGAAAGAGGGTGGAAGGGACAGGAAGGGAGAAACTAAGAACGAAGGCAGTGAAGGGGAGAGGGAAAGGAGGGAGGAGAGTAGAGGGAAGTAAGGGGAAGGTAGTGAGAGAAGGAAGGGAAGAAGCTAACAGAAACAGGCATTAATAATCTGTAAATTATAGTGGTTTTGCTTGCACTTTTGTGACAGCATTTTGAAAATCTTTGATATCATTGAGCCCTGCAAGATGCTAGAAAGACATGCAATCTAAATATTTTCACCAGATAACTGCTTCAAACATCTGGCCATTAGTAAGTCCTTAAGTGTGTGTACTTTGTGTCTATTACTGAATCTTAATCATGTGAATGAAGCTAAATGCAAAAGCTATAATTTTGAAAAAGAATGAAATAAGGAATATTTTGAAAGGTGTTTTCCTACTTGCCATACCCTAAATATATGGTTCACCTTTATTTCTGCATTCATATTGACTCTTGGGTTGGCTTTCCTTTCAGAAGTCAGGCTGAGCCACCAACTTGGTCATGACGCTGTTTTTTGAATATTGGGCATAAGTGTTATTTCCCTGATGCTCTGAAGTTTAATTAAAAATGACCAACAGCAAAATTATTTTGCTGTCCTAGGTGTAAACTATACAGGTCTGCTAATTGCATTTGCAACAAATATTACTCTATTGTGGTAGATTGTTATGTTCCTTCTTAACCTAAAGACAAAGAAATTATGTCACGTCTTTCCGAAGACTAACTGGAGCCTCTGTTGAGGACTGCTTTCTTCTCTTTGGGATTACCTTCTCTATACCATGAACTAGAGGAGGTTTTTAACCAGAATTGGTTCTAGTCTCAGTTGGGGTTCCGTGGACATCTAACAGTGTCTTCTGCAAGAACTTCCAATTTTTTATTCCTCTTTTTCTTCTGAATTATACACTTTCACTAGCAGTGTTTCTTAGGATTATGAAATTACCTTTTGGAAGAGGAAGTTTGGAGTGTCTATAGAGGACTGACGTTCAACAATTAATGATATAAATAGGACTTGTTTCTCAGTATTAAGGTAATTAAGTCAGGTATATAATTAGGTCATGCTCATTGGTCTGTAGTCTTCCACTGACTTGAAATCTGGTTTTGTTTTTTTTTTTTTTAGTTGGGCACTGCCTACCAAAATAGGTTTGTTTTCTCTTCTTCATGTTAGAAAATATTAGTCTTTGTGTTTACTTGGTGCAAGATCACCTTGGTGTAAGACTCATGGATGTAGCAATGCATGGCTTACCAGTGATCTGCAACTGTATGTTTTTATTTTTGCACATACTAAAAATATTTGTTAGGCAATCCTTCTGGACTGTGATTAACATACTGCGTATAGGCATTCCAAAATCCATCTTTCTGAATCATAAACCACTCTGAAACACATCAGGTTTGTGTGCTGACTTGGATCCACCAAAATTTTCATGTGCTTAGAAACATAAAAATAAGTGTTTCTTGCTTTTGAGACACTTATTTTCATCTAGCTCCATTCTTTTCCAGCATCTACTATGGAAGGACTGTTTCCACCCCTGTCTTAAGTACCTGCCTTTCTTTTTTGGTTCTTCTGTGCTCAATGTACCTGTAGTACATACTTATTCCTGTAAGTAGGAGCAAGGGATTTCAGGCAGTATATTATACAATTGAGCAATGTAGTTACGTTTTATTGGAATTTTTTTTGTCTGAAAAATTTTATATACATAGATATAGACATATTTTTTATACATATGCCGTAGTAGAAGCATTGAAACCTGTGCAGGATATGTTAAATACGTGACTTATTTATAAAATACAAATATTATATATTCAGCTCTTCCCATTTCATTGTTTTAGAAACATGTTTACTATTAAGGTCTCAAAGATGACAAACACTGTGCAGTTCTTTCATAAGCAAACTTAAAAGCAAAATTATCCTTCTAAGTCTAGAAAAGTCAGTCTGAATCATCTCTTCTTCCCGTAAATCCACCTTTGACTAAGCAAATCTTTCATTGTTTCTGTGTCTAATTAGCAAATGCCAGCAAAGTTGTATACTTTAAGAAATGTTGCTTTTTTGTATAGTTTAAAGTCTACACCCTGTAAATGTTTATTAATATTGTGATTTTCTATACATTGTCTACTGTTTTTCAATATGTAAACTCTCAGGAAACAGGGTTCAGTGTTAAAAATGTGTTTATATAGGATTCTTGGGGAAACCAAGTGGACCAGTGGGAAGTCAGACTGACTCAGACGTTCAGTCCGTTTCCCATCTAAGAAATCCCACCAAAATACACTCTTAAAAGTGCCAAAACTCCAAAATATTCTCAAGAATTGTTACCCAGATTAGCTGAAATCTCAGACATTTACTTTGTCTCTTTGATAAGCAGCAAATTATTTTAAGATTTCTTGAAGGAAATAACAGAAAGAGCCTGCATGGAATATCAAAAAGTAAAATTTATTAAGACTTTAGTTCTAATTACTACTGGCATTTTAAAATAATTAAATCTTATCACATTGCTGTGCATTGTTTGTTTTTGGGTAGTCACTAAATACTGCAGACATGAATAAATGAGTGCTTCTACTTACAAACTAATTTAAACTAAAAAGGATAACATTACAATATTAATTCAAGTATGTAGTGACTGACACACACTTCAAAGAATGGAAAGATTCTTGTCATAGATGGAATGTTGATGCCAATGCTGTAGAAAATGAAACCTTTACTGTGAAATGAATATATGTTACAGGTGGATTCTGTATTGTTACCATCCCGGTATCTTCCCTTCCTCAAAAACCCCTGTTGTAAACCCCTTCCCCATTGGCCCTTGTTAAACCCCATCCCATTGGTCCTAACCTGGATCCCCTTTCATAGTAAAATAACCCCTACCTTTAAAGCTCTGTATCACCGGAAATAAACCTCTTTGTCCTCTCCCTCTCTGGTGATCCTGTGTGGCTTTCCTGGGTTCCAGGGGACCACGTGGTGAGAAGGATGAGGGGGGAGAGCAGTCTCCCCGGGTAATGAAAGCAGTGCCCGTGCCGGGGGGAATCCCATCCACCCTTACACAAGTAGCCTAAACATTCCCTAAATATTAAGGGATCCCATGAGAACCCACATATTAAAGCTGCTAATACTCTTTTCTAAAAAAAAAAAAACAACAAACATATTTCTGCAGCAACAAGTCTTTGAAATTCATCACAGAGGAAGCTGGAGGCTACAGAAGTACCTTTTATTTTCATCATGAATATCCATTGTGGTGTAGCTGAGTATTAGGCTGTCAGAAATCCTGGCATTTTCTTTCTGTTTGCTTTCCTCAGGAACAGCTTGGCAGCTTCTCAAAATAAAAACCGAATATGAACATTCTGAAGAGCTAAATACAAATATTAAAATCTTGCTACCCAACCATCTGCAGCCCACAGGGCACTGGGAATACAGCAATGATGTCAATGGCAAGAGAAGAAAGGGCAGAGTAAGGTCCCTAATGTGTTCCCTCCATCATGCCAAGGATTTTCTGTGCTGCCTTATGTACTTCTCTGTAGGACCTTCACCCACTTCTGTTTTCAGTGACAAAACACAACTTGCTTTTTTTAATACCAAAAGCAGTTTAGTTATTGATGGGAGCATTGCAAGCAGAAAAGAAAGTGTTAAAATTGCGCATTGTGAATGCTTGTGGTTTTAGTCATGCATGATAGTTCTTTGCAGATTTAGGTAAATATTTTCTTGTCTACCCTGTGCCAGTCGCTGGGCAGTAGCTGTTTCTTTGCAGATCCTTTCCTTCAAGAATCATAGAATTAGCTGGGTTGAAAAAGACCTCTGAGATCATCGGGTCCAACCCTTGATTCACTACCACAGTGGTTTCTAGACCATGGCACTAAGTGCCGCATCCAGTCTCATCTTAAAAACCTCCAGAGATGGAGAATCCACCGCTTCCCTGGGCAGGCCATTCCAATGCCTGATTAGCCTCTCTGTAAAGAATTTCTTCCTAGGATTAGGTTTATAAATGCTTCTTGGAAAGTCCCCATGAAGAATTCTCAGAATATCCCCTTTCATCTTATCTTTGCCATGGCTTGCTGAAACTCAATTCTGCATGTGTGGAAGTAAAGCTTCAGAGGGATAATGGCCTCTGCTGCTGGCTGGAGGGAGGTGGTGTCTCCTGTAATTTGGTCAGCTCAAACTGAGTTCTTACTTATCCTTCAACCAGAATAACAACTACCAAACCCCTAGATACAGATCACATTTGTAGAATTAATGTAGCTCACTCCCATGTGTTTTGCAAGATAAAATTCCCAATTGTGTGAATTTGAAGAGTTAACACAGAAGGCATCATTATAGGATGGTACATGTATGACTTCTGAACTCGGCCCACAGCTGCTTTCTGAAAGGTAATGCAGAAGTCTACGGTGCATTCACTTTTCAGAGGAAACAGTCTTATCTGCATTTCAGAGAACTTTACTTGTGTTGGTTTTAGCTTCACTTTTTGAAGAGCTAATCCTGGTCTTCTGATGTGCTTTTTTAGACATGGCAAGCTGTAAAAAACTGCCAAATTGTGCAAAAGGCAGAATTCTCATGTAGTTGTTAGAAGATTGTTCATTGTAAAAAACTGATCTTCCCAGTGTATTTCAAAGTAAAATTGCATCCTTCTTCAGAGCTCCTGGTTTTGCTGTCATATTATTTTTTGCTGCCAGAATCAGAACATTTTCCCCCATTACTGATAGCTAGAAAGTTCCCCTACCACACATCTTTTGTATATGTTTCTTGACAGAACAGATGAGACTTTGCCATGTGGACTACACAGTTAAATACAACTAAACTATCTATGTAGTGCCTTATGTGTTTACCTGCATTTGTAATTTTCTAAGAATAGTTTGCACTGATTTTTCTTATTGCAGGAGATTTCTAGAATTTTAGTTTACCTTGTGTTTTCTGGACAGTGAACTTTTTCATATGAATTTTTGTTGGTGTTGAACATGTCTGACATTCTGTTGCAGAGAGAAGCTGTTGAGATTATTGAAGTCTCCTAGTGTACATGTTGAAGTTAATTTTATTCCATTTAAACTTAGTTTTCACTTTAAAATTCTCAGGTTGTGTGTAGTATGTGACATAAAATGAGGCTTGGTGATCAGAACAGGTGTACTCAGTCTGAGTGGCTCTGTTTTTCTATCCTCTGAATTAATGGTGGAAATGTTTTGGAGCACAAGGAGGAAGACAGGGTAGTGAGGGCTAGGAGAGCTGGTTCTGAGGTAGTGTAGCTGCCTGTAATAGTGCCAGACTTCACCCTGTAGTTAATTAAATTGCTTTTAAAGAATGCAATAATGGAAGAACATTTCAAAGTATACTGCATGGTTATTCTCTATTGCTCTGTGACTGTAGAGCCAAATTAAATTAATTAAGTAAGATTGCAGGGAATCAATTATGATAGTACAAGTATTGACAATACAATAAATAGTGACATTAATTTTATGAAGTTGCATGGGTATAAATCATCTCAGTATTTGTTCCATTACATTTCTGTGGAAATTGTAGGAGAATGGATCATACTCAGATGTTTGATTACAATTTATATTATTGTTTTAGGCTGTATTTACAGGGGAGGCCTCCCCTCATTATACTGCTCTTTGGCACTTTATTGCAAGACTTCTCATCTGTTGCATTTGCTATGGGAGACCTCAGCAATTCATCCAGCACAAAGGTGACCTGAGATATTTAAGTGCAGCTCACAGTGGTTTCAAAGTATGTATTGCAAGGGAGGAATATATTGTGCAAAGCATTTCAGGGCTATCTTCAATTTTGAAATTAATACAAAATTAAAGAACTTTCCTCTTAGAAGCACTCTGGTGTGAGCAACATGCTATAAAGTAAGGATAACATGATTTATTAGGATTCTGCTAATAGGAATTGCAGCAAGCATAAACTGGATCTAGACCCTCAACCATTAAAAACAGCATAACATGATTAAAAGAACATGCAGTAACTTGCAGGACATATTATACAGCTTACTAGTGGGAAGGTTGTCTGCACTGATCACAAAATTTGTCTCTAATTCTTTTACGGTGCCTGAAACCCACCTAGTCAATTTGCTGCCTGCCTCCTGTTTCTACTAGCAAGGTACACAGTCCCCTGTCTTCTTTCTGCACTGTTGCAAGCACCAGCAATTGCCTGCTCACTGAGAAAGGCCACATTCAGATAGCACTGAGCCCATGCCACAAGGAGATTCTCCCCAAAACAGAGATCTGTGAAAAGGGATTTGCCTGGAATACCAGAAAAAAGTTCAATGAAAATAGAATTAAATTTCTGTCTGAGATGTGCTTCTCTGGCCTTGGGGTGAGAAAGAGTGATGACATTCAAAAGCACTGCACAGCAATATGGATTTTTGTCATATCATGCCCTAAGTAAGCCTCATGTAGGTTAAAAGAAATCAATACTCTTGCAGTGTAGGATAGGTCTTTATTCCTTACTAGATTATTGATATTGGTGTCTCTAGTAAAGCCTGACCTAAGGAAGCAGTTGCATTAGAGAATTTCTGTATTTTTACTGTTTATAGCCAAGGAGTTGTTAAATGACACATGCTGCAGTGTATACCTTAAAGAATCATAATTTAGTGCTTGTGAAAGGAGTGGTAATACTGAGACAATGAAACTGTCAGTAGTTCACAAAATAGACTTAGTGAGCACTAGCGGTAAAGGCCTTTCATTACATCTATGCCTGAATTTCAGTAAACATCCCTTAAAAGGTTGATTTTGATGTCCTAAAACTGCTATGAAGATTAAAACCCTTTGATTTTTTTTTTTATACCAAAAATGGCAGAAGTAAAGCAGAAAAACTCCTTTATTTCTTGGTGTTCTTTATTTGTAGTTTCTGTTTGTTTTCTTTAAGCCTCAGAGCAAAGTTTATAATTACTACCAAACATGGCAAAATTTGCTTGCATTGTGAAAATGGTGGGAGTGAAGATCTCTGAATCATTGGCTTTCAGACTTGGTCAGTTGGAAGGGACCTCAAGAGGTCCAGTCCAACCTCCTGCTTAAAGCATGGCTAGTGGTGGTACCTGACTGGGTTGCCCAGTTGAGTCTTGAAAAACCTCCAAGGATGGGAACTGGACAACCACTCCGGGCAACCTGCTCTACTGCTGGGCTGTCTTTGTGGGAATAAGGGGTTTTCCCCATATCGAGTCAGAACTGCTTTTGTTAAGGTTTGACCCTTGTCTTTTGTCCTGCCACTACTTGAAGACCCTGACTTTGTCTCCTCAAGAACCTCCCTACAGTAAAAGCACTGCTGTAAGACTTCCTGAAGCCACCTTTGCTCCAGGTTGAACAAACTTAGCTCCTTCATTTGCTCTTCACAGGGCAAGTGCTCCAGCCCTGAACATCTTAGTGGCCCTCCGCTGGACATGCTCAGGAGATGTTTAGTTACAGGTGTAACTATTAGGATGGGCAGCTTATTTCTAGAAAAGCTTTTGAATAGAGTTAGTTTCTGAAGGTGAGAACCATTTAAGCAAATATAATGCACGTGAATGGGCCCAGACTAGCAATAGCTGACCCTGTAACATGATAGATGCAACAGAATTCAGCATCAGCCTCCATTTACAGTGTCGTAATAGCCAGTGTGTTGTCATGTTACCATGTACTTAATCTCCTGTTTTGCAGGAATATGCATAATTTTGCAAGATATTTGAGCTATAGCTGCTTGTTTTAATCTTCAAAACAAGTATGTTTATGTCTTTTGTGAACCTTGTCAATAGTATTTTGTGTAGGAGCAAGTAATTTCCTGACCTTGAAGGTTATTAAAATTTTTTAAAGAATGAAAAGAGCTTTTTATTAAAATTATCTGATATGTTAGAGATAATGAGTTTTAAAATGGTACTTTCCTCACTAGGTGAAAATTAAATAAATCAGATTATCAAAAAATATGTTTTGCAATATTTGCATAAAAATAGTACTATTCCACAAAATTATACTTTTCTGCCTACACTTAAATGTTTTTAAAATGCTAAAGTAGTGTGTGAAGCTTTACTTTTCTATTGCAAACTATAGTCTTAGTGTCAAGATAGTGTCAAGTACTAAGAATAATAGCATATGGCTGTACTACTGCCTTCATTTAAGTTGAACAAGTTGTCAGCTTTATTTAGAAGTAATTTTGAGCTTATTGACTTCAGCAGATTTTTTTCTTCTGTAAGAATGTTATTGAAACCAAATTTTAATCTTAAAAAACATTCATCACATTAAAAAAAAGAGCTGGTAGATACGATGAAAATACTAGTAGTGACAATCAAAAATTATTTAAATTTCATTGTTTTCTGCACTCTTCACTTTTAGTTAATCACTGAAATATGCTCTTCTATCTAATACTGATTTAAGTGGTGATAGTTCCCTCTTTCTGTGCATAGTTTCAGTGTTATGTGATATTATGCGCAGCAAATATCCTCTCCACCGTTTTCTCCTCCCTGAAAGTGTAAAATGCTTAATTATTCCTAATTGAGGGTAATTTTTTATCAGGGTGATAATCGGTTTGTCAGGGTTTGAAAAGCTCTCCCAGAATTCCAGTGCTTTCATCAGAAGACTGCTGTACCCATCCAGTGTTACCAGAATGGTTGGATGCCCATTGTATTTGCTACAAAAGCATCTTTGAAAAGACCTCTGCATTATGGGAAACAAATACGCTTTGGATGGAAAATGACAGTTTATAAGGAAGCCTAATGTATGACACTGGAGCATTCTGCCTTGGGGAGTTTTTCTTGACACAGTATATTGTTGATATGCTCAAGAGAAACAGGATTTATGGAATAGGCAATTTTCTGACTTATTTTCTTCAATTTGGATTCTATCACTTTTTCTTCCTCGCTGGAATTCACTGTTAGGTGGCTTCTTCTTAGAAGTACAAGGGTAGAAATTAGCTATAAAATTGCAAAAACAAATGTAAAAGCACAGTAACAAAATCTTGTCTTCCAAAGTGATGCAGCAAGTAAATAATCCTGCAGCTGTTGTTACAGCTTTAGTTAAAGGTAGGTTCATATGGTAGACTACCTCTTCTGAAGTAACTTCCTAATCTTGGTCGCCTTAAATAATCAAAACTTGGAACCTTGAATACCATATTGGCTTTTTCTTTTCCCAAGTGCAATACTCTTTTCTGCTGCAAAGTAGGGAAGGGTATGGGGAAATGTACACCTCCCCCAATTAAAAAAAAAAAAAAAAGTTTAATACATTTAAAAGTCAGAATATTCTACAATATTTATGGAATTCCCTCTTTCTGAATCAAAATCTATAGTTTATGGTCAAAAAGCTAGTTTGATTTATAGAAATCAGTATACAAAAATAACCTTATCACAGTAAATTACTTTTAACATATGCATCATATATATATATATCATATGTATTGTTCCAATTTGGCACTTTTCTTGAGAAATTGAGCCTAATTATGTTTGTGTTGAATAGATTGAGTGTTACTAAGAGTAAATGGGTAGGCTAATGAGGACATTCAACAACAGTCATCTCTGGTTTGCAGGGAATGCACAAATGATTGCCCAGTTGTTTATCTGTTCACGACTGTAGTTTTGCATGTATGTACTTAAATTCTGGTAAGACTTTTTCAGCCAGCACAAATTTCAGAATTCAAAATATAATCTCTGTTCCAGCTCTGGAATTGAAAGATACATTTTCTTGTAAGACTACTTGATGCTTTCCAGAATAACTCCAAATTTTATTAAGATAAATGGTTTAGTTCTACTAGTAAAGATAAAAAGGGTTCACTTGTTCATTCCCAAGTTATGAAATATTGGCACAATAGTGTACATACATCCCTCTGCTACCACCAACTTACTGGCCTGCTTGCTTATGTATTATTTCCTTCCTCTTTATAAAGATGGATATGGCCATTCTAGACCGTGATGGAGTTTAGTTTTTATTACTAATTCTTGTGGGTTTTTTCTTGCATATTTCCAGCTTGTCAGGCTTTGCAACCACAGATGTTGCAAACATATGAGTATCTTAGATATCTGCCATGGGAAAATGTTAGAATTATTTTTGAAGGCTGTACTGTGAATTTTGAATATTTCACGTATTCATATCAGTGTATGCTAATGAATCCACTCAGGATTTTTGTCTTACATTTAAATTGATCCAGAATGTAATGAGCACTCTTTCTTGAAGATCTGAAGAAAAGGAAAGGTTAGGAAGATATTAGGGAGTTCAGAGGGAGAGTGACACAGGTAATGAAACAGACTATTTGACAAAATACTTTCTTTTTTGTTCCTTTTACCTACCACACTGATCTGTCTTGGCAGTTTTTGTCTCAGACACAAGTGAAACAAGACAGATGAATAAATAGGATTGCCATGTTCAGTTAATATTGTGTATCTCAGAGACAAGACCAAGTTAAAGGTGCAGTCTGAAAGTGACGGGGTTCTTAGAGTCAAGGTAAACTTTTGTGCTTTTCAGTCTTTAGATAAAGAAATATATTCTGTACTGTTTAAAAAACACATTTAGGTTTTATTTTCAAAAAGTTGGTGAAGTAAATGAGGTAGAATGTGGGCATATTACCTAAGATTTTTGAAAGAATTGAATTCTTTCATGCTATTTGTTTCCTCTCTGACTGGTGGATTTGTAAAGAGTCTGTTTATTGCCAGGGGACATGATAAAGCCAGGATCTTTCCTTTTTACTGTTTCAAGAGCTGTCTTTTTACCTTTTTTAATGACATTGTTCTTTTAGTTTATGTCAGTCAGCTCTCATTAATATTTCTAGTGTTTTAAATGCATATTTAGCATAAGTGAAACTCTCACTTCTAGGTAGATAGGTTTCAAAAAGGCAGTTCATACAACTGACCAGAGACATGACTTTTACCTGGGTGTGTGCAATAGGGTTTACCAAATTTTATGAGTGAGGTAAATATTTCAGTTCCAAAATAAAATGAGTGATTGCAGCTTAACAGTTGAGGTACACCATTAAAGTTGAGGTACAGATGGTTTAAAAATTAATAGAAATGGTAAAACTTGTTTTGATACCTGAGAAAGGCTTTATTTCATTTGAATTTGCACCTGAGACATCTCATTGGAACTTTTCATGAAGACTTTTGTGGGTAAAAATATTATCTTTAAAAATTACACAGACAGCTGTTCTTTCTTTGTTATTTCTTCTAACATTTCAACACTAGTTCTTTCCAAATTGCTAATGGTATGTCAACAATACAACATGTCCATGTGTATCTCCAAAATACCATTAGAGGGATATTGCTTTTCCCAATCAGACATACTTACTTTATCCCTATCGATTGAAGGCCATGAGTAGATGGTATTCAGCACTCAGATCTTCTTGAACCAAGCTCTCATCAGAAGTTTTCTTCCAGTAAGAGTCCTGAATCACTTCCAGTCCTGAAGTCCTCAACTCCTCCAGCTCTCCAGTGTCTTCTTATTGGCTGCTTCAGGCTCTTGAGCCATTAGTTTTAGAGAAAATGATGAAATATTAAGAAGTCTCTCATACAAGAAGTTTATCTGATTTTTTTCTATATGCACTGCAGTTATATTTCGATTGTTTAGGTTTTTCCCATTGTATTTGTGTTGCAGTTTTTTCTTTCCTTACTCTTTCCCTGGATTTCCTTTTCCTCATATAACCAACCGCTACACACAACCATTTCATGGTTTAACTCCAGCCAACATCTAAGTTCCTCACACCCACTTGCTCACTCACCCCTCAGATGGATAGAGGAGAGAATTGGAAAGAAGCAAATTCTTGGATGCTGAGATAAGAACAGTTTAATAATATTGAAGCAAAGTAAAATATAATAGTAATATAAGGATACTATTGATAATGATAACAATAAGTGTAATTAAAAGGAAAGAGAGAGGAAAAAAACCTAAGAAAACAAGTGATGCACATTACAATTGCTCCCCACTCGCTGACCAGTGCCCAGCCAGTCTCTGAGCAGCAATCAGCCCCTCACAACCATCTGCCCCTGGTTTTTATACTGACCATGACACTCTACGGTATGGAATGTCTCAGTGGCCAGTTTGGGTCAGCTGTCCTGGCTGTGCACCCTTCTGGCTTCGTGTGCACCTGCTTGCTGGCAGAGCATGGGAAACTGAGAAGTCCTTCACTTGGGTAAGCACTACTTAGCAACAACCAAAGTATCAGTTTGTTATTAACAATTTTCTCATACTAAATCTAAGACACAACACTATGCCAAATACTAGTAACAAAATTAACTCAATTTGAACCAAAACCAAGACAATCCAGAACACAATGTTTTGCCAGGCGTTGATACTTGTACAAAATGTCACACAATCACTTGACTTCTCAAAAAGAAGATCCAATTATTCTGAAAAGCCTTCCATGTAAAGTGATACCACATGGAAAATAGAATTTTTTAATGTGTAAAAAATATTAGTGTGTTGACTTCTCAGTGCAAGCTTCCATGAAGAGTTCCATATATATGTGTTTATACAATACAATAATTTGTGTCTCTTCTGTTTTATTCAGGTCATTGCCATTGTTATGGATATGTTTACAGATGTCGATATTTTTAGAGAGACTGTGGAGGCATCTGCTAAAGGGATCGCAGTGTATCTCCTGCTTGATGAGTCAAACTTCAGTCACTTTCTGAAGATGACAGAGAAACAAGGCTGTCAAGTTCAGAGGCTCAGGGTAAGGCTTCCTGTCTTCCTGTGCATGAACATTCACTGTATTTCTCCACAGTCCCCAGAAAAGTGACTATTTTGGAAAAGTGGTTATCAAATACTGATTTTTCAAAACAACAATCAGTTATAAATAGGTAAGCTATTAGCAGAACTTTCTCTACAGATATTTTCTCTTTAGAAAGAATCTTTTTCAAGTGTCAAAACAAGAGTATTTTATAGAAAGACATAATTTACATATATTACTTACAAAATAATTTTCCATTCTTGTATATTTAGAAATATGCATGTTTGAAAAACTAAATCTTTTTTTTCCTTTCTCTTAGAGTTGCTTGCCAAGAAAGTAATAAAACTTATACAAATTAATAAATTATGTACTTAATTTTATGATCTTTTTCTTTAAGGTTATGCATTAAAATTGTTTAAGAGGCCCAAGATTCTATTTTATTAGCATTTTCCTGAAAATCCATATTATCATGTCTGTGCATCATGTCTTAAAGAGAGCTTTCAGACATTAAACATGTAATTTTCTCCCCTAAGAGAGGTAACAAGAGGACTAACATTTACATTTTTCAGAAGATGTCCTGCACTGCCCTGATGTTTAACAGGGATTAGAATATAAACCATGAGCTGCACTGAACTGGCGTAAATGCTTCATAAATACTCCTAGGTTTACTCTACTGCTGATAGTGCTGAAGAAGTTCCAAGTATGTTGTCAGAGTCTCTTTGCAAAGCTCTGAGCGCTGCCATGGTTGAACTTCTGTATAGTTCCATTTGCATTTCCTTGCTTCTGTAACTAGTTAAGCCATGTTCATGCAAGGCAAAAATATTATAAAAACCCTTCTTAGCAGCACATATTTTAAGAACCCAGTCCAAAAATCAGATAGACTTGTGGTGTATTTGTGAGGATAAAGAGGACCTTCTAATAGACATTTAGAGCAAACCTGTGTTTTATACCAACTTTTACTCTGGAGTGTTAAGTCTGTAAAAGTATCTTTCCTTTCCATGCTTATTTCTTGTGTATGAGTATGTGTGATTGCTCTCTGGTGGCCTAATATACAGAGCTGTGGGAACTTCTTGTTGGAAAGAAACACCAAAACTATGCTGTTCTATAGACACTGGTCATGAGTGCCCTCATGAAGTCAGTATTTGGCAATATTTACACACTCTGAAACCTGAGATACCACCATTTGCTGATTGCTTGGGTTAATTATGCCATAGAAGTTGACAAAAATGGTCTATGTCTATATATGGAATTAGTTTTATCCTTTCAAAACAAATTACAACCATGCATTTCAAATGGTATCTCAAAGATGCCATCGTATGCATTTTCAAATTACTTCTATGCAATGTGTGTCTACGGCTGTTTCAAAAGCTTAACTTCTTTTGAATGGATTTGAGGTTCTCTTTTTAATACAGTTTATAGACCTATAGATATTTATACTGTGGTTGGAAGAATTAATATACATACATTAGAGTGTCTTTTGTATGGATTAGTGTGGACTGGAGAGATTTGGACTTGGCCTCTTCAGTGACATTGTGTTTTATATGTTTCTGTTTTTCAGCAGTGGGAGAAATAAAATACATCTTCACTCTGTGAAGTTTACTTAGAATACTTTGAATTTTATCAGAAAATAAAAAATATATGCCAAAGAGCTAAGCAGTAATCCTGTTGTGTGCTGGCTTTCCAGTTTAGCTTGTAATAAATCTACTCAAATTAATGGTCTTCTCATCCAAGTGTTACTCCCAGTGACTGTTGCTCTGAGAATAGCAGCTTACTACTCCTTCAGTAACTGCTATGCTTTTCTAGAGGATAAAGGGCAGTTGACTATAAAGAACAGTCAGTACTTTGGAGATGTTTTCTCCCTTTCCCTCTTTCCAATCACGTCAAGGTTCAGAAAAAAAATAAACATCATCAACATTTTTGTACTCTTGGCTTTCAGTCTTCCCCTTCTGTTCAGTGAAGGCACAGTGAAGAGGACAAAGTTGTATGGATCTATTTGTTTTCCTGAAGATATAGGACCAGCAACATTGGTCTTGTTATTCTCTAACATTATTTGGGTCAGTCTTGTCGGAGTGTGGCTGATGCTTCTTAGGCCATACACTTGTGATGAGTTTCTGTAAAGCTTTTCTGACTCTACACTTCCGTCTCTTTTTCTCTCCCTTTGAATTAGTAAAAAATGAGATGCAGTGATGAGCAACACTGTATTTTTTAATTCAGATTTACAATTAAGTAGTCTTCTTTATGGAAAAAAAGAGGATTTTATTCAGAAATCTTCATTAAATGTCTGTGCAGCCAGTTTTTTCTCATATGTAGTCTGACTTCACATAAGGGTGATGTGAAGATGATTCCCTCTTTATTGAAAGACATAATTGAAGAAATGGATAGACTCTATATTCTGTCATTATTTTGTGAACTCCATATAGGAGAATATGAAATTAGAAGTTTACTAGGAGCTTTTTTAGTTTTTCCTACAGCATGTTTTCTTGTGGGTTGTTTACTTAATGTTCACCTTAACATCACTAGTGGAACTCAACTCAGATAAATAACTTGTTGCCTGCACTTTCCCATTTATCTTTCCCTGGTTTCATTTGTTTCCTGATTGTACTATATTTGTCGTTTAGTAATTAATGCAATTTTTTTTATTTTTTTTTTTTATTCCTTTACCTAAGCTTCTTTCGATTAACCTTGTCACTGGTCTGACTTGTTCAGTCAGCAATTACTTTGAATCGAAGATGAAGAGTTGTAACAGATTCAAAATTTCAGGTGATTTTTGAGAAACTAGTAACTAAATTTTTTGAGATTTTTTTTCCTGCTATTGGCAGATTTGCACTGCAGAATGCAGCAGCAAGACAAAAATTCTCAGACTCACCAGAATGCTCAATGCATTTTGGATTAGAAATGATAAACTGGTATTCTAGGCAATGTTGTTGCCTACAAGAAGTCAGCCTTGTTTCTGACAAAGATCTGACACAGTTCTTTGTGTTTTATTTGATGTGAGATGAGACATGTGGCAGGGGTTCTATGCTCTTCGCAAACCTATTTTTATTTCTCTGTCAATAATGAAGAATCATTTTACTACAGGAGAATATAGAAAGCAATTTTGCAGAAACTGTGTGTCTCTTGATACTCCTCTCAGTGTTTTTAATGAATTGCAGGAAAGAGAAAATAGAACCACTAATGAATTGATTTTACCTTCCTTTTGTGAAGTCTGCTCCCAGATATGTATGCTTAAATGTGTAGCTGGAGCTGCTCTTGGGACCTGCTTGCAGCCTGGTTTTTATCACCAGTTTTATCAAAATAATCAGAAATTTTCCAGTACTTCCACATCTAAGTCAAATTTGCTTACTGAATAGTCATGCACAGCATAATGTTGTATCTGTGAGCAAACTTCTGTGGTAAGGGCCAGACTCCAGTCAAGTCTTGAGTGGTCATTGAATCAGATTCAAAGTCAGAATGGAAGCAAACTTGAAAACTACTTAGCATTTGTACAGCACATGTATGATCAATAGCTCCTTTTCAAACTGGCAATCTGTCACAAGTGGAGTCCTCAAGGGTTCAATACTGGGCCCAATGCTGTTTAATGTCCTCATAAGTGATCCAGAAGATGGGATTAAGTATACCCTGACAAAGTTTGCTGGTGATACCAAACTGAGTGGATAAATGGACAATTCAGAGGGGAGAGCCACCCTGCAGGAGGACTTGGATTAGCTGTAAGGGTGGGCTAACTAGAACCTTATGAAGTTGGACAAGGATGAGGGTAAGGTCTTGTACCAAGGAAAACATAATCCAGGAATGCTGCACAGGCTGGGATAGACCCAGCTGGGGAGTGGTGCTGTGGAAAGGGGACCTGAAGTTCCATGGACAACAAGCTCAGTGTGAGTGAGCAGTGTTCTGCTCCAGCAAGGAAAGCTAACAGGTGCTGGGATGCATCAGCAAAGGCACCACCAGCAGAGATAAGTCAGTATCCCACTCCACCCAACACTTGTCAGGCTACACTAGGGATACTGTGTTCAGTTTTGGTCTACACTACTTAAAAAAGATGTGGACAGGCTGGAGAGGGTCCAGAGAAGGCCACAAAGATGCTCCAAAGACTGGGAAGCTGCCATACGAGGAAGGCCTGAGAGAATTTAGTTTTTTCAGCCTTGAGAAGGGGAGACCTTATCATCATGTACCAGTATTGAAAGGGCGGCTACAAAGAGAATCCTTCATAGCAAGCAGTCACATGGAAAAGACGAGGGGTATTTGCAACAAATTACTCCTGGAGAGTTTCCAGTTGGGCACAAGAGGGTATTTTGTCACAATGAGAACAATCAGCCACTGAAATAATCTCCCCAGGGTAGTGGTGAATTCCTTATTATTGGACACTTTTAAGATTCAGATAGACAGATGCTGGGCCATCTTGTCCAAACTTTTGCCAAGTAAGGTTGGATCAGATGATCCTTGAAGTCCCTTCCAGTCTGGTATTCTGCAATTCTGTGACCTATTATATCTTACGAGAGAAGAAAGACCCAGGACAATAAATAATATTAGTAATGAGGAACAATATGAAAAATATGACTGTTTCTTCTTTAAAACTAATAATAATGGCCAGACTTCGTGAACGAAGATCTGGGAAAGGGGCTCTCCCCACTTGGGAATGTGCCCTTCCAGCCTGCGCAGTGGATATTTTAGGTGAGGCACAGCGTGCGCAGAACTGGCCCCACCGTTTAAGTCCTAAGGTCCATTTGCCACGGCCGAGTGAGCTTGGACAGTGACAGTGAAATCCTCGGGACTGTCTACAGCACCCGGTACTAACTGGGGCTGACCCTGCTGAGCATCCGAAATCTGACAGGATCGGATGGCAGGGAGGCATTTAACTGCCCAGGGGACGGTCCCTACTGAGACTCGAACTCAGGCCCTTGGGATTCAGAGTCCAGAGTGCTAACCATTCCGCCATGGCACCGCCCTTCTTTAAAACTGTTAGCTAAATGTTAGGTAGACATCCATTTTCTTTGTGCATATTCTTGACAGCACGTACAGGGTGAGTAATTGAACACTGGTAAAAACAGTGTCTACAAGTAAAAAGTGCTCAAGTGAAATGTTTGAGACTGCCATATTCACTGTAATTTTCTATTTATTATATTGGAGAGTTTTTGCTGATGAAAATAAATGTATAATGGGGGTTATGTGGCTCTCTGTGGGATGACAGTGTACAGTTGAACATAAAAAGAGATTATAGCTTACTTCCTATTCATCATTTGGGTGCCATTTAACTGGAAAGACCTGATGGCTATCCTGAAATTGCAGCCAACAGATGTTTTAAGTATTCCTGAGTGTCCTACAGCCTCCTTTCAGATGAGAGAGAATATCCTCTTTTTGGCTTAAAAACCTCCACTCATCATGAATTACTGTTTTACCCCCAATGATCAGTGACACACTACAGTAAGCAGGAGAGTCCTATAGCCTAAGGATGAAACCAAATAGGAAGCCG
The DNA here is from genome assembly GCA_035583155.1 of Acropternis orthonyx. Classification (NCBI taxonomy): domain Eukaryota; kingdom Metazoa; phylum Chordata; class Aves; order Passeriformes; family Rhinocryptidae; genus Acropternis; species Acropternis orthonyx. The sequence goes on along the minus strand of JAWWEU010000111.1, from coordinate 92,203,343 downwards.
ATGCCCAGTGTGGCCAGCAGGACCAGGGAAGTAATTCTTCTGTACTTGGCACTGGTGAAGCTGCACCTTGAGTACTGTGTGCAGTTCTGGGCCCCTCAATTTAGGAAGCAACTGAGGTGCTGGAGCAGGTCCAGAGAAGAGCAACGAGGCTGGTGAAGGGACTGGAGCACAAATTCCTATGAGGAACTGGAGTTGTTTAGCCTGGAGAAGAGGGAGGCTCAGGGAAGACCTTATCACTGTCTACAACTACCTGAAAGGAGGCTGTAGCCATGTGGGGGTAGGTCTCTTCTTCCAGGCAACAAGCAATAGAACAAGAGGGCACAGTCTTAAGCTGTGCCAGGGGAGGTTTGGGTTAGACATTAGAAAGAAATTCTTTACAGAAAGAGTGATTGGGCATTGGAATGGGCTGCCCAGGGAGGTTGTCAAGTCACCGTCCCTGGAGGTATCTAAGAAGAGACTTAGTGCCATGGTCTAGTAGGCAGGGTGGTGTTAGGTCAAAGGTTGGACTCGATGTTCTCAGAGGTCTTTTCCAACCTAGTTGATTCTATGATTCTAGTCTATGATTTCATACCAAATGAGGCTTGTAATTGAGTATGTATATATTTACTTCTTCTGATCGTAAGTGGAATGCATTTTTACGATACATTCTCAAATATGATCTGTATTTTGTGTGATAATTCAAAGTATGCATTCCTGGCACATAATTAAACAGTTTGAAACTGAAGAATGCAAGATGAACTGTGGAGGAAAAGGAAGTGTTATGGGAGAAAGGTGAGCATGATCTCTGGCACTTGTTATGTTTCCGTCTGGTAGCAAGGGAAGGAAAGAGTGCAGGATTGAGGAATCAGAATAGAAAAGTTGCAGGAGGAAAAATACTGAAGAGAAAGAAAACAGGAGAACAGAGGAAGCAGTGACTACAATTTCAAAACCAAAACAAAACAAAACAGCAATTTAATGTAAATTTTACTCATTTTTTAGATAAGCCTACTTGAAATCATATTTCAATTTATGATCACCTAAGGCAAAGTTTTTCTTTTTTGTATATAGTACGGTAATTTGCAAGCCATTAGCCTTGCTTGTGCCTCCAGCATTCCAGATTCCCAAGTGTTATCCTGTCCAATACCGATCAGGCCTTTTCTCAATAAGACTTGATGTGTTCAACTGGCATGTCTTTAGGCCAACATTACTTGTTATGGTTATTCAAAAACTTATAAGCTGACTCTCCACTTACCTTTTTCAAATTATGTCATAAATATAATAAAATATAATTAAGTATATATATGACATACACATACAGTTATGTGGCATTTAGAATTGGACAAAGCAGACGTCAAAGTAAATGCAAATTTCATTACCAATTAATGAAATTATTTTATAGTAAGTAAGAGTTTACTATTATCGTTATCTTTAGAATGGGTAAAGTTCAGTATTTTCTTTTCTTCTTTTTGAGGAATTACTTTTTCCACAGTATTTATCTTTCAAATAAAAGATTTTATTGGTTAAAGCTTGAATAGTTGCTGGAGAAAACAACTGTTTTCTTCAGTGGGCTTGTTTTGTTCAAAGTTCAAAAAACACTTTGGAAAAGCCGGAAAATTGACTTTCATTGATAAGAAAACTTCTAATTGGAATGCAGGAAACTTGAAAGACAAGGCTAAATTGTCAAAAGTCATTAGCAGGTAGAGATGCTAATAGATAGAAATTATGTTAACCTCCCATTCAGTAATGCAAATTAGGTTACTACTAATTCTTATGTAGCTGTTTCTGAAAATATTTTCACTTTTAAAATTTTTATCTTTTAAGATTTTACAGCACTTCTAGATAATACTTCTTTTATTTATCTAATTAAGAGATATTATGTTTTAGCACATTTTCAAGACAGTTCACAAACAAAAGTAATTCTTAAAGACTCTTTGTACATTTTAACTGAGTTGCTCTTGTGTTCAAACACAGCTTGACAAAAATGCTAAGTAAAAGCTCACCAAATGGTGAATGAAATTTATAGAACTTGGATAGCTTGAGTTAAACCATAAGATACCAGAACTGAAATATATGCTGATTTAGAAAATACGTGTTATCTGGAAATGTGCTTTCATTTCATGGATGTTTTCTCCCAACCTTTTGAATTTTCTGTTTGGGAAGATAAAGTTCATTGAATTGTAGTAGACATTATCCTTAGGACTCCTACAACCTCTATCAACTAGAACTTCGTATGTTTTAGGGAAATGTACAAGTGCTCCCATAGACAATGAAGGCTCATGTAACTGGAGTCTATAAAGCAGGCTTTTACTGCTCTTGTAAGTCTAAATGTCTCTACAGCTGCCTTGAGGATGGGAAATGGGGAAGTTGATGCTGGTCTCTTCCTGCTGGTATCCAGTGACAGGACATGTGGGAATGGTTCAAAGCTGCACTGCAGGTTTAGACTGGACATCAAGAAGCATTTCTTTAAGGAGAGACTTGTCAAACACTGGAACAGGCTTCCTAGAGAGGTGGCTGATGCCTCAAGCCTGTCAGTGTTTAAGAGACATTTGGACAATGCCCTTAATAATTTGCTTTAACTTTTGGTCAGCCCTGAATTCATCAGGCAGCTGGACTAGATGATCATTGTAGGTCCTTTCCATCTGAAATAGCCTTATACCGTCCTATTTATTTTACCCTCCTGATTTTGCTGAATTTACCATGTACACAGTCTTTTCCGTTTGCTTCATTAATAACCCTAATCCACTTATACCTGACCTTTACAGAACATGTGTGCTGTAATTTGCAACCTATCCCTGTAGCAGTCCTGTGAAGCAAGACATTCCTCTGTATTCACAAGTCTTGCATTCCACCATTTCCATATATACATTCTGTGTAATAATCATATAGGTTCTGTTTTCTTACTGCCAATTGCTAAACTACGGATTTCACTCCCACTGGAGTACTTGTAAATTACCACAAATTAGCATTGCTAGAAAAAAATATTGCAAGGTTAGAAACTACAGTAAATACTGTGATCATTCACAGCTATATTCCAAGTTATTTTTATGTCTTGAGAGTCATTTTGCGTCTCACAGCCATATGATGTAGATGTTAAGGTTAGTTTGCATTGAATATAACTTTTATTTTTTCTATAAGCACATTTGTGTAACAATTTCTGCTAATGATTTATTTTTTTATGTCCCCATAAGAACTTTTTGAAAATTATTATTAGTACCATCCATAAGGTGCAGCAACACTTCTTTCAAATTTTTTATTTCTATGGGCTTAAAGAAACAAGTGACAGAAGAGAGAGAGAAAAAAAAGAAGACGTTGAATCAGTTTCATCAGTAGTCTGGGATAAAAATATACCTCATTTTTGAGGTTCAGAATGTAAAATTTCCCAAGTGCCATTTACTGAGTTCACATGAGTAAAACATAAAGCTTTATAGAATTCAAAATTAACTGCTGCATAGAGTTTGTGCTACCTATGCATGTTGTGTCAGCATCTCTGAATTTAAAAATGTGATTGATCTCGTGGTGCAAAGCTGCTAGGAAAATCTTTCCGTTGGTAAAACGTCAAGGGATTCTAGCACCAGGTGGTATCGTTCAATGGATCATCTCAGAGTGGGGTATATGTGTTCATAGATACAGCAGCCATGTTCAATTAAACTAAAAGTAGTCCTGGCACTTTAGATGTTGTCTATGATTAGCTGAGATACTTGGAAATCCTATAAGTATGTGCATAAAATGATGGAAAGAATTATTGTTTTTTTTCGGTACAAAACCTCTTTCCCTTGTTGAAGACTTTTTGTGCCAGAACCTCATTTCTGGAAGTGGTGGGTATGGAAAAGTGGAGTTTACTTTTCTGTGGCCTAGGGAATCTCATCAGTCTTGAAGATAAAGCAGTAACTTGCCGTTTTGAGTCTCTAGGTGGCAAGTTTGATCAGAGCTTACTTCCCTGTAGAGTTTACGAATATGCAATAATATAACTTTTCTCCTACTGTTCCTCTGAATTTTAACCCCCTTGATGCTAATATGGACTATAGTAGACCAAGTAAAGTATTTCGATTCTCTTTTTCAGAACATGAGGGTGCGGACAGTGAAAGGACAAGATTACTATTCTAAAACAGGAGCAAAATTCCATGGAAAAATGGAACAAAAATTTATTCTTGTTGACTGTAAGAAGGTTGTATATGGTTCTTACAGGTAAGATCAATCACTGATGTGTCCATAGCAAACCTGTCACCTTGGTACTGCTGCTATAGCAAATTTGGGTTTTTTATTATGTGTGAAAAATTCTTCCAGGGCAGCACGGGTAAATTTGTTTATCTTTTCTGTAATTTATTAGGTTATCAAAGATACTTATTGCAAACTAGCCTAACTTTGTTTTTCATAAATAAGAAATAAAGATGTTTTGCTACATCTGGAGGGTTGCTAAAAAGTGAGAAAAATCCCGATTTGTCTTATATTGCCTGAATTGTCCTTGTTTAACATTCGCTCCAGAAAAGGCTGTCAAAATTTATTTCATAAGCTGTTTTGGAAAATTCCTCCATGCAATGACCTTCTAAAGCCAACATTATAGGCTGACTCTTTGGCATTCAATAATGGTCAAATTCAGAATTGCCCAAGTTAAGCCTCTTCTTCTGTTTGACTGAATTTCTTTATTCTGCTTTCCATTTTATTTCCAGTGTATGTGTGCAAAGCATAGGCTGGAAGAATTTACAGCTTTGCACAGCTGGAAAAAACCTAAGTTAAAGCAGGACAGTTTTAACTCACACATTATTAAATATTTTCCTTATTTTCATGCTACACTTTTCTCCTTTGGCCTACTGAATTAGTTTCTGGCAGCATAGTGCCGGGGTACCAGATCCACAGCTACTGCCTTTCATAGATTTCCACCACTGTAAGCTTTTGAAAATCTGACTTTTTATTTGCTCCAAGACTCGGACAGCCCCAAATTCACACTGATATGTATAAATGGTAGTGAGGTAAGTGACAAGTTCATAAATTAATCAGTGTAAGGGAGTGCAGGGAAAGTCTGCATGCTTTGACATCTACACACAGTGCTAGGGTCTGTGAGAATGTGATAGTTCTTCTCATTTTGTTTTGAAAAACAGCACTGCCTTAAGGCCTTGCACCACAGGGGCTAGAATCATCAATTTTTTGTAGAAATTAAGCTTGCTTTGTGAAAGAGTCTGGTGATTTATAATAGGAAAGATGAGTCTTTCTGAACTCTGTCACTCTGAAGTCAAGTTTATGTTTGTTTTGTTTTTCAAATATTATGTATTATTCTTAATTGTAAAAAATCAATAGAAAAAAACTAATGCAGCATGATTTGATTTAATCTCAACACATATTACTTCCCGAAAAATACAAAAATAGCAAAAAATAGTCAACAAGTTATTTTCATCAATACAGCAAACTTCTAACATCCAGAAATCAAACTCGGCCAGAAACTTCTGACTGCTTTCAGTGGGAGCAAGAATGAGTCCATAACTACCCTTATAACTTTTAAATCCTTGTACCCTTATGAAAAGTATTTTTAAAAAGTATTCACAAATGTAGAACAGTGAAGTACAAATATCTAATGGAACAAAATCACCTCTGCAAAGACTAAGGCAGGATTAACTATACCCACTGTATTCACTCTTCAGTCAGATAATGTTACTGTGTTATAGACTCATTCCTGCTCCCACTGAAAGCAGTGGAAAGTCTCCAGCTGAGTTTGATTGATATTAGATTAGATCTTCTGAGCCTAAATTGCATTAATCATCCTGAAAATTTATTTATTTATTTTAAAAGTATTTTTACAAACCCTAGGTTTGTGCAAAAGCTTTCTGATCAAGAAGGACTAGTGTAATACTTTAGCTCAAAAGAACTATATCTAATGGTCATTTGTTCTTCTAATGGTCATTTTTTCTTCTTTCAGCTTTATGTGGTCATTTGAAAAAACCAACCTCAGTATGGTTCAAGTTATCACAGGACAGCTCGTTGAATCCTTTGATGAAGAGTTCAGGACACTGTATGCCCGTTCTTCTGTTCCTAGCTCATTTGCTCCAGAACTGGTGCGGGTAAACAGTCGCAGGACACTCTGGGATAATGATACATACCAAAACTCAGTGGCTTCTTTGGCTTCAGTTTCTAGCCAAATAAACCTTTTTAGTAGGCAAGACAAGGTTCACAAGATAGACCCTGTTTGTTGGAAAACTCGTGGAAGATATGCAGTAAATGAAATAGATAAATATGGCTTGAGAAATCAAACCTATAGTAAACAACCATTTCATCCAGGTTTTAATGTGCAAAATCCAATCCAGCAGTATCAACCTAGTGAAAAAAATGAGCACTGGAAGAGACATAGTTATGCTGGGGAGAAGCCAGAAAGGACACCTTACCTATTGCTCAACAGAGCTATTAACAGAGCCAACAATCCATCGAATACTTGGAAAATGCCATCTGATAGCCTTAGTATTGTTTCTTCATTACGAGGAGGATACGCAAATAATTACAACATACCCCAGCAAAGTTTTGCTGATCAGTTTTCACGACCAAAGGTAAATCTTGCAGAAAGAAATTCAATTGTACGGAGATCTTTTAATGGGACAGATAATCATATCCGCCATCTGCAGCAAAGGATGCCAACTCTTGAACACACAACAAAATCATTCCTTCGTAACTGGCGAATAAAGTCCTATTTGAATGATCAATCAGATTATCCAGTAGAGTCTAATGGGTCAGCCTTGGGTGACAGATATGACAGCTATGACACAGCTGAAAATATTAAAGCTCATGCGCTGTATTCTCATTCTCGCTTGCGATCATCATTGGTATTTCAGCCAACTTTACCTGAACAGCAGGAAGTAAGCAGCTGTGCAAGTTCTTCAAATTCAACCATAATTGGGTCAGAGGGAAGTGCAACACCTAAAGGGACATCTAATCATGCTCCGAGTGTGGAAAATGGAACAGATAATATTTTAGAAGACCTTAGCACAAACTTCCCTCCGAAATCAGATGCACTGAAAAACCACAGAATGTCAGACAACACAAAACCTACTGTAAATGCAAATGCAACTGGTGACTCATCACTCTATTTGTACACAACGCTGTGTACAGACAAGCATTCAGAAAATCTTAAGACCCTTCCAAATGAAAATATGCTCAAAAGGAGAAGTTTTCCCATGTTTAATTCAAAGTCCATATTGGACCCTGGTGCCAACAAACATGCATCCAATTATGTTTACAGCACATTGACTAGGCACAGACTTAAGCAGCCAGCTAGTCCAAAACTTCCAGAAGACATGCTGAAGAGTGCTAAAAGTTTGCACAGTGTGACCAATCACTTGCCACAGGAGGAGAAGAACCTGAAAGGTGAGCTAAAGAGCCCAACTGCTAGCAAGGCAATCTCTATGGCAGCTCTCACTGAAGCTACCAAGGAGGAGTCTAGTAAGGATTGCACATCAAAGAAAGAAAGCAAGAATTCTCCAAGTTTTCTAAAGAAAGGATCCCAGAAATTGCGATCGCTTCTTAATCTCACACCAGACAAGAAGGAAAACTTGTCAAAAAACAAAGGTCCTGCCTTTTACAGAATGTGTAGTAGTTCCGACACATTGGTTTCTGAAGACGAGAATCAAAAACCAAAGATTTCTGAAAATAAGGCAGATTGTTCCCCGAGGAGAAAAAGAAACACATCATCAAATTCTCAAGGTAGTTTGAACAGAAGTAAAGAAGATGTCACTGGGAGCCCAACAAAGTCTCCAAAGTCACCAAAATCTCCAAAACCTCCATCTGATGAAAGCAATAAGAAGTGTCCTCTCTTGTGCCCCCTAGAAAGCAAGTTCATCGAAACTGCAGGAGATGCATCTACCCCAAGATTTAACACAGAACAGATTCAGTATCAAGATGTGAAGGAAATCCCCACAAATACTGCTTCTGAAAGTGCTCCTGTTTCTGCTCTTCAAAGGCCAAGTTCAGTGACGCCACAGCAGGCAAGCTCAAAACACCAAGAGGAACTGAGATCTCGTTTGAGTGAAAGACGTGTTTATAGTCGCTTTGAGCCATTCTGCAAGATAGAAAATGCTAGCCAACCTGCAGGAAATGCAGCCAACAGCAGTTCACATCTATCAGATATCAAAAGCAAGACCTTAGGGAATAACTATGGCAGGAGTAATCACATGGTCAGCTACAACTCAACTGCTTACCATCCATTGCAGCCTAATGAAAATAAGCTGAGAGGATTTATGCAAAAGTTTGGGAACTTCCTACACAAAAACAAGTAAAACTTCATTGATTATATTGAAATACAGCAAGACTAGCAAAGCTGGACATAATCTTAACTGCACAAAAACGGCCAACTTTTGTAAAGATTACCTGTGTGTCTTCTTGGGTCTAGGACATCAGAATGTATGTACATATTTTTAAAAATAATTATCCTAGAATTGTTATACTTTAATCTTTACAGAAATTCTGTGGCCAGAAGGTGTCTCAAGGAAGTTGTTTATAGTGTTTATATTGTAAGATTAATTTTATACATTCTCCTTGTGAAGAAAATACGTTCTAGTGTATTGTAAGATTAAGCATGGGGCAAAAAAGATTGAGTATGTTTTTAAACTTCAGATAATACTGTTTCCAAAGATGTTCTCTTTAAAAATAGGATAGCACTAGGAATAGCAAATTGTATTTTTTCAGCATTTATGTACACTTTCAAATGATAAACAAATGTTAATGCATTGCATGTTACTTATCTTTAATTTTTGAAAACCTCTTTTGGGTTTCATCTTGTTAATAATTTACCCCATAGCATCTATTGAACTGTTGGGGCAGCAGATGGATCTTTCTTTATTGAATTTTCCATGTATGATATTTTTCTGAAGTATTTGGCATACAAATCTGAAAGTGACCTTAATCTGAGCTTTCACAGACTTGTTTACATGGTTAAACTAGTGTGAATGTAGAATGAACATTAAAAAAGCTATTTATAAAAAAGGTGCCTTGAACATAACTTGCAACTAGTTTAAATTTCAGTGGTTAATTGCATTTGTATAACATGCCAGTATTCTGTAATGTATTCTGGGAAAAAAAGCTTTTTAGTTACTTATTTTATTAGGTGTTTTGAAAACATTGTCTATAGATTTCCATTTCTCAGGTAAGTTTTTGAGTTTCACATGCAACAGTGTTGTAAATGTTGCCAGATATATTTGCAACTACAGCTTTAATACCTTATTTTTTAGATTAGATTAAAATTCTTAGCCTAGGTGTACAAGGGAGATTGCAAGCTCAAGTGAGTATTACAGGCCATGAGCAATTAGGCAGCTAAAACTGAGATTCGTAAAAGTCACCACATCAGACAATAAGGCACCTCTCCTAAGCCAAAGAAAGTATCAGTGAAGGGTGATTGTAGCAAGTGTTTAACTTCAGTGTAGGTATTTAGACACCTAACTGCAGTCTAAGGGACACATTTTGTTTATCTGACCCTCTGTATCATAAAAAATTTCTTGATAAGAGGTGACTACAGGTTAGTGGTTACAAAAAATGCAGGCATAGAGATGTGTTTGGGCAGGAGCATGGCATCCACTTCTCATCTGCAGTGTGCATCCAGAACAGCCAACTGGCTTGTACCCTCCTAGATGTGGAGTTTGTGTCTTAGGACTCCATAACCATTTAACTACCAGATATTCCATGACAGTTTTGTTCCAAATTCAGAGTTTTAGGAAATGTCACTGCTGAAAGCTTAAAATTCTCATACAGGGTCTTTGTGTTTCAGAAGCATGTTTTAGGAGATAACTTCACTCTTAGATCTGAAAGGTCCCACAGATCTAAGTTCTGTGTTCACAGTTCTATGGAAGAAGTCTTGGCTTCCTTCTTTAGAAAGAAATACCAAAAAAACATTTCATGCACCAGCTAGATTCTGTGGCCCTGGGAAGAACCTTTATATGGAAATCTACTTCTCACTGAGAAACTGCTCTGGTTCCTATGAAGTCACTGTATTTACTGTCAGTGATTTCACGGAAGCAGTGTCAGCTTTTTATTCAAACTGTTTCTTGGGCAACTTTATTAGGCTGATGCATCATGACAGTAACTGTTTCAGTGTGGGGATGGTATTTATTTTTAAGACTGACAAAGTCCTGCATTTCGATCCTCTGCTTGGAAGTTTAGGTCACCCCTTTACCTGTGATCACAGAAAAGATTTTATTAATTTTTTGATGAACACTGGTGACTTTGTTCACTCTTTGGTGAAATGCCATAGTTAGTATTTTTTGTACTTATATATGCTGTCCTAACAGAGGACATTTTCAGCCCCAAGACAAGGAATGCCTTAGTACTCCAGGCATTTTTCCAACATAGGCACAATGTACTTCCAGAGCTTCACAGCCCACAGCAATGCCCTACTGTACTTTTTTAAACTCTTAATATTTTTTTAACCTGGACAGACAGTTATCCAGGGTAGTACCTGAACTGACAGTGCAGGTGATGCGAAAAATGGTGGGGGTAGGCTTTAGGAGGATCTTTAGTTTTCCTTCATACTCTTACAATCTCTGAAATACAATTGTAGGCAGAACTATATTTGGGAAGGAAGTGAGAGAGGGAGAGCATGGGTCCTGGGGCAAGTTTCAAACCAACATTTGGTAGTAAACTTTGGGAAATGTATACTGATGCAATTTGGAAATATTTTACTGTATTTTTCAAAGTAGATTGCCAATTAGAGAATCTTGAGAAGGCAGATATTTTAATTTACCAAGTCATCTATGTTTTTAGATATATACTGCTATTTTGTACCTGCACAGAACATTAAGACCCTTCAGTGAAGAGCCTGCTCACAGACTTGACAGTGCAAAAAAAAAAAATCTCAGTAGAACTAGCTTTTTTTTTTTTTCATTTTCAGATCTTTTTTCAGAGATCTCACATAGGAATACGGCTTGATCCAGGGTTAATTGAAATGAATTCCATGGATATCAGGGGAAGTAGGGTCAGACACTTAATGTACTGACATCACTATTTTAGAAATATTACAAGACCCAGTGCTGCTCAAAGAGCAAACGGCTCTGTCTGACACCACAGGAAGAGCAGCCTGATGCCCTGCCTTTGAAGGCTGGGAAGCACACTGGGAAGGTCCACAAGTGATGCAAGGACCAAGTGTTCAGGTGTTCCCTCCAGAATGTGTGTTAAAGGTGGGAAAGTGCTCACCCAGTACTGTCTGATTTGCCTCATGTCTCCATGGGAACCCGGTTGTCCACAAATTAAAGACAAAAATATAGGGGGGAAAAAAGATATCTGCTTTGGCAAAGAAGAAGGATGTTCAGATTTCTGGGGAGAAAAGTAGAGTTTATGTTTTTGAACTTCTTTTTCCCAAAGCTTGTCTTGGTGTTTCTCCTTTTCCAAAGAGATGGATTTCGTTCAATGTGCCCTAAATGTGCTTTGCACATTGCAAGTTTTACACCCTGCACACACCCAAAGTACTCCCAGTTCTGTAAGGCTGTGAGGTAATAGCTGTTGCCATGCATGACGGTCATTTGGCCACATGGCCTGGGAGTTGTGAAACCCATAAAAAATGTCATGTCATTTCCACATTAAATAAAACTCCATTAGTACCATAATAGTTCTGTGAGGGTAGCTGCGTGAAAGCTGGTCAGAGTTATGCCATGCTGAGCTGGCCCTCGGGAGCACCCTCAGTAGCAGAGGGCAGCACAGCTGGGAGATGGAGACTCCTCATACAGTGCCCCTTCAATTTGCGTCATCAATAAACCACCCCTACATACAGTCATAATACCCAGTAAATAAATTGCTTCATTTCTTCAGCCTTGTAAGAAACAGTTTTTACTGCCTCTTAAATTGCAAAATTGTTGGTTGTTCTCTTATTAGTTACCTTACACTGCACTATGTATTCCTACTAGCAAACACAAAACTACATTTGAAGAAAGATGGCAAATTAAGAAAAAGTAAGTTTCCAGCTGTCTCATAAATGAGGGTAGTAGTATTTGTTACAAACCTTGAGAGAAACAAAAAGCTTATCAGGCTGTAGGTGTTTGTGCATAGGTGGAAAATTATTATTCAGAGAAAACAACTGTTTGATCATTTTTAAGCTTTCTGAAATGTATTAGCAAATGTGGTTTATAAGGCATCATGAGAAAAATAATGCTAAAATATGTTGCAAGACTATGTAAAAATAAAATTTAAATTGGCTCTTCTAAGCTGTATGATATATACTTTTTTTTTTTCACTCGTTGGTAAGCTGTACAGCCAACATGTAGCTTTTGCAACTTCACAACTGTGTAGAGGGGTCAGTAAGGTTACTGTGGTACTTATTGTAATTTATTGCCCTATCAATGTTGTACAGCATGGTACAGTATTTGGTGGGGTTTTTTGTTTGTTTTCATTTAAGTCAGGAGAGTTAGAGAAAATAAAGGTGCACTAATTTTGTCTTCACTTGCATAAGTACATATTCCATTAGCACCCCAGTGACAAGAGAGGAGACTGCAATGGTCAAAAGACTCTTGCCATTTCACTCGTCTCAGAGAGGTGCTGACAGACAGATGTCTATCTTTCTTTAGCGTAAAATTTTTCACAATTTTCAACTCTAATAGTTACATTTAGGTCTACATTTTTCACATTCTGACGTGATGCCAGAGATGTTGCATGGTCTGAGAATGCTTTTCTGTATTGAGAACAGGATGGAAGAAAACATTTACTCTTGGAGAGCTCAGAAGAGAGTTGCTTTGCATTTAGAAAAGCTATTAGTTCTGATTTTTGTTTTAGTGATGTTGACTAGTGATGTCATAAAACTTATGCTCCAGACCCTTTGCCAGCTCCATTGCCCTTCTCTGGTCACACTCCAGCACCTCAGTGTGTTTCTTGTAGTGAGGGGCCCAAAACTGAGCACAGTATTTGAAGTGTGGCCTCACCAGTGCTGAGTACAGGGGGATGATCACTGCCCTGGTCCTGCTGGCCACAATATTGCTGTCCAGATGCCCCTGCAGAACCTTCCTACACTCCAGCAGATTAGCACTCCTGGCGAGCTTGGTGTCATATGCAAAGCAACTGAGGATGCACTTGATCCCTTCACCCAGCTCATCAATAAAGATACTAAACAGAACTGGCCCCAACACTCAGCCTTGGGGAACACCATTGTGGCTGACCACTGATAGAAATTCTATTCATCACCAGACCATCCAGTCATTTTTTTTACCCAGCGTACAGTGCACCCATCCAAGCCACAAGTAGCCAGTTTCTACAGGATAATGCCATGGGAAATGGTGTCAAAGGCTTTACTAAAGTGCAGACAGACAACATACATAGCCTTTCTCTCATCTGCTAAGCAGGCCACCTTGTCATAGAAGGAAACCAGGTTAGTCAAGCAGGACCTGCCTTTCCTAAAGCCATGCTGGGTGGACCTGATCCCCTGTCTCTCCTATTCATGCTGTGCCATGGCACTCAAGATGATCTGTTCCATAACCTTCCCCAGCGCAGAGGTCAGACTGACTCGTGTGTAGTTTCCTGAATGCTCCTTCTGGTCGTTCTTATAGATGAAAATCATATTTGCCAACTTTCCGTGGCCTGGGACCTCCCCAGTTAGCCAGAACTGCTGGTAAATGATTGAAAGGGGCTTGGTGAGCATTCCTACCAGCTCTCTCAGTGCCCTTGGGCAGGTCCCAACCAGCCCCATGGACTTGTTTGTTTCTAAAGGGTGTAGCAGGTAGCTCACCATTTCCCCTTGGATTATGAAGGCTTCATTCTGCTTCCCATCCCTGTCTTTCAGATCAGGGGGCTGGATACCTGGAGAAAATTGGTCTTACTAGTAAAGACTGAGGCAAGGAAGGCATTAAGTGCCTCATCCTTATCCTCTGTTGCTTTGTTTCCCCCTACATCCAAGAAAGGATAGACTCTCCTCAGAATGCCGATGTATTTATAGAGAGCTTTTTCATTGTCTGTTATGGCAGTGGCTAGGTTAAGTTCCAGATGAGCTTTTCCCCTTCTGATTTTCTCCCTGCATAGGCTCACAATATCCTTGTACTCCTCCTGAGTTGCCTGACCCTTCTTTCAAAAGACATAAATTCTTTTTTTCATGTATATCTTTGTGCATTTTTTCAAATTATCTTTGTTTCTGGAGGAGAATCTGATCTACTAAAAATGACTTGACATCCCCTCAGAAGAAGCTTCGATGAAGGCTATGCATCTTTCTTTCACCATATATGTTAGATAGTCTAAAAATTAAATGGGTAAGTGCAAGAGAGAGTTGAAGGGAAAAATAATACTTTCTGATGAAAGGGCCATGATACATGCTTATTTTGATAGTATTGCTTCCATATGTAAATAGAGCTGGGAAAAAATTGCTTCTTTTCTCTCCAGAGTACACAAAGTTTATTGCAGTTGAAGTAGAAATATTTGAAAGACTAAGCACCAGTGGCAATATTTTACTGTGTTTGAGAAATGACTGCAACTAATTAATTAGCATTCAAACACAGGACTCTTACATGTCTGTTGTACATTGTCTGTTCTTGCCTCATTTAGCAATCACCATACTCAAAATTCAGACTGATTGTCTACAGCTTTCCAAGTTCTTGAATATTACTCTGAAGAACTGTTCCAATGAGGCATTAAGAACATGCTCAGCTTTTTCAACTAGGCAGTCCCAGGATAAAGCATACCAGGCATATGTGTTTTGTTAGATTTTGGTATAAAGAAAATCTCAGTGTAATCCTAGCTGATGTATTTCGGGACACTGTTGACTTATACAGTTTTGGTTTTTTATTTGGGTCATGTCTGATTTTGATCCATTGTGACACCACATTTAGACATCATGTCGCATGTTTCTTTCAAATGTCACATATGCTGGTGCCAAAATATCGTTATTCTGATTTCAGAGTTTAGATAATCTTCTTTAGAGCAGGGTTTGTGGATCCCTGATGATCCATAAAATTTCAAAAGGAACATGGATGCGAGTTCAAATTACTAGAAAAACAACCAGACAAAACTAAAAAGCATTTGCAAATATTTCCACATACAGCAAAGGAAACAAGTAAAATCAGAAGATGAAGTCACAAATGAATATTCATAATGGTCATTTTACCAGTTGAATGTGAAAGCTGGTGCACCAACACTGCAGGAAAAAATAATAATCAGGTGCTCTTTGATTAAAAGAAGCTGAGAGACACTGATCAAGATGATATAGAACAAGCATGAGGGATGCTACAAACATCCAAGACCCACAATGGATATTCCTGGGTAACTTTGGGGGATGGGGAGTATGGGAAGGGAATTCCATCAAGTTGGTGTCAATATTGACAGATTTAAAAGACTGTTGGTTTCATTTAAAAACTACTTGATATGTTAATCCCTTTTTCCTAAAATGGAACTCCTCTATTACATAGCAGCTATGTTATGGATCTACTGTGTATGTATGATAAAAACCAAAAATTGCCTTGAAATAATTTATTATGTTTATTTTTTACCAAATAAAATGTTTCTTTTAAAGCTCAGCTCATTTCTGTGTTTGTTTTTTCACTGGCTCATACTGTTATTACATTTATCATTTCAAAATATAGAACATCAGTTAAAAAATACTGACATCAGAAATGTTGAGTGAAATGCTGTAAACTGTGGTCTCAAAGCTGCTTTGTGGCAGCACCCCTGTTTGCAGAACTCCTGCACCTTCTGTGGAGCCAAGTCCACACAAACCACAGAGAAAGGACTTAAGCCAGCATCGCCAATTTAAAATTTCTGGAATAAAATATTGGTATAATATAATGAAGATAAGTTGGATCAAAAATGAAACAGGGTAGGGTGCACAGCATTAGTATACCATGCTTACTTTCAGAGCCTTGTATCACTTCCTTTCTCTGATATTTTGAATTTGTTTGCCTTCCTAGTAATTCTGGCTTGCTGGTGGTGTCAGGTTCAATAGCCTTTTCTGTTTCGTCCTGTCTCCACCTGAATTTCCTCTTCCCTATTTACATGAAACATCCTTCAGAAATCTGTTTGCCTACCTCTTGCATTGTAATTGGTATTGAAAAAAACCAATTTCCATCACATGGATTGCAAAAATTAGCTTCAGACAACTCCATGCTTGAGTGCGTGCTACGGCAGAATAGCTCACGAGAAATAGATTTGAGTCCTGAATACTTGCTCAGTGCCTTTGAAAAACCAGTAGAAAACATGGTAGCCTTTCTGAACACGGTCTATACTTAGACTTAATGGAGGAAGGAAATGAAGAGGAAGAGAGGAAGTTTGCACTTTTAAGTGCAAAAGGTAAAGATTATAAAACATTGAGGTGATTACTCATTTGCCACATATGAAAACTTCAACGGTTGGTGTTGTGGCGTGGTGTCTGCGAGGCACCCATGCACGTACCTGTACGTGTAATACTGAGGCTCCTACTTGTACAGGAACTTCTACTTACATAGTAATTTAAGTAAAAGTCATCTCAGTTAATTGAGCTCAAGTCTTTTTCTCAGTTCCCACGCACAAAAGTTATTATAATAATTACTACCTCGTCTCCTTTCCTTCATGTTTTCCTCACTTAGGACAAACCTAAACTTGCCCTGCCAGCAACTGTGTGCAGCATTTCATCATCACTAGATAAATATTTAAAAAAAAAAAAAAACAAAAAAACCCACCTTTTCATTTTTGATGCATAGCAATTGGATTGAGAAGGAAGCTATGCCTATAGCCTAAATAGGATAAGACTGATGAATGTATGAGTAGAGAATTTCTGGCAGGAAAGTACTTGCATGCCTTTCATTAGCGAAAGTTAAAATGTGCCACTTTTTGACAAAACTTTGTCAAAAACTATAATTAATAAGTTATTATGGCAGAATTACTTAATTTTCCAAGAGTTCCTCATAGCCAAGTGAGAGCTGTCATCCCCTTTTGGCAGATGGGAAGGCCTTGCACGTGGGTCATAGCTGTTGGTACAGGCATGGGTGTCTCCTCTTACCTCCATTAAGTGCCACCGCATTTAGTTTACCAATAATGTGATTTGGAGAGTCCATTTCCGGGTATGCAAATTGTGTCTTGTTCAGTACAAGCACATTCCAAACTAAAATCTTGCTAAAGTCTGCATCCATAGGTTGGACTCAATGATCTCAGAGGTCTTTTCCAACCTAACTTTTCGATTCTATTAAGTGACTATAAAATTGCAGATTTTGTATATACTAAATGGCTTTTCCATATGTATCTCAAAAATTACAAACTTCCACACTGTATTTGTGAGACCCAGCTATTTTTTATCTTGAAGTAATGGCTAGTGGTACTTGGGGCATTATATTGTGATAAATGTCAGTAAGTAGTCAACACTTAAACAACAAAAATGATTAACCATTACTCTGTGTGGGCGCAATGGCCAGTTTCAAACCTGCTAGCCATGCTCTTCACAATTATTCTGTTCAATTTGTTCATCAAAATAAAAGTATTTCAGTGCGTTCTGAAGTGGGACAGGCAGTTGTCTCTTAAGTCTGTTCAAGTCCATGTACACCTACATCAAAGTGATCCAAAGGATTCAACTTGCAAGTGGATAAATCAATGAGGCAGCCAGGCCTTGGAGTTGGAATACTCACAGAAACTCCTCATTATTTTTTCCCTAATTAAAAGCATTACAGCAATCAATACAGGCCATAGCGAAGCAGGTGGTTGCCGTATACTTTCACACTGATAAGCCTGTCAGAAAGTGCTGTAAAAGTGATGTGCATACCTCTGGATTCACATCCTCTGTTTCTTCTCCCCTGATCAGAGCAAGAATTTGGGGGGAAACACACAAGAACTGGAGGAAAAGAGATCTGGAAAGAGCAGAAGCCTATTTGACAGGAGATTTTGTTCTCATGCCTCAAATAAAAAGCCCTTAGGAGGACATCCGTCACTGGTTACTTGACAAATAAGTAACCTGCTAGGTTATAATTACTTCATTGGCACCCATCTCAGGCTCAGATAGTCCCTGCACTGCAAATTCATAGTGGTGGGAGGAATATGCTAGAGAAATGTCACTGTACATAACCTCTTTTCAGCCAACTAACTCACAGTGGAGTCTCTCTGCTGTTGTCCAAGGGATCATGTCATTGTCCTTTGATGCTACAAATGATTGGGCAGAGACAGGACCACAAATCATGGTTCTAGAATAGTATACTCACTTTCTGGGAAGACACCAGCAGCGAAAGGGGGTGTGTCTCACTCTGCAGGTTTCAAGAATAGATGTTCCACAAATCAGGGGGTTTTTTAACTAAATTCACTTAAGATTTTTTCATACACAGTTTTCCCTGAAGCATTTTTGCCCCTCTTTTTCCCCCACCCACACCACTGATGTGACCATAGAGAAAAAAAAAAAAATCCATGAAAATGACAGTAAATCATAAAGCACTTTTTTGTCTCATACTTGCTCAAGCTGTTTTTTCTAACAGGACTTCTGCACTACCTATTGGTTTTATCTTTCCACTGAAAACCTGTGAGCATAGGTTGCACCTCTTACCCCTCTGTGAAAAGCATAATTTATACTGGAATTTATTTTTCCTGACGAGCATTACTTGTTACAGAGCTAATGTTTTAAGGGTTATATATATATACTTATTTATATATACATACACACACACACACACATGCATACATTCCCATACACACTTATTTTCCAGCTTGATCAGCTCTAAGGAGAACAAGTATATCAACAATGATCTATAATTCAAAAGAGATTACTTTCTCAGTAGGTAAAAATTTACAGTCTATAATCTTTAGGGTAACAGGTATATTTTATTCAGTCAACAAACCAGTAATTTGTTTGGATTATTTTTCAGGTCAGTTATTTATAACAATGTTAATCTCATGATGTTGAGAGATTAATAATAAATGAAGTTGATAGTTGACAGTTTGAATTCAAACATTTACTTCAATTGCATTTCCCTAAGCAAGCACCATTGTATTTTTTTTTATCTTACTTCTTTTTATTTTTAATTTTTCATTTCCCAAGATCAAAAATGTTTTATTAATTAATAGATCCTCTTCCTTTGAATTTTAAATAACTCCCTCCATTACCATGACTGCCTAGGGTTTCAAAATTATAGAAACACAAGAGACATGACTTTGCAAATTTTATGTACCTCAAGTTTCAAGAAGTATACCATGAAGCATATTTTAGCATATTCCTTCACAAGTAATGGAATACTTTTTTCTTCTTACTGAGAAACAGGAGCCATTATTCCCTTGAACTCTTTGAAAATATTTTTAATGTGAGAGGAAATGTGGGTCAAAGTCATAATACTTGTGTGCACATCTATAAATCTCTTAATTAAATGGGAAAAATAATCATAGATGAGACAGACACATTAATAGCTCCATTTGCTTGAGGCATCCAAAATGTACATTGGCATATTATACTTTGCTGCCAGCAGCAAGCCAAATTGGCAGTGCTTTAAAGTGACAAACAAAACAAGGTGACAACTAAAAATCTTGTAAAGCCCACTCTAGCATTTCACACAGAGCAACATGTTTACCTGTGCCTTTAGTCTTTAAACACGAATCTCAGAAAATTACAAAAGCTACACCGCTCTGCTATTTGCGTGAGTAGGCAGCCTAGTTTATGCATGCTGAGGTCAGACAGAGGCTATCCTGGCTCAGTGCACACTGTGGGGGGAATCTCACCTGACGTTTTTAGTATTTCCCAGCAACTGCATTGGACTCCTGTCCCAATGCTCTGTAAGTACCCCCTATCCTCCCAATAATTCTTCTTATTTGTTTATTTTGAGCATGGAGCTCAAACCTAGAGGTAGACTTATATCCTGGTCTGGCTCGTGCAGTGTCAGGTTAAATAGCTAGGAAATCTAGTCCCAAAACCTTTTCTCTTGTTGCTGATGAGTGATCACACCAGGCTTCAGCAAGATTGCTGATACTGATGGGGGAGCCTCTTTGAGAAACTGAAACATGTTCCTGAATATCACAAAAAGGGAAAAAGCAAAAAGGTCTTGCCCATCAATATTTTTTATGTCCCTTTTCATGCAGGAGCAAACTGTTGTGTCAGGAAGAAACACTGAGGAGGACAGAGCAGGAAACAGTGGTGTGATTTGTCACTTCTCCATTGGAAAGCACACGTGACACAAAACCATAAGATGCAGGGATCTGACCTTGTCAGTACGGTGAGTTAATAGCTCTAATCTTGTGAGCATTTCTGAGAAGTCTGAAGTGGGTCTGCTCTGTGATGTTCCTTGTCTGATGACAATTTCATACACACAATCATGATAAAAGTCCTGATCTTCACTTTTCCCTCATTTCCTGAAAGAAATTTCTTCTCTCCCCACACTGCTGCCCATGCATTTATGGGTACAGCATAGCAAGAGCATAAATTCATAATGATACTCCAGAGAAATAGGTAAGCTACAGACAATTTTGCAGGTATAATGAGCTTGCTAAAGTATTTGAAGTGCCACAGTTCACAGCCTGCTCGGATATCTCTGTTCTTTAGCATTGGCAAAAGTATAAACATATCTATTGAAAAGATGACAAAACCAGCATTCAAACCATCCCCAGTTTCTGAGGTTCAGTATCAATGCAGCAGTGTGATAGCAGTCTTTGAATGATAATTGGCTATATCTCGTGATATCTGATACATATTTATACTATTAAATAATCAATCAATACTTAATACTGATTTGTTTGATCTGACAAGGTAGTAAAATGCCTCACAATAAAGGGCATATTAATAAACAGCCTTGGTTTTGCAGATGGTTTCTTATTGACCTTCAAGTTAGAATGGAGTGTTCTTTGAGGTTTACTTTGGCAAGTAATCAATTATTGGAAATGATACTTAGGAAACGTAATTAATTTGCTTTCAGTATGTTCATGATGCAGGCATAAAAGGATGATCACCATTAAAAACAGTACGGAAAACAGCAACCTGATAACAGAGCTTTCCAAACATCTTTTTGGTTTTGGTTTTGGTTTTGTTTGTTTGTTTTTGGTTTTTTTTTTTAATGCACATGATGCATATTCCCTGTATAGATTAAAAACTACAAACCAATCATAAAGTAAAAGTACTGTAAAAATGAGTGGACTCTGCTTGCTGTAAAACACAGTCAATAATGTATTCATTACTTCCAGCTAATACTAGAGCCCACGGCTGCTACATCTAAATAACACTGAGGCAATTTCCATGCTGATTTACACCTAAGAGAGGGCAGTCCTAGGTCCTGATTTTCAGGATGAGTGATATTGTTAAATTAAGTGCTGGACTAACACTTGGGGAGATTAAGATTCAGCAGCTCTTGCCCAGGTTTCTTATGCAGCCAGCTAAGACTTGATTTCTAAACACACTCTGCAAACCCATTTTTGTATCTTTTGTTTGTCCCCTAAGCTAAAACTAAAGAAGCAGAGATGGATACAAAGATCAAAAGGCAGGATTCCTTCTTCCACTGACTTGGTTCCTCAATCAACAGACACCTCTTTTTTGTCCTTACCTGTTTTACCACCTGATTGCTCATCTTTAACAGTGGTGCTGCTATGGGGCAATCCAGAGGACCTATTGGTTCTCCCTCAGCTTTATGCAAACTTTCTGTATCAACCAGGGACACGGACATACCAGGCACAATGGACCAACCAGGCACCTTGAACGCAAAAAATGGAGGAAAGCTTAACAGAAACTTTAAAGGCAGAGATATGAGAAAGGTAATGATTGTCTCTCTACCAGCAAGATCTGGGTCTCTTAGGGGTCAGTAAACAGTAATACTGAAAGCTGACCTGGCTGCAGTGACTTTCTAAGTCAGACAGAAACCAGGCTGGCTTTTGAGGCTTAAGAATTTGAATCAGTGAATAAAATGGGTGTTATGCTGGAGGTTCTTTACTTGATCTGGTTTCTGGTCCATTTTTGCTCTTCCCGTTATATAGTAACTGCAATGCAAAAAGAAAAAAAAAAGCAAAAATGCTAACATCTTCCATTTACCTGTCTGCATCATACCAGGGATGAGGTGCACTACTTCCCCTATGCCCATGGTACAACTGGCTGCTGCCATCTCATTTCCTTTCTGTCTAGGCAGTAAGAGATTCTAAATTGTTCCTTAATGAATCCATTTTTTAATTTTCTCAGTTATACACATTATAACCTTCAGGACAGAAAGATGACTAAGTTTCTCCTACTTCATCATGTGGTGAAACTAGCTTACAACTAGGTTTATTTGAATAGATTCTAACTTTGCAGGTTTGTGAAAAAGATGGGAACAACTGTGTAAATTGGTCATTGTAAATTAGAGCACTTGCAGCAGTATAGTTCTGAATAAATAGCTATGACTTTTTGAAATTTTGACTAAGAAGACTGGTACATGACTTGTTCTGAAATCATTGTATTTATTTCAATTGTGGTCTTTTATTTTGCTTTAAGAAATCTACAATGACATTAAAAGGGTAATTCTTAATTTGTTTCTTTTTAAAGTAACATTGCTTTTCATTTGTAGGATTAACTCCATTCTGGTTTTTTTTTTGCCTCACAATTTTCTGCCAAGATAAGAAAATGAGCTGATAAATGCTAGGGATCCATGTGTCTGCTTCTCTTCATGGCACTGAGGGCAAAGTCAATGTCATGCTGTAGGGAGGAGGCAGGATGTTGGTGATGGCCGTGGAACTGAGCAGGATGATGCCAGCTCCTGGATAAACCACCCAGAAAGGAGGGTAGAAGATATACACATCTTCTGCAGTCAGGAAGAGTTTCACCATACCCCTTCATCAGCCATGTGTTCTCTCACTGGCCACTGATGAAGGCAGATTTCTCTGTGGAATGGCTCCCCAGTGAGCCACATTCAAGGTGCACTTGTTAACAACCAGTGAAGAGGGCGAGACCTGAGAGGTGAGGACAATGGAGCTGTGCCTGGATACAGGTGTCTCACTGGGAGACATGGCATGGGGACTAGGGCTGGCAGGGACACCAGCACCTCTGGCCCCTGGAAGGTGTAGCTTGTCTACTCACTGACGTCTGCACGAAAGACGTAAAATTAATCCCCAAGCCTCTGCCAGTAGCTCCCAATGTTTTAAGGAGGATTTTGTTTCTCATGGTTGTTCCTCATTTTCATTTTGCGGATCCAGAGTGAGCTCTTTCCGTGAATTTTTAGGCTTGAAAAGATTTAGGAAAAAAATTCCAAAGCAGCTTGACCACTGCATTCAGCCATTCTGGAAGTGGAAATTCCAGCCCAACCAGTTCAAAAAGGGAACACTAGCTTATAAATAAGGCTGTATATACAAAAATGTAAACATAAACAACAGCCAAACATGACTGACTGGACTGACTTTGTAAATATAATTTTGAAATGATCCCATCTCGTTTCTGTTGTCCTGTGATTTTTGGTACTTTGCAAAGGCTAATTGTTGCATGGCCCTCCAGCATCATCATGGCTCTGCTGAAGCTTTGGAAGCTGCACTTAAGTTCAGTTTGGTGTGTCCTCTTCTCACTCCTGCAAACCCCAACTCTGGGCATGTCCCTGGCATGTGATCAGGGGTCACAGAGGCATTATGTAGGGTGAGTAGAGGGAAACCTCAGTTTCCCCCTTCCTGCAAGAAGCCTGAAGCTGTGCCTTCTGCTGCACATGGAGCTGTTGCTATTCTTCTCACATGGCAGACTGTCTTCCTTGAAAGAGTGTCCTCAAGGGATGCATGGTATTTATTTATTGTAACCTTTGGGTTTAATGTGCAAGCTGTGTTGTGCATTTTATAACTTCGTTTGATCTTCTGCAGACTATGACTGTGCAAGCCATCTCTGTGGACACAAGTCTGCTCTTGGGTCTTACTTTGTCAGATTCCATGTTTCCTTATTTAGTTTAAGCATAATTCAGCTTGTGACCTGTGAATTGCTGTTGCTCCACAGAACATCAGAGATGTTCCACAGAGTGATTGCAGACCCTCCTCTGCCACTAAAAAGTCCCACAAACAACCCTCCCACACAGTCAGGTTCAAAATGAAGCAAAATGAGTGGAATCAAATAATAAATGAGTACTTAAAGTTTACACTGCTATTCTGTGTTGAAAATAATAGCTTTGTGCTGGAACCATATGAATTAGTCCTTTCTTTTTCTCTCCAAACAGTAGATGGCCCTTTAATTAAATAGCTTAGATGACATGTCAGTTAAATGAAATTAATTCACATTTAGTTTTAGATGGTTTGAAAGCATTTTTACTCCCTATTGATATTCCAGCCACAATAAAGTACCAATTTGGACAGTTAAAATTTCTGATTAGAGCTTTTTTCAAAAGTGTGGCTTGCAAATTTCAAATGTGCTAATAATAAGATTTTTCATCAGTTTCTGCTATAATGGATAAAACCTTCAGAAAATTCCTTTAATTATATTCCTAATGTTGCTGCAATTGCCAACTTTGATACTGCAGCTGAATTAAACTTTTTTTTTTCTGAAATAGAGGGAAATGATTCCTCCCTTTTCACTCCATGTTAAGAACATCCTGTGGAAAGATGTCTTTGAATAAGTTTTAGGTGATGTGAAGGATATATATTGTGCACATATCCCAAAGAATACTTTTGCTTTTTGCTAGTATTTTATCAAAATGCCCTCACAGAAAACTTGCAGTTAGCCCAGATACAGTTCCTGTAGATGAGCAACCTCTCCTAAACCTGGTGGTAGAGCCTTGGGATCCCTCCTTCACCCCATGGTCTCAGAGCAGGGCAAGTCAGGGTATCCATTCTCACAAGGTGGAAACCATCAGAAGTTGAGAACATTTTTCTCTATGAAACAAACCAGCACGTTCCCTGAAAGCAGTTGATAGTACAGTCCTTGAGGAAGGCTGCTGTGTTAGTTGGAGACAGTGTCAGTTGGCCAGGTTTCATCTGCAAACCCCAGCCTATTTCTCCCTGTGTCCCAGCCTTTCCCGTGGCACAGGGTCGGCCTCTCCCTTTGCTCCCTCTATCTGTTTTAACCACCTGATGTCTTTGAAGTCACTTCAAAGGTCTGCTGTTAAAAATTCATATCCAGTAGATGAGGCTTCCTGTTGTTTTAGGCAGGAAAACTGCCTCAAGTAATGCTCCTGCTCACTTCTTGATGCGTCATTCAACAGCTGGCTACATTTCCATGCATCTCCTTGCCTCTTAACTGTGTGGTTAACCCTTCAGAGCCTCTTACAAACAGCATGCAGGAAAGAAGACAAATAGTCAAACCAAAGTGTTTTATTATACTTAAATGTACAGCTATTGTGCAAAATTTGCCAGGCACTGTTTGTGAATATTGCATATTACTGATTATCCCAGGATCTGGAGAAAACTGATTCTTCTCCCACTAGTTTTACATCTGAACAAATCCATTAGCCTTCACAGTGATTTTCCTGAATTTCAGTGATGTAAGATTGGACAGAAGTCTCATGTGTGTTTGTCCCTCATGGAAGATTTACTGTACCATTGTTTAAGTCAGGATCAAATGAAGTCATTACTCACAGCCATAATCCATAAATATTCTTTTACTGCTGGTAATGTTGTTATTTTGTGTGAAGTTGTAATTATTTAATATCCACGATTAAAATCCTACTCAATATTCTCAAGGTATGGTTGTCAAGTTTGTATTGGTGAGGTGGTTTTATAGGACTAAAGCTGAGATGCCTTAGAGCTATCAGCTGGTGAGTCTTACCAATACCTCCAAGGACTCATTAGGGCCTACAGACAAATTTTAGGCCTTAAATACCGTTTTTGTCTACAAATTGTGAACTCAGGATTTCCTCTGTGTTCCTTTGTCTCACAGCAGTACCTGCTTCTGTTTCAATTTGATCACTTTCCAGTAGGGGTGTTTGTGGAGGGAGCAGAGACCTGAGTTCCACTGATCTTTTAGCTTATATGTTCCTCTCTGAATTACAGCTAACCTAGATATCCTCTTGCTTTCTTCTGAGTTGTGAATATCTCAACCCTAGAGAAAATATGACTCATTGTGTGCTGGGAGTATTCATTTTATCACATCTCTGGGAAATTTTGTGTACTCTGTAATAACATCTTCATGTCTCAACACTGATTCAGTACATGTTTTGATCTTTTTTATAAAGTGCTTCACTGATTTATGTTGAATCACAGCATTTCTCTTAAAAACACCTGGTTCAGATCTCAACTACAAGTATCAGTAAAGTCTAATAAGTAGTTAGTCTGCAAGATAAATTCTTAAGAGAATATGAACTATATCAAAGTGAAATTGGTCAATGGTTTTCTAAAATTTCTTCTCTGAATCCACTCTGAAATTACCTAGTAGGTTTCTATATTCACAACTCAAAGTGGGACCTGGAACTCTCCTTACTGCAAAATGTTTAGCTCTAAGCAGGAGAAAAATCTATGCCCATAGAAATTATGCCAACACAGTTGCAGAAAAGGTTTGATTGCAAAAATTTCACTAGAATGACATTTTTATTCATCTCCTATGAACTTCCTTAGTCTGGCCTCAGAGATGGCACACCCAGTATGGACTATGAAGCCTGTAAGTCAAGCCTCTTGATTATGGGCATGGCTATCCATTTAAGCATACTCCCTGTTGACTCACCTGAAAGTGCATCGTATAAAATGTCTGGAAAGGCTGATATTCATTGGAGCAATGTGAACATGCAGAATTTCTCTGGGGTGATTGTTTTGCATGCTGCACATCTACCTCATAACAAAGGAGTGTAAGTCATTCAGGGATGAATGCATTCAAAAGCTGCATCTTTATGGAAATAGATATAATATTAGGGCAGAATGAAGGACAGGTCTTCAATAAGTCATGAGGTATGAAATCTGACCTAAGTTATCTCTTTGCAATACTGCTCAGGCATGTTAATTACTGCAGATGAAAGAAGTGTAATTCATTGGCATACATGTATCTCTCCCTACCTGTGAGCCTACTCTACTAAAGAAGGGAGTTTATTTTCTGACATTACAGGAAAACACATATGCTTTCATGAATATTAGAAGTTTTAGTTCCTACTACACGTCTTCTTGAGCTTATCAGATACTATTTTCTTGACTGTTCATCCTCAATTCTACCTCAGAAAGGAATGTGTAAACATCATCCTTAATTATAATTAAATTGTTCCCAAACTGTATTATTCCCAACTTAGAGAAAGCTGTACTCTAAGCAGTGACCAAATGGGAGACAAGTTTGCCCTCTGTGGTAAGATAGCTCACTGCAGCTCTGACAATAGAAAGGAAAGACAAAGTGCATACAACAGCAAGACTGCTGAAACAACACAGAGAGAGACTGAACAGTCCTTCATTTTGTTTATTAACTCATCAACCCATGAAACTCAAACCAAGGTGAGTCATGAGGGTAACACAAAGGCATCAGCCATAACATATCTTACTGATAACAGAGTCGAGGTGACTTCTAAAGTGAAATCTCTGAATAGTGAATACTGTCAGATAATGATGACTGCTTACCATTATATAGAATCACAGAATATGCTGAGTTGGAAAGGGCCCACAAGGATCATTAAGTCCAACTCCTGGCCCTGCACAGGACCATCCCCAAGAGTCACATCATGTGCCTGAGAGCGTTGTCCAAATGCTTCTTGAACTCTGCCAGATTTAGTGCTGTCATCACTTTCCTGGGGAGTCTGTTCCAGTGCCCAACCACCCTCTGGATGAAGTACGTTTTCCTAATAACCAACCTAAACCTCCCCTGGCACAACTTCATGCAATTCTCATGGATGTTCATGCCACTGAAATGACATACAACTTGTTCATTAAGCCATTCATCAGATAATTTTTTTAATGGGCAAGCTAACATCAATAAGAAGGTTTTAACATAATATTTTTTTCTTTTAAAAAAATTCACCTTGTCCATATACAGAAGTTGTGGGTGTTAACAAGGGAGGAGTGGGAAGATTTGTGCACCATGTAACAATAGTCCAACTACTCATGTGAGAGCATGTGTTTTCAGCTTCATGTATCTTCTTCCTCTTTATTGACCTTAAAGCCTTTGAATACAAACACTGACTCTGCTCTTGTGCTAGACAACCATCATTATGCTTGTGAAGGGGTGATTTTGGGTAGATGCTGGCAGAAAAGCTGCTGACTTTGCCTGTGCTTGATCCATCTGTTTACAAAGAAAAATATTAGATATGTGATGGGGTGCCAAATGTTCTCAGCTTCTTACTTTCCAGAAACCTCTGGTTTGAGTCAATCTCCATACATACCTATGAAGATTGTGTGAGATCAGGAGATATTAAATGGAATACACTTTAGTGCTGGCTTGTCCATGTGTTTAGGCATTTCCTTTTTCTCTGTGTGTCTCTTTCTATTTATGGTCTAACTTTGACTCTGCAGATACTGCCACAGTCAAAAGAGATAACCAAAATCTTTTACAGCATGCTGAAGCCCTAAACTCCTTTACTTGTTTTGTTGTACTATGCTTGCCTCAGATAAGCTTCTTCTTTGCCCATTTTTTGAATATTTCCCTTCTTCTGGAAAGATAGCTAGATAAATCAAAATACCCTTTCAACAGAAAATAACTAGAGTTTAATTTGATCACCACCTTAAACAATGTTCTTTCTATAACATAGTATGCTAACAGATGCATTCAAATAGCATGCCATCAGCTTCAAGAAAGTGCTAGGCAAAATCAAGAGTTGCTTTTAATACTTATCTGCATTATAGTTCTGTAGATATATATATATATTATATGCACAAGTATGCATAGAGTGGAAAACACTTATTCTTAACAGAAAAGTAGAATATGCACTGAAATAATTGCTCGCTTACTATAGTCTGCAAATCAGTTTTCAGCATCAAAACAGTACAGAAGTATCTAACAATCATCTGATTGATTTGAAGGATATTTCATGCTTTCCTTACACCAACTTAATTGCCACAAAAGATATGTGAATTCTCTTTGATCTGGTAATTGGAATTCATGTGGCAGTTTTCGCAAAGCCTGAAGAGTCTGAAGATCTGTGTTTTGCCGAGTCAGATGCTCACTGATGCAGAAAAGACACATGTCCCAAAGTGGCGAGTGGCTTTTACTTAAATTGGTTATGTATTTTGTCTCATCACGAATGCAGTAAGGAGAAAGGCCCTTTAAGCCAATACACATCAGTGAAATTTGTAAAAAAATATTTTAATTCCTCTGCTATACTGAAAGACTGTAGTTCAGAATACAAAGTAATCTCTCCTTAAAAGTATCAGGCTGTTCAATTTGTCTAGGATGTGACTGCTTCTTGTTATCTGTCTTATGGTATCTTACTTGACAATCAGCGTTTTGGTTATGGCATATGCCATTTGGGTCTGTGGTTGGAATGTGCATATTGTGTTCTATTTCTACAGTGTATCACTGCCCTGTCCTACAGGTTGTTTAGCAAGGAAAGGCTTTTGATGTTGTTGTTGACTCCTGAAGGTTTTGCACAAATATTCTCATGTTAGGTTAGTGTTTTATGGCCTAGAGACTGGAGATAGCTTGCAAACTTTTTCTATGATCCTAATCATTGTGATCACTGTAGCCTACTATTTTCCATTAAATGCGTTCCAGAATCTAATGTCTACATTGGGCAATACATAAGAATTTTTCTCAGTAATGAATTGAGAGAGAAGAATGATGTGCCATCATTCATGATAGTAGAATATCATTTTCTTGTGAAAAATACATGCATTGACTATGTCACTTGGATGCAATTTTTTGCAGTTTCTTACATGGAACAGTTAATGAGAAAGTCTATCCCGATACTTCTTAAAGAAAAATTACAACTATTTTGAAAATGCAAAATTTATCCTAAAACTGAGGTAAGTGCCTGCTTGTGCAAGCACAGTGGAGACTGGAAGAATAACATATGCATGAAGGCAGTATGCACCAGTCTTACTGAAATATGTTTACTTGCTGGGGTGCAGTGTGGAGTAAATGCAGCTATAGAAATTTTTGAGATGCAATCGGTACATCTGTGCTGCCCTAATTGCATATATGTTTATACCAAACACTTGGGGCTAATCTGGGCCTCTTAAGATATAATTTTATGAAGGCACTTATGAAAATGTTACCATTTGAGCTGGATTACTGCTGTATTTCTTGTGAAGCCATTGGCGTATTTCATATCTGTACCTCTGAAGTCCTTGTCTTCCATCTCAACGAAGAAGATGAGCTTTTGTCCACATCCAGTTCTTTTTCTCTCTCAGGGTCAGGTCTCAGATTTTTTTATCCTGTTTGGACTTCCTTGTGGTTTCTCTCTGTCTGCATGTGGGCAGCATGTTCCAATTTTGTATGCTGTATAGGGAATAATAATATCAGAGGAGTTAGTGCTTGTAAAACCAAATTAAGGTGTGGATGCAGGTAGGTTCGCATCATCCCTGTGTACACATATTGGTGTCATAGTGGCACTTCCAGCCTCTTCCTTTCTGCACTTAGTGTTCCACCCTCCAGGATCCAGTCCTTCTACATCTTTCCCATCCCTTGTTTGATTGCAGTCTGCATTGTTTACTTACTTCCTGGGGTCAAGCCTAACTAGAAGTTGTCACACCGTGGGAACTTGAAAGAAGCCGACACTCTTCATATTCCTTTCAGAACAATAATCTACAGCTTGGACCACTGATGCTGATAGGGCATCTGGGGGTCTAAGTTGTTTTGTTATTCCGGTTTCGTACTAAATACATTTAAATATGCTGGCCTGTACTCACACCCCTTAGTTCATACGCTTAACAACAGCATGCTACAATGTGTAAAATCTGCTGTCACTGTTTGTCACAGTCCTTGATGACTTGATTAAGCTCTCAGAGGCTGGTAATTGTGACCTTGTAGATCTTGACCTTAAAACTACAGTGGTCTATCACAACTTTTTCTAAAAAACAGGCTGTGATTTCTCAAGTCTGAAAAGTTTCCTTCTATGAGTGACCAAAGTATTCTTCACACACCTTGCATTTCACCTTGTATTGGTGTTCATGACAAAATGCAAGGTGGTTGTCTATTTCCTTGCAGGCATTATTTTATCTCTAGGTATGAAATACGCATCCATTAAATGTTGTCACCTCTTAAATCTGCCAGTATTACTGTCTGAATCCTCTTTAAGATACACTCTTCCACCCACAAGGCACCACTTTGCTGGTAGAAGAAAACAATTTCATGTGTTTATTATATCTTAGGTTCTGGCCAACTCTAGAGTTTGAACTATTTTACCATGTGTACCCCATTTTACCCTACCTTTTTTTGTGTTGCCTGCAACTGCTCCTCATAGGTGCAAATATAGTGCAGTGTATTAATTAATGTATAGAATTTGGTCTCATATTCAGGTTCTAGTATTCAGCAAATATGTGTCTCACAGTTTTTATTAAAAAACCCTCTTTTATTAAAACAAAACAAAACAAAACAAAACAAACAAACAAAAAAACCCAAAAAAAACCCACAAAAAAACCGCCAAAAAAGTTCCAAAAATATTTTCATGCTGACCTAAAACTTTTTTTTTTCCCATTGGATACAATATGGTTTTATTGCCTCCTACTCATGGTTTTTTCCCCTTTTGACTTTATAAATTTTTTCTGTGTTTTATCAGCATAATTTTGACCATGGCTTTGATCTTTTCCTGGCAATTCCCTTTAACATTTGGAGGCAAAGCTCACTTTCTCTCAACAGACTGTCCTAGAAGCTAGACTAATATACCTCACAAAATAATCGAGCCTCTTATTATCAAGTTTTTATCCTTGATTTTCAATGTGGATACAGAATTTCCCAACTCTACAGTGTCTGTCTCTAGTGACTCTTGGTTGTAGTTTTAAAAGATAAGGCAAAACAGCCACACAATTACCTTTCTACAATCTCTCTCATCAAACATTTAAACACTATTATAGTGTTCTGAGCAATATTATTGAGGCTGTGTTATTTACTTTTCTAAAACTTAATTTTCTGATCTCTATCTTCCATGGGCATATCTGTGTTCCAAAGTGATTTCTAGCTCATAAAATCATGCAGCATTTTAATCTGCAAAACCAGTATTCCCAGTGGTCTCAGTCCTTGCAAGCTGTCTATTTTCTCTGCTCCTCATGCCTGTCTGGCATCCCCATGGATCACACTTTCTTTTTTGCAGGTCTAGCTAAACTGAATGATGCCTAACAGCTAGCTAGTAGCACAGGAGGAATCCATTTCACTATGAAAACAGCAGTTTTGTTTAAATGTGATCTGGTTATAGCTTCAGTTCAAGTACAGTCATGAAGAAAAACCTCTGAATACCTTCTTGCTTTTGCCTCCATTAGGATTTTCATGCTCCAGTTCACAGAGGCTGCAGTAATCCCAAAGCCAGTTGGCTCTGTATCCTTGGGATACTCCAGCTGGATAGTCCAATGATCCAGGACATCAGTTTTGTGTTCATTCCCTTCTATCATCAATTGACATGCAAGTCTTGTTATGAAGTAATTGTAGTTAATTAGCGTTCATTTTCAACTGTTCCCCACTATAGATTAGACTATGAGCTTCGTTTCTTAGCTAAGCCCTCAACCTGCCATGACCCTCTTGAGTACAAACTGGTTCCATGGCAGCTCTGTCAAAGCACAGGAACAAAGTTTATCTTTATGTAAATTGTTTTAACTCCAATGAATGCAATACACTAATGTTATTTTAATCCTTTAGGCACATGGTTTTTTTCTGAAAAAAGCACTCTTAAATTAAATGTAAATTAAAATGACAAAGAAAACATTTGGGCATACGTAAGCATATATCTTTTGAGTGATGTAAGCATTAGGGTACAGCTTAGAAGAGTTTTTATCAGTTGTGCTACCGGATCTGTGAGATGCTATGAACTGCACTTGCTGTGTTTGAGAACCCAGCCAAGACAATTAGGGATTTTGCCAGACGAGGACAACATGTGGCCTGTGTAGGTATTCTTTAAATACTTATGTCATGCTCCTTACTTTAGTCTGCTTTATACTCTGTCCCATGCCAAAACTTTGAATACGCAGTTTTATAGTGAATGGGATATTTTCATTTTTGATGAGTAACTTTTCAGAGTTATGTACAGTATATAAACTGGAGAGTTACAGAATGTGACTTTCAACCAGGATTATGTATTTGCAATACTTAGGCATGCCTGGAGGAGTAAATATATTAAAATAGTGAAAGTGAGACTGAATTTCACATGATCCTGTTTTGTGGCATAATATCATTCAGCTAGGAGGTCTGAAGGTGAGGTATGACCCTTACAGGGAAATCCTATGGCTTGTTGCCTCACTTTCCAGATATCAACCTGGTCTGGTTTTAAAGCAGATATGTTAACTTAATAAATGCACTGTGCAGAGGACATTACTCTGAATGACCAGGGTCAAGGACCATAATCTAGTGAAAATTAATACTCAAAAAATATTAAAATAACCTGGTTTTCAATGGTTTCCAGATTGAGAGTGAGATACAGAATAAAAATAAATTTTTTATGGCTAATCATTGCTTAATTAAAAGAAGTGAGATAAGTCCATATCATATGCATAGAGCCTTTTTGCATGTCCACAGCAGAAAAGAGGTATACCAATAAGGAAGTCATTGTAGGATCAGTGTCATAGATTATTATATGCAGCAACATAAGGGAACAAACATGAATTAAATAATTAAAAACCATCTCAAGTGTCAAATTAAATAATTTAAAACCATCATAAGATATTGCAATAAATTAATGCCATTAAAATTATAAGGAATGTAGTCAAGCCAGCTGCCAGACATAAAGATCCAGCAGCACCTGTTCAGCTGCACTTGAGATCTGTTTGTTTCATGAGTCCAAAAGCATGAACAGAAGCCCAATAACCCAGAGGAAAGGGTCTGACCTTCTCTTCTGCACTGACTCTGCTTTGCTGACTTGCTAGCAGCTTCACTAACTACCTTATCTTCCATATAGCCAGGATCTTTTTCGCAGGTGCTACTGGACACTGAGCTGCTGCTGGTGCACTGGCCACCAGCCACCTCTTCATCCCCTTCCTTTTTTTAAAGCTAAGAAGTCTTAAGTCTTCTTTATGTATGGTGGGTTTTTGGTTTTGGTTTGTTTGTTTGTTTTTAACATTCTTAGGCTCTGGTTACATCTGTTGTAAGTCTTATGTATTTCTGTACAGTGTGAAGAGCTTTTCACTCTTTCCACTTTCATCCTGTTGTTGTTTTGATATGCGTCCACCATTTTTCCCTTTGATCTCTTCACCCCAATATGTGAGTATGCAGAGTGGAGTGAATTGCTGATTGTCACCACAAACAAGGCTGTGAAAATTAAACGACTCAGCATACTGACTGGTACTGAATTGCATGGACAGACACAGACCTATGAAGGTGTTTATGACTTGACTGAAGTTTCACTAGAGGCTGAAAGAGAAATACCCTGTTCCTAACATTGTATGACCTTCCCAGAACCAGAATATATGGATGTGAATGGCACTGTTGCATTTGTTCCTGTGGGATTTTTGCTAGGTTTTGTTAGAATTGTGTTTGTTCACATGTAAATAAACCTGCAAGGTTTACTTTGCTTTTGTGTTCATACTCAGATCGTGATGGTATTTTGTTTTGTAGGTTCTATTTTCAAATTCCTCCCTTTCAGCACTCTGGCATCTCTTTCTATTTAAACACTGAAGAAGTCTCATCCAGACTGTATGTTCAGTCTCTGTCCTGGGGCCAGAAGTCCTTTATCTATCCTTCATGAGTACTAGGGGGAAGAAAACTGAAACATTAATCTTCCAGGAAGCTGAACTGGGTACCTGGCAGTGCTTGCTGAAGCATGTGTCTAGTGATCATCACTATCTCTGACTGCAGTGAAGGAAAAAATGGCTCTGTAAACTTTATCCTGATTTATACTCACATCACATTGTCCTTGCAAAATGGAGACCAAACTTTTTTTTAATTGTTATTCTGCAAAATGTGTTCTTTATGAATATATAAAATTGCAGGTAATACTAATCATGAAATACATGAGAAGGCAATTGTGTTTGTCATGTTACTTGCTTTCTTCCATCCCACAAGCCAAGACACAGGAGACAAGTACTTTAGCTCCACCTAGGAGGCAAAAAGACTATTACTGTATCTACCTAAAACCAGATCCCACAGGTTTTTTCATTTATAAAATGCATTTTAAAGGCTCTAATGAATTAGTCTTGCTGTATCTCCCCGAGTCAGACTGCCATTTCTGCCATCACTTTTGTGGATGAAATTCTGCAGTGCAGAGAGCCTGACTTTTGTCCAGTGTAGCAGCAGCCAAGTTTACATTTGAAATAGTTCAGTTCAGATAATGGAGATAATAGAAAACAAAAGATTATTTAGACCAAAGGAATTCATGCCTGAAAAAGGTGAAATCAATTCCCATTACCTTATTGAAGGGGAAAGATCCATCTTGATGGAAACAGTGAATAACGAATAAGAAGTAAATTTGGCCCTGAATACCTCATTCAAGGTCACACAGAAAGTCAAGTATAGAGATGGAGTCACCTCCTAAAACATCTTCTCTCGCTTTAACCAGCAGGTAATCGACTTCTTCACAGTTAATAGGAGTCTTTCAAAGAATCATAGAATGGTTTGTGTTGGAAGGGACCTTAAAGGTCATCTAGCTCAAACTAAGCAAATTCTCTCGCACAAAGAGATTATATTTTTCATTTCTATCAAGTTTATTTTAGCACTGTAGTGTCAGTACAAAGGAATGCTAGGTTCTTACCTGCCTGATGTAGTAGTTACATTGGAACATAAATGTCTTCTGACCATCAGCATCCTGTTTTCATTTTTCACATGATAGTTTATCAATCTAGTCAGTCTATCATGAAATTAATCTCCCAATTCTATGGTAGCCTTCCTGCTTGCTTCTTCATACATACTTTCACATTTTCTAGCTACAAATACTGCCTGTTCCTTATACAACTAACTGAGTGTTCATATTTAATAATTTTTTCCTACTTAGCAAAGCCTTAATTTTGCAACTTTTTCTGAGCTTTAAAAAGATCACTGAGCATCTCCAGTTCTTTTCACTTTTCACTTTAGCTCTTTAGTGAATGAATCCAAATTGCATAATGTTTTTCTGCAAGCCTAGGAGTATGTCTGCAGTTTTCTGTTGTCTTCATAAAAGGTCATAAATACCTTCTGACATTAAACTCAGAGGCCAAAATAGGAATGTTACCAACTGCTGCCTAGTGCATTTTGTGTAACAGTTCAGTTAAGACTACCTAATTTATCATCGTTTATATCATGTCTTCTATATACACACACAGTGCCAAAATGTAATTCCCAAATTAAACAGGGATTTCAGGACCTGTCTGATTTTAAGAACCATTATAGTCTCCTTGCTTTTCTTTTTTTAAGCTTCCTATTGCCCTGAAACCACAGTGCTTTGGAAACTCTGAAGAAACTTTGCTTATCTTTGGTTTGTTAAATCATGCAACTGCAGAGCACTTCCACTCCACCTGAGTTCTCTCACTTGATAACTTTATTCTGCTACCAGTTACTTCACTGAATTTGAAGGAGCTATTTATGACTAGTAAAGATGGCAGGGTGACTGTAATTGGCCATTCAAGTTCTGTTCTCTTCTCTGTTTCATGACTATTCTGAGGCTCTGCACCACTACTTAATTTTGATAATGACTTCTTTTCACCACTATGTAGAAAGGAGAACATGCAAGAAAATTAAATGTCTTATATTAATAAAGCAAAAAATTGTATGTAAATGATAAAACCCCCCCATTAATCTGCAGTAATGACACTGATTTCTTTGAAGTTCTTCTAAATTTTACGTGACACACATAAGATAACAGTACCAGCATAAATTCTACTGGGGGAAACAAAAGTACATTGGATAGTGGACCTTTAATATCATTCATCTGTACAGACTTCACAAGATAAAAGCAGGTTAAACAATATGTATCTAGAAAACAGTGCTTGTAAATATAGTTTATATTCTAGAGTCTGTGGTTGCTCTGAATGCAATATATTGTCCTAGTTATGGTGGCTGGGACCAGTTTGTCACTGTGTGGATGTGGCCAGGGCTGTGTATTCTATACCCTCTATGTCATTTCTCATGAACTGCTAACAATGGATTATTTGCAGCAGCTGCCCAGGGCACACCTGACCCCTCAGGCTACAAACTCGGTGTTTGGGAACTTCTGTGAGATAAGGTAGTTTCCCTGTCTTCACATCAATGACTCAGCCTGAGGGGTCATGTCTACTAATGGGCCATGACTCACCTCACAGGGTAAATCACTCATTGTGAAACTCCTCCTCTAAGCA
The DNA here is from genome assembly GCA_035583155.1 of Acropternis orthonyx. Taxonomy (NCBI): domain Eukaryota; kingdom Metazoa; phylum Chordata; class Aves; order Passeriformes; family Rhinocryptidae; genus Acropternis; species Acropternis orthonyx. The sequence goes on along the minus strand of JAWWEU010000111.1, from coordinate 92,166,296 downwards.
CATATAATCTTGGGGTTTGGGGATGATTCTTTGGATCCAGAGGAGGACCAGAACCTCAACAGGACTGTGGCTCTAGACCAGACTGTGACCATCATTCTCACTAACAAGTTTCTTCTTTCCTTTTACTTTGTACTCAGGGGAGCTAGGTGTTTCTCAGGTGGCTGGCAAGCTCCATTCAGTTTGTGCCCCAGGGTGTTGGGTTATACACCTGTTTTTGTGGGTCAAACAGAATTTTTCTCTGTATCATTGTACTTATTGTGATCTTTTTATTACATTGTAATTCTGATTTGTCATCTCTTTGTGAGTTGGGTTCATTTCTCCAGCCAGTGTACCTTTAAACCAGCACATATATGTAGGACATGCCTACATAAAATGCATATGAATTCCTCAGGTCTCAGCATTGTTCTTTGCAGCAGCCAAAGTGAGTGAATTCAAAAACATTTCAGAAGATTCAAATTACTGCATTTATGTGATCAGTGAAGGTTTAAAGATTCTGTAGGGTTTAGATCAAGCCTCTGTTCTAAACTCCCTTCATGCAACTTAATCTATTTGTGGTCTGCAGGTTAAACTCTTCACTATAAAATATACAAAGGCATTTTATTATCATAATTTTTAACAATACTACATCTTTGCAGAATGAAAGCAACCAGGTGAAATCTATTATCCAGTTTTGTTTTCAATCACAAAATTGCAGACAACACCGTATAACCACATAATTAAATTTCTTCTCACTGTAACCATTAAAATTTATATCAATGTTGAAACAATAAGATCACTTCACAACAATTTATAACAAAAGTACTATTCTGGTACACTTTTTGTTACAAAATATACAATAACAAAAGGAATAGAAGAGATTTAACAATCTCTGTTGGTTTACATGTCAAGTATTTGATTTATTCACAAAAAATAGTATACAAGGGCCTTGTTTAAAAGTTCTCACACCACCAGTACATACAGAATAAAAAGGATTTGTTATCAAAAATGTGACTATATAACTTTGTTGTGTTCCCTCATTTGCTTTTTTGTCCAAGACCAGTGCAAATATCTGAAGTTTTTGTTGGTTTTTGACTTTCATGCTACAGAGGTTGACATTTTTACGTTTCATTATGCATTTTTAATATCAGTATCCCTAAAAACACTGGTGCACAATAGACTAAGGTACTCTTATATTTTGAGTAAATAGCCATGTTTTTCATTCTTAAAATTGCCATTTTACTTGTTTGTTCAGAAGATTAAATCTATCTATATAAATATAGCTCTCATACTTTTCTATGAGGAAGAGAGTTATAAAAAATTAGTTGAGATCAAATGAAATATTCCAGCCAGATTCAACCTATGGTTAAATATATGCAGACACGTTTAAATAGTAACAGCTAGGTACATTTTGTAGCCAGCAAGGATGCCAAACTGATAAACAGAGGTATTAAGAATGGACAAGTCATAGTAAACTCAAGGGCACAGAACATATGGTGAGAAATCACTTTTCCAATGATGCCATAACCTTTAAATTCATGCAGTAGTATCTCACATGTAACTATGTATATGCTCAAAATGATCCAGTTTACTGGAACAGAATTATCAAGTATAAAGGTTTCCTCAGTGGGATACCGTACTTTTAAAACCATAGTTATATCTGTTACATTAATGCAAAATCATATTATTTTGCAACATTCACATAAATATATATTTTTCCATCTGGAATATTTTTTGTATTTGTTAGATTTGATTGAATTTACAAGGGACATTTCAATCATTGTTTGATACAGTGTGTGCTAAGAGTTAGGTGTTTCCATATGACTCAAATATTTACTGAAAATTACCAGCAAAATATTTGAAGATTTAATTCAAATATATTTGAGGGTGCTGTGCAGATTTTTAAATAGCTAAACTTCTTCAAAATTCAGTGTTTTTCACTCAGTTACATGCAGCCATGATTTCCATGACCTCTTTGTTTTCATTCCCATACCAGATCCCCGGATATTTTCCACAGGAAAAGTCAGCTGAAATTCATTCCAGTGTTCATCAGTATTCATGCAAGTATTGAAGTGAGCTGCTTTCAGGAGAACCTATCTGGTCAGAGTGCTCACTTTATTTTGCTTATTCTTATGGGAGAAATTCTGGACCATATTCTGTCTCCTCTGTGACAGCTACAGTGGAAAATTAGAATCAGATGTATTTGCTCTTCATCTTCTGCTGCTTAGTAGATCAGCTATCTGAGCATTAAAGAAGGAATCTGAAGCCTGTTAGCATTTTTAACATGAGGGAAATAGAGACAGGGAAAACACAAAGGATGACTACACCTGCCCATCTGACTCTGCATCACGTCACCAACAAGGGCCTTTGGGAGATGCCCAGATTACCAGGACATCAAAATGCTCTTTGAACATTCAGCGCCCTGTAAGTCAAGAATTTGTTGATGAAGTGGTGAATATGTATTTAATGAACCTTCACTTAATCTTTCTTCCTTGGACATTTTAAGAGCTTTGAGTTATATGAAATTTACATCTTTTCATCCCTCTCACAGGGACTTTCACTACTTTCACCTGCGCTGATAAGAACTACCTGTTTTTTGGGAGCAGCCAGCCACCCTCTAGTTTTATTTAATGGCCCTTATTCTTTTGTTGGAAGACACTGTGAACAATTATTTTTCTTGTCTGTATTTTAATCTCTCATATGAGTCAGAACGTTCCACCTAATGCCCCTTCCTCCCAGTCACTTCTGTTGGGTCCTAAGGCCTGGTCTGGATGCTCTAAAAAACAGCCTGAAGATGACCAAAATAAATACAGCATCTATAAGGAGACTCACTGCTGGAGTTGCAGGAGTATGCAATGCTTTATAATGCCAGTGGGGTTAAAGGGATAGGAAACAAGCTGCAACACCTCTTCACTCCAGCTGGAAGTTGAGAGTGGATGATGAGAAAATAGACACTGCACCTTCTGGAGCAACAGTTTCCTATTGCACACTCATTCTGTGTTTATTCCAAAATCATTCTGTGTTTATTCCACGCTCATTCTATGTTGTATGCTGATTGTATTTGCCAGCTGCTCTTTTCATGTAATAATAATAAACTTAATTTAAAAAGATGCTGTTTTGTATACTATCATTATCCCTCGTTCTTATCCCCCTCTTCTCTTTTCCCTCTTCCTCATTTACTTTAGCTATGAAGTCAAGAACTAATATCCAAAATCAATGCTTGCTTGTATCTCAGTCAGCTGTGTGTTTTCTATGCTCCAAAGACTGGCAGTTTTAAAGAAACTTTAGTGTACTGAATCAGAATCAGTATTGTCCGCAGCAAAGTACTGTATCACTTCATAGGAAAATTAACTTAAAATCCACTGATCCCAAATGGTAAACAGCAACACTATTCTTCCTAGTGGGAATTCTAGTATGAATGCTAATTACTACTCTAAGAACTAATAGCTGCTGATTCCACATGGATCTGAATACTTGTACCTTATTTTGCAACTGGTAAGATCAGATTTAATGAATTGAGAGTCTTGAAAGTGATTTTAAGGCCATAAGAAAAAAAGTATTTCTTATGAATGTTGACAATTTTCATGCTCTATGCAAAAGCTTCCCCAGATTTTCAAATAAAAAATTCCTTTATTTTTTAAGGTGTTGTAGGAGAGGAGAAAGGAATATGACCTGGAGCGTTTAATGTTTTCCATGTTCCTTTGACACTCAACTGTTAGAAAAGGATAGGGGATGGTGACCTTGCGTCTGTCTGCACAGCTGAAGTGAGAATGAAAAGTTTCCATAGTTCATAGAGAGAATGTAATTTGCTTTCATAAAAGAAAGGTTGTATAACAGACCTAGCTAAGTCAGAGCCGGGAAATACAAAGGTTGGACAAGTATCTTAATTTTTAATTAAACATTCCATTACACAATGGCGTAAAGTGCCAAAACCAATTTGTTTCTCAAACTGACTAAATTACTTCTGTAGTTCCTGGTTATTTGGTCATGAACTCATCTCCACAATTCATTATCTTTATAAACTACTTCCTTTGATGCATCTGAGTATAATTTCTTGGTACTAGGGGCTTTTTTCTGTATAATTCTCTGACCTTATAAATAAGCAATTTTAAACATGACAGGTATATGGTGAGACAGGAGCTACCTCTTCCTCTATCAGAAAGCCCTTTGGTAGTGGTTAAGTGTCACTGTCCTTGTCGAAAACACATCTCAAAAATCTTTAATGAAACCTAATGTGAATAGAAAAGATCTAATTCACCTGCAGATGACTAAAATTTCTCATTATAGAGGACATCACTATAAGCCCACGTATATTCCCCAGTTATTCTATCATGATTTCTTTGCTAAATTGATTGCTTTAGTTTGCTCTAGAGAGTCCAATATGCAGTTTGTGTTGAATACTGTTGGTAAAAGCTTTCAGATTTAGTGTCCTCTCACTCTTCTAACCCCACATTACTTCTCTGTATCTGCAACCTAATTTTTTGAGAGCAGCTGAATGGACCCATGCAGTCCTAACTGTCGGGCGAAAACAGAGTCCAGCAACATGTACTGATCACTGTACATAACTTGATCTGTTGTGAGGTTGTTCCCATCTCTTGTCTGAAACAGGAACATAGCATCCAGAGTGATCTTATTAATGATACTTATTGCAAAACTGCTTATGGTTTGCCAATTTCTGTGGATACCCCATTAAATCCTTTCTTTCCCTCTACTCAGCGTCTTCAGAACTGCATGCAATGCCTACATGTTCCTGAAAATTAAGCTCTAAGTAACATTCTCAAGGGTACACACAAAGTATGTGAGTTCTTTTTGGGGTTCTATTTCGTTTGGAACAGAATGCCCCAAAAGGTCTTAAAATCTCCGTCCATGGAGCCCTTCAAGATCTGACTGAAACAAGACTGTGAGCAACCCGTTCAAAACTGTCAAGCCTGCAGAAGATGGGATATAGACTCCTGAGATCACTCCAGCCTAAGTTGTCCTACTTTGTTCTACTACATCAATTGTATTTAATCAAAAATCTTCTGAACCTAACACCAAAAATAAAATATGGGATATATCCCAACTAAGACTATTTATTTGTACAATTGCATCTCACAAAGTCTTAATCTTTCTACTGAAATAATGTAATTCTATAATTCATCTACCCATGGCAGTTAATAGCAAAGTCTAATGTACACAACATGCTTCTTATCACCTGCAGAGTTTCTGAAACAGCTTTAGGAGGCAAGATTCTGTTCAAGGTTCCCACCTGAGTGTCTAGGTGTCCTGCATGTGTTGAAGTTTTCATTGCAGCCAAGGGAGTGAGTTAGTTGAATAAATACTATCATCAGGTCTCAATTGCCTCTACATAGTCCCCTAGTGCCAGTTCAGACACACCAGAAAGTGCAAGATACCTGCTGAGAGACAGGTTATACAAGACTTGCATTGCTCTTGAAAGACAACTGAAAATCAGACATTGTACCATACACCAACTGAAATGATGCTTGACATCAATATCCAGGCAGCTGAACTTCATTGTGAGTCTCTGCTGAAGGATTAGCTGTATTCTCTACAACTATACCTCCAGTGACCGTAATGTGAAATGAGACACCTGATGTGCCTATAGACACCTATTAATTTAGATATTTTCTTCTTAAATTGAATCCCTGCATAGATAACCATCTCAAGATGACTTTCATATTTATCATATTTGATGAAGGATATGGGATGAGCATGTGAAGTATTCATAGGCTGATTAGTCTTTGGAGATGATAGACAGAAATAACTGCAGAGACATGTTAATATGTTCTGCTTTCATTTTGTGATTTCTGAGCCACAGGAAATTAGTTTCTTGTAATGAGTTTGGAAGGATTAAAAACAAATTTAAAAGTTGGGGAGTTGGGGCATTTTTAGAAAATCTATTTGTTTGGTATATACAAATGAAAAATAGCCTTGAAGAACTATAGATTTTAATTTGGCATATTTAGTGATTTCTTTCATTTTATCAGATTGTCAAATAATAAAAGGAAATGATGTAGTCATCACTTCTTTTGGAAACTTCTGGAGCAGACTGGTGAAATACTTGTCTGACTTTGTTATGAGCATCCAAACATTCCAAAGGATTCTATGCTTATATCCTGGGCAGCCAAGTTTTTTTCACATTTGCCAGACAACTTCAGTTTATCTCCACACATGTATGGTCTGTGAAAGGCATCACTTCTTCAGAACTGACCAGCTGGTGGCAAGAGCTCCACAACTCCTTGTTCAGAGTCTGCTTATCTGTTATTTTGGCTGAATCCTTTACCCTTTTTCTGCTCATTTAGGCATGCCATTATTTGCACATCCCAGATTTCCAGTATCCCAGAAATTGTTTTATTTATAAAGCAACTAAACTGAAATAATATGTCACTTCTTGGTTTTGATATGGCAGCATGGACTATTCCTGTGAAATCAGTGCTTCGCCTTCTGCTATTTTTCGTGTTTCTGGGCTTCATCTGCTATCGAAAATTAATGTATTGGCATCTTTTATCAATCAGGTTCTTACACTATTTGCATGTATTTTATGATGTCATATTAGTATACAGGCACTTACAGAATGGAGGAATAAGGCAAAAGGCACAGCTGGGTAGCACTAACATTATGTTCATGGCACGTATTTGCCTAATAAGGGTGCTGTCCAGAATAATATTTTAAGTTTGGGTACTCAGCTCTAAACCACAGAATTCAAGTCCAAAACCACACTGGATATTTTTACAGCACTGTATATTAGTAGACCTGAGTTGATGCTCTGATGCTGCTGAGATACCCTGCCTACACTATGTACATTTATTTCTTTAAACAGGCTAGAGCAGAGACCTGAGCACTATTTTCCTCAGCATTCATTTCTCAGCATTGGCTCTGGCATGGCTGGACATAACAGCAGTGTCCCAGCCCCAGCTCAGAAGGTCCATCCCAGTGTAGTTCAGATGTGTCCGCCTCCTGGATTTGTGGAAATAAGAACTGAACTATGTGTGGCAGATGGCCTTCACAGTGCATGCAGGGTCAGTCAATCCATGGTATTTACCTCTTGGCCTGCCAAATTCACTTCATCAGGAACCTCAACTAACAGATTGCTAATTATGTCAATAATGTCCTAGCAACAGCCACAATGTGCTGGGAGCTGGTGAGAGGTTTAGGCATAGACAACCAGAAATATTTGTTAATTCAGAAGAGAGGAGAGAGAACTGGATTTGTGAATTACACTTCATAACTACTCTTTAAATTATTGCTAATCACCACCTTTTATTGTCTAATCTTGGTAATCATTAAGGTGTTAGTTTTAACTCTCCTTTTCACAACCACAGGAGGAGTATTTTCCCATCCAAGTTCTGGTCATAGGGCATGACAGGACACAGAGGACTCTGACTCTGGTCTGTCATGTCATTATACCTGGGCAGCACAGAGAAACTCAAGTGGTGCCATGAGGACTACATGGTGATCTACACAGCCTTGCTCTGAACACTGACTATAGGGATTGCTCCCAGGAGGTGGATCAATGGCTGACTTCTAAAATTAAATTCAATACCTCTGCAAGAGCTTAACATTCCTCCACCTCTTCTGATGAACTGTTCCAATGTTTAGTTTTCATCCTCAGGGAAATGGCCTGACTTCAACTTCTTGCAACTGTGCTATCTCGTGCTCTTTTCTGCAGGTCTGACATACCTCTCTATTTCCTACACTGGGAACTACAAAGAGCCATTACTTGTTATGGACAAGTTACATCCATAGCTTCTCCCTGACTAGCTAGATAAAGTGTGCTTTTCAAGCTTTACATCACAAGGCTTGCTTTTTAAAATTTTTTTTCTGATTCTGTCCACTTTTAAGACTATCCTTTGAGCCTTTTGTGAGGGTTGAAGTGTGAGTATATAGTCAGCCACTCTGTGCTGGTCAGTTACATGCTAAGTCACTGTTGGTGAGACAAGCATCCTTTATGTTGAGAACACCAAAGCCATGACCAGTTGTCTTCAATACTTTATGAGCAGAGATGAAGATTAATTTTAATCTTAGTATGTGTGTAATATGGCTGTAACACGTACAATGCCACATACACTGTAGGTTGTTTTCTGTGGGCAGCTCTACATTCAACTGCTTCCCAATCTGTTATTATTATGGCATTATTTTGCCCCAGGAGCAGACCTTTGCTCTTCTTTTGGTTGAATTTTGTGGGACTTCTCTTAGCTCAGACCTCAAGCTTCTTAAATTTCCTCTGGATTAAAGCCCTCTAGTTCAGCCCTTCACCCTTAATTTCTTATCACCTGCTAACCTGGCAATGTTGATTCAGCAGGGTTTGCAGGCTGTTAGTTCCTTATTTTCTTCTTGTCTTTCAAGTAACTGGAAATAGATAGCAAGGAAATGAGCTCTAAGATCTTACCAGGGACTAAGATGAGGCTAATCAGCCTATTATTCCCAAGGTGCTTCCTATTTCTCATGAAGTTAAGCATTACTTCAGACTTTTTCCAGCTGGAAGGGAATTTCTCCAGTTATCTACTTTCTGCTGATGATAGTCAACCTCATAACAGTGCACTATTTCAACACTCTTGAACGAATCTCGTACAGCTCCATGTATCTCACTACTACCAGCTTTTCTAAGTAGCCCCTAACGTGTTGCTCCCCACTGCCAGCTTTCCTTCTCTATCTCAGCAAGTTTGCAGAGACATCAAGCTGAGTGGTGCAGCTGATATGGCAGGAGGACCTGGACAAGCTCGAGAAGTGGGCCAAGTGCAAAGTGCCACATCCGGGTTGGGGCAACCCCTGGCACCAGAAAAGGTTGGGGAATTAAGGGATTGAGAGCAGTCATGCTGAAAAGGACTTGGGGGTGTTGGTGGATGAGAAGCTCAACATGACCTGGCAATGTTCACTCACAGCCTAGAAGGCCAACAACATCAAAAGCAGCATGGCCAGTAGGTTGAATGATGTGATTCTGCCCCTCTCCCCAACTCTGGTGACATCCCACTGGGAATACTGTGTCCAGCTCTGGGGTTCTTAGCACAGGAAAGACACAGAGCTATTGAAGCAATTCCAGAGGAGACCATGAAGGTGATTAGCAGGGCTGGAGCACCTCAGCTATGGAGACAGGTTGAAAGAATTGGGGATGTTCAGCCTGAAGTAGAGAAGGCTCGGGGGAGACCTTATTGTGGCTTTTTAGCAATTAAAGGGTACTTATAAGAAAGCTGGGGACAGACTTTCTAGGAGGGTCTGTTGCAATAGGACAAGGGGAAGTGGTTTTAAACTAGAAAGGGTAGATTGAGACTAGATATAAGGAAGAAATTTTTTACAGTGAGGGTGGTGAAACATTGAAACAGATTGCTTAGAGAGGTGTAGATGTCCCATCCCTGGAAACATTCAAGTCAGGTTGGATGAGACTCTGAGCAACCTGATGAAGTTGAAGATGTATGTCCCTGCTCATTGCAGTGGAGCTGGACTAGATGACTTTTAAAGGTCTGTTCTAACCCAAGTTATTTTATACACTATGATTCTGTGTTCTCTAACATGAGAAGGGCTGAAAGCCAATTTTGACTGTGAAGAATGAGACCAAAAAAAAGTATTGAGCAGTTCAGCCAATTCTGTATCATCCATTACTAAATCTTTTTCCCCTTCCTAAAAGGTGCCACATTTTCCTTGAATGTCCTCTTATTATTAGCACACCACTGGATTCCTTTCTTCTTATCTGTGCTGGTTTAAAGGTAAACCAGCAGGAGGAATGAATCTAACACAAACAGACTACAAGTCAGAATTACAGTTTAGTAAAAAGATCACAATAAGTACAAGGGTACAGAGGAAAAGGTCCGTTTAACCCAC
>JAWWEU010000111.1:92136720-92156404 GCA_035583155.1 Acropternis orthonyx | reverse complement strand
TAGTTCATGAGGGGGCCAGGTGGAACTCTTTTCTATGGGGCATGCAGTCTCTTTCCAGGTTCCACGGTTGAAGAGGATACAGAAGGTGATCCCTCTGAGGTGCAGGGTTGGTAGATGAAAGAAAAATTCCAAGATTTTAAACCCATAACATTATCCTTTATGTCTCTAGCTAGCTTTGTCTTCCTGCTTTTGTCCCCAAATACCTGAGTTATGCTATTATGACCCTCCTTTGATGCCACTCCTTTTTTTTCACTTCTTGTATGCGTTTGGAGCTATGTCCAGTCTGTACTCTTACTACTTCAGAGGGAGAGATGAATATGTGTTTGGCCATCTCAATGAAGGACTTTGGCCCCTGTGTGACAGACTAGATGCCAATATCTCAAATCACCTCCAAATTATGCATATTTTTTTGAGCCTTGAATAGCTGTATCTGACAATAAAAGTGCTCCTTTCCGTCAAGACTGCATTTGTGAAAATTATCTTCTTTGGCCCTTCTGGAATTAGTGCAGACACCCAAGAAAGCAATCAGTGCAGGAGATTGCATGTCCCTTCTCCAAAGGCATCTATCAAGAGGTATCCAGGGTAAGGCTCAGTAATCTGAGAGGCAAGTAATTCATTGTTGATGCATTTTTGACATGATAAAAGTAATAGAAAAATTAATACTAGATTTCCAATATCCTTCTGAATGTAGCACTGGTGTTTGTGATATCAAATACAATTACCTCCACTGAAGACTCTAATTTTGTCTGTCATTATAACCAGTGCTTTTATCATTTCATCAGTGTGATCCACTGGCCAAATATTAGCAACTCCAGCAGTGATGTTTCTTCTCTTTATCAATGAAGGCCCATACACAATTAAAAACATATTCTGTTGTCACATATTTTCTGTCTTCATATTCCCTTTCGGATTTTCATGGCTATCTTCATGCATTTCATAGCTGATGTGTTTAGCAGGAGCTAATAGAAAATCAGTTTCTCTGTGTCTGTGAGAAAATGCCATCAGATGGGAAGAGAAAAGGAAGGGCAAAAAGTACATAATGTTCTGTTGTTAGATCTCTGTAAATTAGTTTGGTGAAGGATGGAAAAACAGCAATTTCTGCATTGATTAATTTCTAGTCAATACAAGTGGAATTGCTGTCAGTGTTTCCACACAAGGCCAACATAATTTTAAGTGCTATGGAAGTGCTATGTTGTAATGTTATTCATAAAAGGAAAACGGCATTTCAGTTGACCACAGAACTCAACAAACCTTCAGAGAAAATCACAGGTCTGTGGGAGGTTTGTTTGGTTTTGTTTCATTTTTATTTTTCCATTCTCTGTGAACTCAATTTGTAGAATAAGAGCCTCAGGTTATAGTTGCCTTCACAGCTGACTCTTTGACTCAGCACTCAAATATATAAAATAAATTTAAAATAGGTAATCAAACTTGTCTTCATCCTTTCTTGCCAAAACAACACTTCCCTACTTGCCAAGGACAATAAAAGTGATCCAGTTTCTGACCTTATTTCAGTGGCACAGTCCCCTGCAGGCATTTTCCAGAAAAAAATTTTGGAGGTTTTGGGTTACTGCTTTAGGCAACCTGTTCCAGGATATCATCATACTCACAGTAAACTTTTTTCTATGTTCAAGTATTTTTTCCTGTATTTCCATTTGTTTGTTGTCCTTTCACTGAATACGGATCAAAAAAGCCTGGCTCCCTCTTCTTTGCACCCTCTCAGCATCTTTTTATATATTCCACCACGCTGATGAGCCTTCTTGTCTCTAAACAATACCAGCTGTCTCAGCTTCTCCTTGTTTAACAAATGCTCCTGTCCCTTAACCATATTAATGGTCCTGAACTGGACCTGTTCCAGTATGTCCATGTCTCTCTTGCACTAGAGAGCCCACAACTGGACACAGTACTTCAGATTTTACCTCACCGGAGCTGGCTTGATGAGAGAGCACTCTGTCCCATTGTCCAGGTCATTAATGACAGTGTTGGCCAATATTGGCCCTGACACTGACCCCTGGAGTACACCACTGGTGATTGATGCACAAGCATCATTTTGCTGAGCAAACCGCTTTGAGCGGAACAATTTATATCCGTTATGTGGTCCAAACGTCACCAGTATCTAGAGGAGGATGTTACAGGAGTGTGGGATATCTTCTTAAAAACAAGACAAACAACATCCACTGATCTTTCCTCATCTACTGAGCTGGTGATTTCATTGCAGAAGGCTATCAGGTTTGTCAGCAGGGGTCTCTCCTGTGTAAATCCATGGTGACTAGACTTAACCAGCTTCTTGTACTCCATATGTTTGAAAATGTCTGCTCTGTCATATTCCCAATGAACTGAGGTGAAGCTGCCCAGCCTGTAGTTCCGCAGATATTTCTTCTTGTCCTTTTTGAAGATAGGAACTACATTTGTTCCCTTCCAGTCACCAAGTCTTTGAGGGCAGGTCTTACCAGTGGAGATTGATAAAGTTAGTAGTCCTGCTCAGATTCAACTCCCCAGTTTCATATGCCTACAGCCTGATTTTCTAGAGTGCTAAGAAAGGGCAGTTCCACAAGTTTTAAACTGCAGTTTTTCACTCTGCAGATAGACAACTAAAATTCAGCAATCTTTGCCAAAAGTGTTAATATTCCTGCCTGTTGTTCTCAGTTAAACAAGGTCTCTCATGCTTCCAGGACCCTGGTGCTTTACACCTCATTCTGAAGTCTAAAGAGCTGTGCTAAACACCAACGATCAAACACACACCCCTGTTTTACTTTTCATGTGACAGACTTTGCATACCAAAAAGGTGTACTCTGTACCTGTGCATCTGTAACTACTGATAAATTATAGAATTTTGTAAAGAATCAAATAACAAAAAAAGAAGACAAGACTAATATATTTATTCCAAGATCATTTCTTGAAGGCTTGGTCCCACAGTTCATCCCTAATCAGTAGGCTGCATTCACAAAGGAATGCAGGCTGGAGGTGATTGCTCTATTCTGTACATTTCCTTCCACTTGGATTTTCATTGTGGGTTAGATAGCTATAGAGAAAGTCTGATGTTCCTAAACGAGATGCTCAAATTTTCACAGGTTGAACATGGGACTTTCTCTTCCATTTTTTCAATACTGTAGCATGTGGTGTCTCAGAACTCTGCAAGAAGCAGCTATTACGACACCTGGATTATTTTTTTCTGATGTGCTGTGCCTGGACAACTGGAAATATTTCTCTGAAATTAAAGTAAAAGTGAATGAGAATAAAATTATGCTTATATGTTATTGTTAATCTATGTGTAATTTCTTGCAGGAATGTATTAGTAGAACCAGAAACAACAGTGAATGAATCTCATAAAAGGTAGGAACTTACCTTTTCCTATATTGTTCTGGTGATAATTTCTTACTATAACTCTCCAGCATACACCACATTGAGGGAATATTTATTTTTTATTAAACAATCATTTTGGAATTTGAGTCCAACATGATCTTAATTAAAGGTTGACATTTCCATTTTCCATAAAACCTTTCTGTAATTAGAGCTATTGTAGAAGTAATTACTTTTCCTTTTTACTTATGTATGTCAACTCTATAATTATTTTTAAATATAAAAATTATGTGAACTAGGTTTCTTGGAAATGCTAAGGACTTTATTCCAAAAGTAATTTTGAATACACTTAAGTTATAGAGTACCTTAATATTGGTATTTATTTATCAAATAACTTCCAAAATGGAGGGTAATTATCTCGTAGAGTAACAGAAGAGTTAAAGATCAAAAATTTGCATTACAAAATTGACTGTGGTTATTGTTAAGATTTGTTAGTAGTGGCCACCACATCCAGCAGGTCTGTCTCATTACTTCCTCCTGCCTGGCCACTGGAGCTCAGCTTGGTGCCCCACAGACCTGGGGTTTCTGCTCAGGCTGAGGGATGTGGCTGCCCCTTTCCCTTTTCAGATTCATTCAGCAGGGAAGCTGAACACTTGTTCCAGATGCACAGGACACACATGGGACATGGACATGGCTGGCTGCACAAACATGCTGCATCTTCAGATGCACCTACACATAGGACTCACATCAGAGAGAAGCACAGAGAGCACCGTCCCCTCCTCCCCTGGGGCTGGAAGAGACAGAAGGTCACTTGTATGGGTACACATAAATCACTTTCCAGGCTCACAAGCACAGTCACAGATTCCCTGAGTACAGCATGGCCCTTCTGTCCATTCGACACCCTTGCCAGGACCTCAGACCCTCTTACCCGCCCCAGTTTGCCAACTGGTCTAGCTCAGTGTTTGCTGCAAAATGACCTACATGCTCACAAGCTCATTGCAAAGCATGCCACACCCGCCCATCCCCATGGACTCTCTACCTGCCTGATGTTCTTGCTCCGATACAGGGCATCCTATGTGCCGGTGAGTCCAGCTTGGAGTTTGCTGCTGACTGACAGATGCACACCCTATGCACACCCATCATGGGGGTGATACAGACCCAACTGGCACCAGGCATGTGAGCCGTTCCAGCCAGTGCTGAGCCCCTTGCTCACCTCACTCACACCAGGCCTCGAGTAGCTGGCACTCAGACCTTGCCTTCACACATGTGGGACAGAGGGTGAGATCATGCAGAGAGCTAGTTACTAAAGTATGTCATAAAAAGACAGGACAAACTGTAATGATTATCAGCAGGGCTCCATAAGAAAAGTATATTAATGGCTCCATTTTGCATGCAACTAGCCCCTTTTATACCCCTTTCTGTCAGTTTGCCCCTTTATTTCTCCCTGCTTCCCCTTCCCCTGCATGTTTACTCATCAGTGTGCATAGCTCCATCGACCCCCTCCTATCTTCACTCATCCTCAGGTTGGCAAAGTCCGGGTTTGCTTGCAGCTTCTTGATAGCCCAATAACTACTGTGACGGGCCAGGTTTGTTTCTTGTCTTTGTTATCTTTGTCTGTCAGGTTTGGGCCTTTGTATGTTCTTGTACATGCATTCCTTCTATTCTTATTTTCCCTTTTTGCATTGAAGAAGTCCTCAACCATCCACCCTTAAAGGAGAAGATGCTTTCTCCTTCCATACACCCTTGGAGTTTATTCCATGGGTTGGCTGAACCACATGTCTATTCTTTGCAGGCTTCAAAAGAGAAGAGTTCCGAGTATTGAGTCAGAGTTTAATTCTGCCACAAGGTGAATATTATAATAGTGAAATACGTGTTTAATTTACTACTTCCGAGTGTTTTTGGTGTTTACAGACATGAAAAGAAGCCCTCAACTTGAAGAGCTTATGGTATTTAGATACAAGGTAATTAGAAGAAAATCTCACTTCACTGAAGTGGGGTTAGTCTTGCTGGAGGCATCCTATCCTCAGTGAATGAAAAAGTGCCTTCAGAAGGCTATTCAGACTTATTCTTAACTCCCCTGCAGGAAATCCTTTCTCTTTCTGGAGAAGGAGCCTTGAAACATTAACCTTGCAAGAGACATTGTCAATGCTACCAGGCCAGTATCAGTCAACTTTGGGGGGGGAAAAAAAAAAAAAAAAAACCAAACCAGAAGAAACTCATAAAACTCCCATGTTTATTCTTCCTCCATGCTCTTCATTTGTATTGCATCCCACATTTGCCATGCCATACCCTGAGTGGAAGGGAAAAATAATGCACCACAAGAAAGGTGAGAAAGAAGAAAATTGTGGGAAGAGAAATGAAATAAAAGGGAAGTGATGCCCAGTATTTGAGATATCAGTGTTGCCTAAAATTGATGAAAAACTTTTGAGACAGTATTAGTGTGGGTAAAGTAGAGAGCAGTTCTTTACTGAAAGCTTTAGAGTGTACAAAGTATATAGACATGCACCCTGTATAGGGGTCTTAAAAATTTATAACTCTACTTAATTACCATAACTAATGGTTACATCCAACCCAAGAACCCCTTACCCCTGGTACCACCCTCAGAACTTCTCTATTGGAGCACTTGCAGGGGTCCTGGGTCTTCTATCTTGACTACAATATGTCTTGTTATTCTAGTTCTGGTATATGTGTCCCAAATGCGATGTTCTGGCTGTTATCTCACCCTTGAGACAGAATATCAGGAATGTGGCACAAAGTTAGAAACTGTTACCTGCTACCTCAGATGTGAGAAACTATACAGCTATATAAAAATCTACAAATCTGTAAATTCCTAAGGCACTATCAGAATCCCCAGAACTAAACAGGGTGAGGCACCTAATCTGTGTTCTGGAAGGGTCTGTTTAGCCTCGTTGTAGAGTGTGCATCATCACATAATCCTAGCTACAACCTTCATCAGCAGATGCTTTCATATCTGTCAGTCTCCGTGGCCTGGTTTGTCTCCTAAGGGAAGCAGGATTAGAGCACACTGGTGTATGCTTCGCTTCTAATCAGCAGAGACATAATTTGAGAGTAACCTCAGGCTTCCCCCTTTGCACATACCTTGACTCAATCTCAGAAGGAATCTCTGTCTTCACTAGGTGGGAAATTAATGATGATCATGCAGTATTTGCTCTCAAACAGTCCTGAAGTCTTTAAACAATTCACATCTCTGCTAATATTTCTTGGATTAAACCACATGTTAAAGAGAACTGATGATTGAGCTACAGAAGTCATGCTTGACTACATCTATTGCTGTTAAGAAATATTGGTGAAAAAAAGTCAATTGTACCTCTCTGCTATATTTGGCAACAAAAATTCTAACATCAAGAAAAGAATATTGCTTGTTACACATTAATGTTTTATTTTTCACACTAATCATTCATTCTTACAAGGGATAGCTGTTATACATTTAAACTATATACTTTTTTTCAGAATCAACATTTAAGTACCTGTGTATACAGTCAAAATTAAAGTCCAAAATGTTGCTTTGAATATCCAAACTTAACAATGCATGAACTTACCAGGAATCTCCGGCACTTTAGCTATATAAGTGTCTAGTCTTTTGGCTTGGGGCATGCTGCTAGTTTTTTTCAGTCTTGGACACTCAGTGCCATCTTTCCATGAGGATCGGTCCAGAAAACGGGTGAATGAAAGCTTGTATCTATTGAGGGATCCCATGTGTCATGCAATTAAAGAATGTTCCTTAACACATGTTCACACAATCTGGCTACTCCAATAATAAATTTCCTGATGTTTTCTCTCTGAGGAATTGGTTGTACTCAACAAGGAATCAGGAACTTTTGCCCTCTTTAGAATGAAACTTCATAACTGAGCTTCTTTTTGCCAGGATATTGTCTCAGAGAAGGATTTTTCTCTTCTACAGTAAGTTGGGCCACTGTGGCAAAATAATTCGTATCTTAGTGTATCAGAGAGCAGAGGAGCGGATAAGACAACCAGAGGAGAATGATGATGTAGCCTACTGCTTCAGGTCATCTAAGGTGTGGAAACCATGCCCTTTATCACCAGTACCATCCATGCAGCTCTTCAACAACTCTTCAAAGAGTCTAGACCATGGTTCATCAGTAGATGAAGGATGAATCTGCATTAATACTTTCACTCATATTGAGAAAACACCTTGCAAGACAATCTCTGAGGCTTCCATGTTGGCTGTGCTTAGATTCACATCATGCATACACAAACTAAATTTATTTTGAGTGGAACTGAACTGGAAAGTGTGGTGCTCATATGCTCCAAGTACTAGTGAGCATTCAGTCACAGGGACTAAACCATCCTATTCCTCTAAAAATCCATCTAAAACATTTATAATGTGAATGTCAGATCCTCAGCACCAACTATTTTTCTTGTTGAATTTGGGTCTTGCAGATTCCCCAGCTGCAATGTAGACAGATCAAAAATAATTACTGGCTTGATTGTCAAAATTTCAAGAGAGGTGGGCTTTAAGACTCTTTCATTTCCATGAGTTTCCTCTTGGGTAGTTAGACATCTTCTCAATTTGACTGTGTTTTTTTATCAGCTATCCAGAGGCATAGAGATGGCGGGGCTTTGAAATTTAGGTTTCATGGGATAGGCTTAGGATGTAGAAGCTTAAGTTGACAAGGAGTCCAGGACAAATAATGGGTCCAGGACTTCAATTCATAAATCCTTAGAATGTGTTTCTCCATTTTCTAAATAGTTATAGATTTCCAGAATTGTTTTCCTGGTTGATCTCTGTAGCACAGGACTCACTTAAATGTTGTTCTAAATACGTTGCATACATACAAAACACTTCTGTGAATTGTAGTTTGTAAGTTAAATGGTAATAGGTAAGACAACAAATGAGTTGAACTCAGATATTAACAATACCTCATAATATTAAATCTCTTGTTTTATTTTTAATTGCCACATTTTGAAGACAAGTTTATTCAAACACCAAAAGACTGGGGTTTTGATTGAATGCCAGAGTGAGGTCAGTATATTTTTATCAAAGCCTCTGCAATGATTCATGCATCTATTGTCTCATTGCTTTCTTGTTCAGAGGCTTGTCCCCTGTATTTATCTTGATATTAAACCAAAAGCAATAACCATAATGCCAATTTCTTTAATTTTCCCAATCCCTTTCTGTTAATGCAGGATGACTTAAGTAACTCTAATTCCTAAATATTCATAATTTAGCATAGACTTCTATTTATATTAAATATAGACAGCAAAACAAAAAAATTTTCCATGTCTATTTCCATTCACTAGTAATGGGTCAATTTTGAGTCAAAATTGAGGAGTTACCTTTTAGCCATTGGTTTATATTCTGGTTTTGTTACCTAAATTTTATCTGTAAAACTCACCATTGAAATGAATAATTTCCTCTCCTATCTGCTGGTACATTGGATTAATATACCTTGACACCATATCCAGAGCATTCTCCTGGAGAAACTGGCTGCTTCTGGTTTGGATGGGGAAACAGTTGCTGGGTAATATCTGGCTGGATGGCTAGGCCCAGAGAGTGGTGATGAATGGAGTTAAATCCAATTAGTGGCCAGTCTCAAGTGGCGTTCCCCAGGACTCCATTTCGAGGCCAGTCCTATTTAACATCTTGATCAATGATCTGGGGAAGGAGATAGAGTGTACCCTCAGTCAGTTTGCAGTCAACACCAAGCTGTGCATGAGTGTTGATCTGCTGGAGGGTAGGAAGGCTCTACAGAGGGATCTGGACAGATTGGTTCAATGGGCCAAGGCCAGCTGTGTGAAGTTCAACAAGGCCAAGTGCTGGGTCCTGCCCCTTGGGTCACACCAGCCCCAGGCAGCGCTACGGGCTGGGGGCAGTGACTGCAAAGCAACCTGGCAGAAAAGGCCCTGGGGGCGTTGGTCAACAGGCAACTGAACCTGAGCCAGCAGTGTGCCCAGGTGGCCAAGAAGGTCAAGGGCATCCTGGGCTGTATCAGGAATAGTGTGGGCAGCAGGACCAGGGAATTGTTTGTACCCCTGTGCTCAGCACTGGTGATGCTGCACCTTGAATCCTGTGTTTAATTTTGGACTCCTCTCTACAAGAAAGACGTTGAGGTGCTGGAACATGTCCAGAGAAGAGCAATAGAGCTACTGAAGGGTCTGGAACACAAGTCTTTTGAGGTTATATGAGAGAGCTGGGGTCATTTAGCTTGGAGAAAAGGAGGCTCAGCGCTGATCTTATCACTCTTTACAACTACCTGAAAGGAGGTTGTAGCAAGGTGGGAAGGTTGGTCTCTTCTCCCAGGTGACAAACATCAGGACAAGAGGAAATGATCTCGAATTACACCAGAGGAGGTTTAGGTTGAATATTAGGAAAAATATCTTCATGAAAAGGGTTGTCAAGCATTGAAACAGGTAGCCCAGGGAAGTGATTGAATCACTATTCCTGGAAGTGTTCAAGAGATGTGTAGATGTGGCACTTTGGGGCATGGCTTAGTGGTGGACTTGGCAGTGCTGGGTTAATGGTTGGACTCAACAATCTTAAAGATCCTTTCTAACTTGGATGATTCTGTAAAAGAAGAATTAATAAACCTTCATAAGAGAAGAATTGTCCCCTAAAGAATACTCATTCAAGGAAGTAAAACATTTTGTTCTTTATATGTGTTCCTTCTTGTTTTAATTGCAAATGTCTACCATCAGGAAATATACCCCCACCTGTATCTATCTATGCTTATGCCCACGTCTTTGGCAATGGCTATGGTTATGCCTATGACTATATCTATATCTATCTATATCTGTGGGTGTGTGTATGAAAATATATAATATATATTTTTGTGGTGTGTCACATGCACATGCTGCACAATCATTTATTTAATCACTAGTAATCTAAAATGTAATGCCATTTTGCCACTATAGACACAAAGTCTAATCTCATGTAGACAATAATATTCTTAAGGCATATATATCTTTGAATTGTAAAATGAATATTAAAAAGTCAGTTTTAACCAAATTTCCAAGGTTTGGTACTTGCAATGAAACACTTCTCCTGTTCAAACAGGAGCCAGGTGGGCTGGAAGGAGACTTGCAAAGTATAACAGAGGATATTTCTGACTTCTGCAGTTTTCTTCAAACTAGTATTAACTATCAGATCATTTTTGCTGATGTTACAAACTCTACCTGCAAATAGTAGGTAGTAGGTGGATCCTCAGCCCTTAGAAGTTCAGTCTTTCAAGGTTTCTTTGGCTAAAAATACTCAAGACTGTATCACTTGATATTTCTGATTTATAGATTATTTAATATTTGAAAAATGCAAATACACTTTCATTTTCTTCAGTTCTGTAATTTTAATATTGTTTTTTTCCTTTTCCCTTATATATACACCACAGCAGCAAGTCCAGTAAAATATGTTTGAAGAGTACTATGTATTTTTCATTGATGTTTGTATTAGATCAGTATAGTGTTCAGAATTTTGCAGTTGCTAAGTTTGTTAATATGTAACAATGTGTTATTTCTTTTCTACGACGCAAAATCATGCAGTCATGCACATCCACAGGTATTAAATTGAGATCTGAGTTTTGGTCTCTGAATTCATTAATCTTCCTAGTAATTTGAACAATCTGAATAATCCAATATTTAAAATGACAAATGTGTTCTTTAATTACTAAGCATTAAAATCTGATTAAAGTCATACTGGCATCCTACCACTTTGGCATTACTGCAAGGATAATTCTACAGCAATGAAAGCATAAGATGTCTCCATTACCCTTGGGGCAAGAAGTGCAGTTCACAGAGGCACAGAATTGCTGAGGCTGCAAGGGACCTCTGGAGTTGGTCTAGTTCCATCTTCTGTTCAAAGCAGGGTCATGTAGAGCAGGTTGCCTGGAATGATAGCCGATCAGGTTTTTAATGTTTCCAAGAATGGAGACTTCAAAACCATTTTGGGCGGCCTGATCCAGTGTTTGATGACTCTGACAGTAAAAATTAAAAAAATTATGTATTTCAGTGGAATTTCCTATATTTAAATCTATGCCCATTGCTTCCTGTTCTTTCACTTGATACCACTGAGAATGATCTGGCTAGAGTTTTTTTATTACCTGTGATCTACACATTGACATATGTGTGTAAATCTTCTCTAATCTTTAACAATCCCAGCTCTCTCTGCCTTTATTCATGTAACAGATGCTCCAATCCTTTAGTCATCTGTGTCTCTCACTGGACTCACAGCTGTGTATCCATGTCTCTCCTGCACTAGGAATCCTAGGACTGGAAATAGCACTCCAAAGGTGTCTCATCAGATCTGAGCAGAGGGGAAAGATCATCTCCCTAGAACTAATGGCAACAATCTCCCTAATGTGGCTGGGATGCCACTGGCTTGGTTTGCCACAAGAAAGCCTCATGGAACTATTCCTTTCCAAGTGCATTTGACTTCTTGACACCCTTTTCCAACTGCCACTTCTACCATAGTCCTCCCTTCATTTCCTGTAGAAGTCTAACGAGAACAAAACACTTGCCACTGACCCCTGTTACTCAGTTCCTCACTTAAGCTTTTTGTGCTCTGCCTGCAGATCCAACACCAAGTAAGAGATATGAGGTTTTTCCAAACTCAGTTGCTGCTCTTGAGAGACAATTTGGAATGCAACTCTCTTCCTTCTTTTCATACTTTTTTCAGAGCAGGAGTCTTATGCCCACCCTTACCTGAGAAAAGGTGGAGCCTCCTCCTTCTAACATCAGAGAAAAATTGTGCAGACTTAATATGCTAGATGCATATGCAATGCACAGATATGGTAAATGCAATGTTTTAATTCAAGTAGAATTGCAGTTGCATCACTATGGAATTAATTTTGAAGCCTGTGTAGAGGAGGTAGCATGACACAGCTCATACCTTCTTGTCCACTGTTTTACCGTTGACTTTGATGTACCATGTTTTTTCCTTCTTAAACTCAGTTTAAACCCTGTCTGACCCTAGAGCTCTATTTTTCTAAACCACTTTTGCCTACTGCCAGTGCAGAAGTGAGGATATGCCACTTATGAGTTCCAGACCAAGAGATACTGAACTCTACAAAGGACCTGCCCTGGAACCTACAAGGTCAGAAAGAGTTCCTGTGGTATCTTAAGTCCAATTGCCTTCCCATTTCCCTTTAATAACACTTATACTCTTAGTGAAACAACCAATGCAAGGACAGCTCACTATTTTGTCAGTTATTTTTAAAAGGCTGCAGTCTTCTCTGTGGAGCAAGAACATACCTTCCCAGGATGTTTTTTAGTGGGAGTGTGGTAAACACCATTAAAATTCCCCAGACTCATATGGACAAAGTAGTTTAAATGTTGTTGATTGCAACAAAATAGAGAAGCTTTTTATTTATTGTGAATGTAAAATTCTAATAAGGTTTGGACGTTGGAGGAGATGATGACCAACAATGGAAGAATTGCCTTAGCAACACAGATTTGTGAATGCCTGAACCTTGGATGCTGCATATGATTACTGTTATGTCAGAGGACTGTTTATAATTTAAGAATTTTACTCTGTTTGAGGACTTTATAATGTTATATGTTTTTCCCTTTGTTTCTCATATGTACCTAGTTGGAAAATTCCACTCGCATGGCCTGTAACTCACTCCTTACTGCCTCCAGCTGGCAGCAGAGTAACAGCCTCCTATAAGGCGTTCCCCTGTCCCTGTTCCCTCAGTTTTGGGGATCCTTGCCTTGTCTGGCTGGGACCCTCACAGACCCTTCCCCAAAACCTTCCCAAGCTGCCCCCTGATCCAGAACCCAGCCCCCTGACCCTATATAAGTTGTGTACCAGGTTGAATAAACGCTCTTCTGCATCTACCTCACTCCCAGGAGTGCTGCCCTTCATTCCATCCCCCCGCTACCCCTCAGGATCACATTTGGAAATACAGTTCTAATTCTTAACTAATTTGGAGCAAAAGTTTTGACAGAAACGTAAAAGAATTTAACCAGTCCTGTCTCTGAAAGACACAGTTGTTCCACAACACTCCAAGATTACTGACTGTACTAACTGACCAATATTTTGGGACAGTATTTGGAACAATAAAACACAGCTACCATGTGCATTTTAAAATTTCCATGTGCCAGTGTCGAGCTTGAGGGGCAGGAGATGGGAGATGGAAGACATTCTGAAAGTTAACAAGGAACCTAAAGCCTTCCCAAAGACAGCATCCACAAATACCCTGTCTGTACTGTAGAATAGTAGCCAGTGTTGTCAGTGTTCGGGTCTAATGTCCTTATGATAGATAAATAATATTTGTCATTTAGTCTTCCACTCACCTTAAGGATGCAGGTTTGCTCCTGCACAGTATACTTTTTCTTTGGTGTATTTTTGCATTAGTCTATCAAACTGTGTGCTTACCTACCAAGAGATGATATGGTCAGCGTGTCAAGGAGTAATGAGGTCCTTTACTGTTCTAGACAAGTCTTGAATAAGTACAGTACCTAGAAACTGTAAATATGAACATGTCCTTGTTGAAATATCAGATCAAAAGCTGTTCTTGAAAAGGAAGTAACCTTATCACAAGATGAAGGGAAAGAGAAGCGTAGATGGAAGAGTCCTTTCTCTGTAGTTTGGTCCATTACGTTACATCAGATTTTTGAACTTCATTTTGTGCAATGGAAATGTATGTCTTATGGATGGCCAGAAAAAATTGTGATAATATTACATTGCACTTATTTTCTTTCCCTCATATTTGTGATTTTATCAGTGGATGAGAGGGAATTGATTTTTGTTCAGTCAAATTAAACTAAGTCTCCTAGAATGGTGTCTATATGGACTGTGATCCCAAGTGAAATGTGGGTTTAGAGTAGCGGTTTGTAAGTGGGAGCACGAGCAAATGCTAAGTAATCTGCTTTATTTTTCAGATTTTAATTATATACTCCTAATTGATAAAATTTTGTGTGCAGTGAAGAGCATAAAATAGGACTGTAAGGGGTATTCAGAGGTTTCCTGGTCCAGTACCGTCTATGAACAGTTACTCTCTCACACTACTCCAGACAAATTTCTCATCTTTTTTATAAGCATTCTGAGATTTCATATCCTATTAAAGTATCTATTCCAGTGCTTCTCTAGCCTTACTGTAAGAACTTTTTCCCTAATATCTGAATCTTCCCTGTTATAGCTTGAAGCCGTTGTTCTTTGTTCTATCTTGAGTAAGAAAGAGTAGAAAAATAGATGTTTCCCTTCTGCTGAAGCTTTTTGTGTACTTCAATGCTCTTATAAAGTCTTTTCTAATCTACTTTTCTTCAGCCAAAATAACTTATTCAATCTTCCTTTTGGAGGGTGTATATGCTCGCCCTTTTAATTGTTTTGCAGTTCTTTGGCTCTTCCCACATCCATCATTTCTTAAACTATGATGCTCAAGAACTGAGTCTACCTCTCTAGCTGGCATTTTGCCAATAATAAAGAGAACAAGTCAATGATTTTTCTTGTTGTTTTTGTTTGTAATACTAGGCTAAAATTTTACCTTTTCTCCCAGTGAGGGTGGGACATTTATTTATTTTTTTTGTTGATAAATTCCAAGCCCTATTTTCAAGATCTGGGGCTAGTTAGGGTGCCGTTTATTATTTCTTTTGTAAGAAATACAAAAAGACTCTTCACTGAATTGCATCCTATTTATTTTGGGTTATTTCTTTCTTTTGTTGAGATTGTTTTGAATTTTGATCCTCACTGCCAAAACTGTAGGCCTCCCTCTGTCTGAAAAAGTTTCCATCAGTATTTCTTAACTCCTAGCAGAGAGACATGATCAGTAGGCTAATAAATTTGACAGACTAGCAGACCAGCCCTGTTGATGCTGCTGAACTGTGGGGTTAAAGGGAGAAAGCAAGATTCTTCAGATGGAGGAAGCAAAGCCTCTCATTCCAGTTTAAATAATGATCCATATTTAATAAGGTCAGCTCTACTCTTACCTCCTTTTCAAAGAATGATTTTTTTTTTCTTTACTTAAAGGCACCTGGAATCAGGCTAACACTTGATCTGTAAATTTCTGTTTCACTTAAACATGCGCCTTAGAGCTTGAGGTAGGAAACTGACCCCAAGCAGAAAATTTCAGAAGCACATCCATACTGGTTTTGGCTGGCACAGAGTTAGTTTTCTTCACATCTAGTATGGGGCTAGGCTTTGGACTGATGTTGAAAACAGTGTTGATAACACAGGAATGTTTTTGTTACTAATGAGCAGCACTCATACAGTGTCAAGAACTTTTCTGCCCCTCATACCACCCCACCAGTGAGGAGGCTGGGGGTACATAGGAGATTGGAAGGGGGTGGAATCCTCTCTCACATTTAGATCTTAGAAAGTAGTCAGGGCTTCAGTGATGGTGTGATGATAGACACTAAACTTAAATTGAATCACCACAAGATTAGTCAATTGAATAGAAAATTAATAAACAGAAAGATAAAGTTTTTCTTGTTTTCAATAAGGAATATGTAGTTTGAGTCTGTGTTATGAACCTTTAAGAACTTACAAAGTTCTTTAAGTTCCATCTTTTCTCTTTCTACCATCAGTCACAGGTTCCTGTCTCTTGCTTCTTCACCTCTTCATAGAAGCTGGAGATACCATTTCTTGTGCCTCTAAGCTGGCAATTTACTTTGTTTTATACTGGATTTGTAAAATGACACTATTAGGAAAAAATACTTTTCTTTTTGTTAGAAGACTCACTGAAGTCAGCTGGGGCCATTGTTTAGAAGCTTAGCTGTAGCATGGCATAGGAATTTCTTTTAAGCCGAATATAAAACTTTCTGATACTTGTAGCTAACATCAAGAAGAAAACACATTGAGACTCCAGGTCTCCACAAAAGAAAAGCCATTTCATACAGAATATAGGAAATATATTCTAAAAGAACTAAGGAGAAAACAGAGAGTAGTGAAGATAGCTAAGCTACATCTTTCAAACTGCAGTGAAACCATAAAATGTTTGTCCAAAAGCACTAAAACACAAATCAAATAGGAAATGAGTAGAACTTGTCCTACACCAAGAATGAGAAAGATAATCTAGTACAATGTTCAAACAAAGGAATATTTTCGTAGCTTTCAGCAATACTGGGGTTTTTTTGAGTATTGGTCTGTTACTGGGTATAAGGCTACATAAATAGAACTACTGAATTTGAGGAACAAACACGAGTGCTGCATTCTGTAATCTCTCAACCCTGAAAAAAAAAAAAACAAGTGAAATTAGTACTTTCATAATTATGCCTTCGTAAATCATTTGTTCTCGGAGTTTTGATGCATAACCACAGTATAAGGTACATTCATCTAATGTCAAGCTTTTTGATCAAGGAGAGGAAAGACAGGCTTCAGTGAATGTGGTTAGAGTTAAGCAAATCCTCAAGCCACAAACCTGAACACAAACTCTAAAATTTGCCTACTCAAGATCCTGGCTAGAATACTATGTCACAAGCCTATCTTTAATTTAAGTTGATCTCAACAAGGGTTTAAGAAAGAAGGGGGCATGGAAAGCCAGTGTAGCTAATTAAAGAGTATGAAGCAATAAATCAATAAGCAAAAACTGCTCAGGAGAGAAAGGAGGAAGTGAGACCACATAGAAGAAATAAGCAATCTTAGGAACAGACAAGTAAAAAGGAATCTTTTAAAAGGCATAGGCTAAACAATATTTCAAAGTTTTAAAACATGTTGTGTATGATTAGTGTCCTCTGAGACAATGGTTTAAAGCCCTGTATTTGTCTGAAGTTACAAAAAACTTTCTAAAATATTCTGAGTTTTTGTTTATTTCTGTTGGTTAGCTTTTCAATATTTTAGATTTTATGTCAGGATTCTGGAGCTATTAAGTTTTTCTGAACACTTTTCAGTTAGGTCATTCAAGAGGTTAAAGATGAGATCAATAAATAGCTCTCCATCCCACCATACTTCTAAGCATGCACCAGTGCCCAATTTTGATCCTGTAGGAAACTGACGGACTAAGAATGTGCCAAGTGAAGCTGGGAAGATCTGAACTATAAGATTTCTAGGTAGGTTTGTTTTGTTTTGTTTTTTATATATATATGTCTACATTCTACATTCAAGTTACACAACAAGGATATAAAATGTAATTTGTAGTGTTAAACATAGAGTTTGGTTTTAAAATAGCAAGCAGCAAATGCTCACTGTGAGCTGATCAGGTATATGTAGCAAAAAAACCCAGTACTAACAAATATATTGAGATCAGAAAATACTAAGTAATCTCAATGTTTTCAGACTTGGAATACATTTCTGTCTCATTGTTCAAAGTCTAAATTCCCCAGAAACTACTATAATGCTTCAGATCATTCATTTCATTCTAGATTGACAACACTTAGATGTCTGAAAAGGAAGCAGTTACTGTATCACATTCTTTTTATCTAATGATAGCTGACTATAGTCTGTGTTTCCAGGTATAATTCAAAGCAGTTCCCCAGCAGTAATGATAGATTAAGGATGTGCTAAACAGTAATGATATATGTCTAACACTGTGCCAGCACCGAACAGTCAAGGCTCAATGGACCCCCAACTGCTCTTCCTCTCTAACCATGCTTTCTTATTAACAAATGGAAAAACCTGATACAAAGTAGTCTAGTTTAATCAAAGTTAAGAGTTTTCTATGAAGTCATCTGTTAGTCAAATTTCCACTTTTTATTTCATGCATATGCCAGTTATAACAGTCTTCCTGTATTTTCTAAAATAAGAGAGTCTTTCTAAAACTAGGCTAGTATAACAAATGCCAGAAATGGCAGTTTGTTCATTTCTTCAGAAAAAAAAAGCATTATTTACAAGCATTGTGTTTTCATATATTACAGATCCCTGTTTAAAGTATGGAGGATTTCTTTGCTGTTTCTCACTCCTATTTTTATGGTGTTAACTGTAATAGTTTTTTCCAGTAAGGATATGTGAGACAAGTAATAAAGAAATTAGTTGAAAATATCCAATCATACTTTTTCACATATTCTCATGGTTTATCCAATGTCATCCTTTAGTAATAGTTGCTACTGCCAGATTGTAATACCTTCGGCAGCCACACTATTCCTTCTATAAGGAATTGCTGACAACTGATCTGAAAGGAAATACTGACAGGGCCTTTGATAGACGGAGCTTCTCTGTTCCCACCTCTAGCTCTATACACACCTGTGGACAGCTGGCAGACCTAATCAGGATATAAATAGAGCATTTACACACAGCTGTACTCAGAATAGCTTCAAATTTTTGTAGCATAACTATAAAGGAAGGAAATTCTTCTCAGAGCAAGCAGTGCATATTGAAAAATTTACAGGATTAAATTACAAAGTTATGGAACAAAACCCCAAGTACTATTGAATACGAATAATCTAGCTCAAGAATCCCTGGAGACTGTGAGATTATGTGTGAGAAGTATCATCATATGCTTGTTATATTCTAATACTCTTCCTGGGCATCTGCCAGTGACTGAGGAAGAACAGCACACCCAAGGGACCTTTTGCTTGCCTCAGCACTGTTATTTTGCTTCCACTGTACTGTGCAGACCCCAGGTGTGGCATTTAGCCACACATACATGATGTATATGTAATGTAAGGTCACTTAAAT
Source organism: Acropternis orthonyx (assembly GCA_035583155.1). NCBI lineage: Eukaryota > Metazoa > Chordata > Aves > Passeriformes > Rhinocryptidae > Acropternis > Acropternis orthonyx. The sequence continues at coordinate 92,137,587 of JAWWEU010000111.1, read as the reverse complement.
TACAGGCAATCAGCAGTATTCTAGCTGCAGGGATCACCTATGGAACTTAACAAAATACATGAGCTTCTCTTGACCAGAAGAGGTGATCCATCACTGTTAGCTGCATGTAAGGAGGGAGCAGCTGTAATCCAGAGAGATCAGAATGCCACCCTAAAACAACTGATAAAATTTGCTTTCACTCATGTAATTCATTCTGTTCGCTTTTCTGGGGTGTCTGGATATAAAAGAAAATAGAACTTGATTCTTGCTTTCATTTTGTGATTTGAGTTCCACATGTGTGCTCTTTGAGATATTATATCATAAAACACAAGCAAGAAGTCCAAATTCTACACACCAGAGAATTATTACAACCACAAAAATAGATTCTGCCCTAAGGAGGGATGATATTTTGCTAACATGGGACAAGGCTTGCCAAGCTCCAGATGAATAAAATAGAAGTGTTTGCCTAGAAATGTATTTTAAATATGAAAAAAAAAAAAAAAACCCAAACCCAAAACAGGAAAACTAAAACAGAAAGATAATGAGATAATGATAACCTTTCCCTTTTGGTTTCATTAAACACATACACTTAGCCGGTTTGCCAATTTAAAAATTTCAAATAGCACATCAGAGAACACTGATTAGTTCTCAAAAAATGCCAGGTATTTATTAATTTTGTAATATAGATGATGCTTCTGAAAACATCAAAAAAGGAAAATACATATGTATTGAGCATATTGAGGGTTTGGGTGTTTTGCTGTTGTTTTTGTTGCTGTGGTTTTGTTTTATTTAGTGATTTTTTTACATTATATGTATAGCGGGTGGTGGGTTTCCCCCTGGCACGGCTGCTGCGATCCTTACCAGGGGGCAAGCTCTCCCCCCTTCCCC
>JAWWEU010000111.1:92124759-92135258 GCA_035583155.1 Acropternis orthonyx | reverse complement strand
TCTGCATTAGCATCCACATTCCATTTATGACAAGAATCTTTCCATACTTTAAATGGTGCATTGACTACTACATATATGGGCATAATTGCCTGCCACCTACCTCTCTGAATTACCTTTAGCTCACTGTGCCAATGACACACTTTTGGGAAGTACACTCTGAAACAAATATTGCTGTTGTCACAGAATCAATTACTTTTCCTCCACTACTTCATATGAACAGCATCTGTTTCTCAATACGAAATTTGGCATGGCTAAACACAAAGCATTGCATCTGCTGATAAACCAAGCAGATATGCAAAGAATAAAAACAATCAATGGTATGCAGACATGTAATGTTTCAAATATTTACCCAGCTCTTCATTTTGCACCTGTTTTATTTTCTGTTCCTTGCACATAATTTTTTTTAAGAAATAATTTTTCATTGTAGATAATCCTTTACCTTCAGGGAACTGTCAGATTAGACATCCATTCGAATGCATTATCAGTCATGAATATGTTTAAATCTGTACAACACAGTCAAATTATTCACCATTTTCTCCACCTGTTTATGGTAAAAGTGATCTTGTGATTCACGAGTAGTACAAGTTAACTACAGGCAACAAAATTAAAGATGAAAACCTCTCAGATGTGAATACTCACTTCTGTTCTCTTCTGTATTAGTTCTGAGTAATTTTACATTTAGGTTTGCTCAGCTGACATTTCTTTTCTAGCAATTAAATTTGTTGATGAAATATTTGATAAATAAAAGCTAGACAAAACACTGAGAAGAACAGACTGAAAATTCTTATATCAATATTAAAGATAGCAATACACTAATCAGGAAGAAAGACCCTGCAATACCTTCAAAATACTCTATCAAACCAATTTTTAGCCTCCATGTATTAACAACATAAAGGCAAGGAACAAGTTACCAGCTAGAAGTATGCTGTACACATTATTTTATATTTTAAAGAATTTATATATGTAAAATCATCAAATTCTATTAAGCTGGTTTATTAATGGTAAGGCATACAATTATATAGTATTTTGTCTTTTATGCTAATTAAAATTGTCTGAAATAACTCACTGCACTCACATTTGAAAAACAGAAGAATATTACAGTAAACAAGTATGTCTAATGCTATATTGTCAGCTGTAACTGGTCAAATTTAAAATGTGAGTAGTAGTAGAATGAAAGAGGAGAAAAAAAAAAATACTTGCCTGTCACAGTTTAGAGTCTTAGTTTAAAAATACAAAAGTAATATTAGACCAATGTCAAAGATTAAATTTGTGTTCAATTACACTTAATGTGCAGCTTGTAGCTCTTTAATTCAAAGATCAAATCTTACCAACAGACTTACATAGTACATAAATCCTTTAAACATATATAAAAAGAGTTAACAGAAGAAACACTGCATTGATATCTGTGGATTAAACTGAAGAGAATACAGCTGTCTTGTACAGGAGAGAAAATCAGATATTTCTGAAGTGGATGCAGAAGTACATTGTCTTCTGTACTTTAATATGTTAGTAAACTTCCCCTAACTGAGAACTGACTAGAAAGTCTACAAAGTTCCACCTATATTTTTGAGAATTATCTGAGTTATGTGTGTCAAGTTCAGGTTGGGGTCTAATGACAGTTCACAAAGTTCAAGATACTGGCCACCTATTCAAGCTTTATGCTAGGGTAAAACCTTCTTTCTCTCTATCCTTAAGCAATTAAGAAAGACACTAAAGTTGAAAACACAGGTTCTTCAAGTTCCATCTGTGGTCAGGGAAGGCTTCCTTGAGATCAGATCTTTTTTCCTCCAAGAGAATCATCTTAACTATAAACTACTTTAACTACTATTTTCAGATGTTACTTACATATTGACAGAGGATCTGAAAAGTAATTTTTCTGTATGTCAATACACAGGGAAGATAAGGCCAGTTTCTAGATAGAATTCATTCTAGATAGATTCATTTTCCAGTCTCAAGCAGAACTGGCATGATTTGGCTACATCTGTATTGTTAAGCTGACTCCAAGACAGGAAGATTCTTTATTCTTAGACTCTATTGGGAATACTCCTTTGTCTATACTACCTACTGAACTATTGCCCAGAATAGTTTAGTGGAGGGATTATACAGTAAAAACCAGGTCAAGAACAATTTTAACCACTGTGTAATGTGGTCATTCAAGTTCCAGTGCCTGGTCCCAGGCATTGGCACTGATGACAGTTTGGATAGTTTTTGTCACAGAGAGTTTAGGTGAGATCTTTAACTTTTTAAGCAATAGTTTGCTGTTCTAAACCTGTATCCTAATGTATAGAAGAGCTTTTATTTTCAAATGAAATGCAGTAATGTTTGATCTGAAATGTGCCTGCCATCAGCTTGCTGGAAACCTGTCAGATTCTTCTCAAATAGAAACACATTGTAAACTTCTTATGAGTTGGTGGAACTTCCTTAAATCTTTGTCTGTACTCTATCCAAGCATCTATAATACAGGGAGGTATATTATTGCCTAACACAGAAGCTCTGCGGGTTGTGAATTTTTGCTGTCAGCTTAATACATAATCAGTTTGAATTCCTTGCCTTTTTTTAAAAAAAAGTCTTTGTTGCCTCTTTTATAAATAAGCACTCATAAAATAAAAATAGAGGGTTTGCTTTCTTTTTCGCTCCAGACAGTGCAAGCACCCTTGCAAGTGTGCTCATTTTTCAGGCTCTGTAGGCTTGTCCTTAAGGTGAGGTGAGGATGAGTCAATCTAAGCATGCTAAATGTAGTATGTACACACTTCCAGTGCCTAGAGTTATCTGCTTTATGTTGAAGATGTGATTGTTAACTCTGATGTCTTTCTAAAAGTGAAGAAATATTGGGGGAAATAAATCTTTTAATGGTTTAAATAAATCTAAAATTGAGCAATTTTTTCTTTGCTGATCCTTTTACTTTTTTTCCCTTTTATTACCCTTAAGGCATTCCCCATCGATTTTATCACCTAAAGTTTTATACCCCAGAAAGAAGTACATTACTGGAATCAGCATCTGTGCCTGTGCTTGATAACATGATAACTCCTGTGGTTGGCTTATTTAGCTCACATCTTTGTACAAACTAGAATCCTTCATCTAATTTGATAACAGTTTATCAACAGTGCCTTGTTTCCTGGGAGCAATATAAATGCAAAAATATGTGGGTTATCACACAGATTATAGTACTCCTTATTTACAGTTGAAACTACTGACAAACTAATATTTTTCAAGTTGCTCCCTAGAAACTTTGCACCATCTCACATGTCACTGAAGAAAAATTTTCAGAATGCTTGGTTAGGAACCTAAGCCAATTGTCTTTAACTCCAAACATTTAGAAGGTTTCCTGATTTTTTAAGAAACATTTTAAGAAACATTTTAAGAAAAGGCAATTCTTTGTGCTTAACTAGGCCCACTGACACCTTCCTGCAATTCTAGTTTCTGGCTTTGAACAAGACTTGAGGCTATGAGCAAGTGGAAGAATTTAGAATGGCCCTAAGCTGTCTCTTGCTTTAAGAACATTGGTGGACTACTCTACAAGAAATCCTTGAGTTATAGAGTTATTCTGTCTAGTCATGCTCATGCATCCATGGAAATATTCCTGTGATGCTCCACCACATACCTTTGTTCAAACACAAATAATTCTTTGTATTTTATTCAGAATGACATCAAACTTTCAGAGACCTCTAACTGACAGGAGCTGTACACATTCAAACTATACCTGGGTTTGTATTAGTGAATTGAAATGCAGTTTGGACATGGGTGTCCTGATTAAAGAGTGAAATAGTTAAGTAGTATCTATGTAATTTCTGGAGAATTGTGTCTGGAATACTAATTTATTAGTATAGACATAGCCTCACTTTCATGATAAATACCACTTGTTTACTCAGATGGAAGCTCCCACGAAGGGCTGTGAGCTGCTGGCAATGGTCCTTGGCTGCCTGCCTTGAAGCTCAGTGGTTTTCTGTACCAGCACTTATGATGTGTTACATTTAAACATCATCCCTGTGAGCACCTGACCTAGACATAGCTAAGTGACTTCTCCATGTTCCAAGGAGCCAAACTGAGCTTGGGAGAAAACTTAATAGGTGCTGATTAAGAGCAGCATCTGCTCAAGCCTTTCCAGCAGCATCCCCTGTGTGTAACCATCAACAGGTATCCAGTACAGGGAATGGAGGCTTTGATTAACAGCTGAAATAACATGGCACAGGCATAGCTCTGCTGTGATCCACTGCTTCAAGGAAAGAATATCCTTTCAGATGTAAAGAATGTCAGATGTAAAGAATAAATTAAATTCCTCAGGCTTGCTTATGCCTCTTTTTTCAGTGGGCCACATTGCCACACTGGTCACAGTCCTGTAGTTCTGAGGTGCAAAGGTCCAGTGTATAAGACATAAGGTTTGAAATCAGGAGACATGAGTTTGATTTTCAGCAGTGTGAATTATTCTCTTTGGGTCATTAGAAAGGTCTGCACATCTCTATTTTCCTATTTGCCCTCCCACTTTTTTCTTTCGTGTCTGTTCCCACAGTAACTTCTTCAGAGATGACTAGTTTTCTTTTAATTCTGTTTATGTTTTCTAGGCTACTGTGGTTTTCTTCTAAGAGCTGCATTTTGGACTAAGAACAAGGCATTTTGTTCTAATTTTCAAGGGCTATGATTTATTACCTGCACTGCCTAATTTCTTTTAGCTGAAAACTCAGTCCAAACATAATGCATACAGTACTTGTCACAGAAAACATCAAAGGCACTTCTCTTCATAGTAAAATCTATCCTAAGTAAGTAAACAGTGTGTGTTCCAGCAGGAAATAAATATTGACACAGCAACCTGTATATGGATGACAGGACCTGCAGCTGGAATCCACAGGAGAGGTAACCTACAGTTCTGTGCTTACTTCTCAGCTGCTTGTAGGTCATGGCTCAACAATTATCAGCCCAAGATCTGAGTGCTGCTGGGTCACCTGGCAGTACTGGCTGCATCCAGATGAAAAATAAGGATATGAATGTATGAATGCAGTTCTGATTATTCTGTGATACAATGTAGTGGGTTATTTATTAAAGTTTTACGCTAGCTGTCATGCTGTGTCTCACCTAAAAAAATCCACTGCACAGGCTGGAAGGGCCATGCCCATGTGGTGAGAGCCCTTCCCCAGATCTTGGTTCATGAAGTCTGGCCATTATTATTATTATATGCTAGCTCTGAAAAATTGATGGTTTCTGACCTAGCTTAAAAACTCTTCAAAAAATTATGAGCACGTTTGAACTAGCAGTGTTTGCATGGGTTGAGTCTTTCACATCAGGTGACTATGACCTTTTTTATCTTGGCCAGTCCTGAAAGCAGATTTGCCATTGTGTTGAGCCAAATAGGAAGGAAATACAGAGAAGGTGGAAACGGGGATAGACTACCTGGGGGACTATAGAGATATTGTCTAAGCATTTAAGGATGGCGTTAGCAAAGTCAAAGGTTACCTGGAGCTGAAACTGGTGAGGTCCATGAATCAAAATAACAGTTTCTTAATACACAGCAGGAACAGAAGGAAAACTGAGAAATACGTGGGTTTGTTGCCCAATGTTCTCACCTAATAGCAAAGGACACAGAAAAGGCAAAATGACATTTTTCTCTTAGTCTTTTCTGGCAAGGTCTGCTTTCGGGTCTCTCGCATCTTGTAGCAGAGGGTGCGAGAATGACAGCACTTATAGTAAGGAACTCTTAAACAAATTCAGTTATTTGGGATGGGATAAATCCAGTGATGCAAAAGGAACCAGCTAATTTCATTGACATTGACTGACTAATTTCATTTCTTTAAAAAGTCATGACAATCAGGGAAGATTTCTGCAAAAATGAAAAATGTCATATCCATCTTCAAGAGGTGCAACAAGGAGGATCCAGGGACAAATGCACAAGCCGAGAACCTTCGACTGAGGACACCAGTTGACATGGCATGGCTCATGTCAGCAGAGATAAACTCTTTTCTTGGAAATAAAATGGTGTCCTGAAAACTCCATCTTGGAAATGGTTCCTGTCCTAGTTTAACTTCCAAACCATGCTTGGGCATTCTGTTTATTACTGTTTAATATATATTTGTCTTACAATAAAAGTACAAACAAAAGTCAGCAGAGAAACTTCTGTGTTTTCAAAATTTATATAAATTCTGATACAAAATAAAACATTCACAGCATTCAAGCTTAATATTTTTGCTTAAATGCAAATATTCTTTTTAAATTTTATTTTTAACTTGCTATGAATGACTGTCCAACAAAACATTATACACAGAGCAAATCTGAAATTTAGATTCAAAAACTGGTCCACAGGAGAGTAGTAGAACAATAATTTAGTATATAACAGAAAATACTGCAGCTCATAGACCAACAAAGAAGCTGTGCTTCTTAGGGCATGGGGAATGGCAATATTTGAAGAACACAAATAATCAACAAACCATTTATGTAGGAAATGCACATTTTCAACTACAGGCTGAAAGAAAAAGTATTGAAAGTCACAAAATACAGTACAGTACTACAGTAATGCAGTACAACCCAACACTGTAGTACTGCTTACAATGACATTGTGAGGGAACAGTTTCTGGATAATGAATTAAATACTAGTTTCCTAGGAGATGCATTGGTGTACAGGAGGCGGTGAGAGGCCTCTTCTCTGAGCATTTCTTGCTATCCAGTGTGCTCTCATCCAACAATAACAAGCTCAGTTAATGGATCTGGAAGTAGGAAACCTGTTTCTATGCAAATGCCTTGAATTACTGAAGAACAATTTAGGCCAGTTTCCAGTTTACTTTGCTAGCGCCTCATATTCTCTGATGAGTGAGACCCAAGTACAGACTTTAAGAATGTTAGTATTACTAGAAGCCTGTGAGGTTATCTTGCCTGCATACACCACACAGGCACAGTTGGGGAGGTGTGAGGGGGGGTTAATCTGCATGTCTGAGTTGGAATTTTTATGTTCTGAGGTGTACATTTATTCAGCTTTTGCACTGATTCTTCAGCAGAAGGTGAAACCTGCTTTCTTAATTATCACAGAGGTTACAGTGCTATATTCAAGAAGGAATATACTATCCTTACATTGTTTTGAAGATTATAATGAAACTTGAAAACCCCTCATTTCAACTGTAATCATTCATCTTTGCTGTTATTTTGTGTCAACAGGAGATGTACATTTTATCTGAATACAATTTGTTTACTTACAGTAAGATGGATTTGCAGAGAAAAGAAATTTAGCTCATTTTAAGGTGTGTCTTATTACTTTATTAATTGATTTCATAATGTGTTAACTTAAGGGCCATAGGATTTTCATGGGAAACTTCAGAAATCTCACCTAATTTCTAACACAAGAAAGCTAAGTCAAACCTTTAGTTATAATAAGCAGTGACAAGCCTGGATATTCTTGTAGTTTCTATTCATGATGAGACCTTCTAAGAGGTAGCTAATTTTTTTTTTTTTGCTTTAATTAGTTCTACAGTCTATTTTTAGCCTCTTGGAAGAAAAGCTGTTGGATCTATTCTTTATTTCCCACTATTACTTTCATTCAGTGATTCCCTCTTGGGTCATAAGTTAGAGCAGGAACATGTAGTTTGCCTTCCTCTGGCTGTTCGTTTTTTGACACACTTTTACTTATTTTTTTTTTTGATTTGTTTCCTGTGTAAAATATTCTAATTTTTCAAAGACATTCTCACTGTGTTTATCATTCCCATCACCTTTTTACAAAGATCTTCAAAACCTTCAGTGTGCTTTTTGAGTGATAGATTCACTAGCACTTCTAACAGGATTACTGATGAAACACCACCACTGACCTATTTAATGGTACAATATCCTTGCATTATTCTCCAAACTGTCCTTTCTTCTTGCACTTACACATTAATTAGAGACCTTCGATGAATTTTAACAACAAATTAACTAATAATTTGGGACACACTTATAACAGCTTGTTTTTCAGTTTAGATTCTCCATCTCATGGTACAACTCACTCTTTTTCGTTTTCAAGAACAATCAAAAATGAAGGAACAGTTTATAAATCCTGTAACAAAATGCATATACCTTTACACAGGTTATAAACCAATTCTGTTTAGGCATTTGTAGATGTGAGTAGATATACTGAATGCAGAATAATTTGTGGTTATTTTTACACGAAGTGAATTATTAAGCAAACGTACAGAAAGGACACAAAACAGATTTTTCAAGTTCTGACATTTAGTTTGGACTTAGTGCACATAATCTGGACTTCAGACTGCACCAGTGTCAGGATTTATGTAACTCATATAAATCTAGGTGCTCAACTTGCCATCCTTCACTTCTCTCATTTCTAACACCTTAAAGTTTTGTTTTTACAGACATTCATAGTAAGAAAATTCTGTGAACTCTATTTACAGATGAGTAACTAGAAGCTGGCGTTAAGTGATGACAGAGTTTTCTATAAGTGATTGCAACCAACTGACTATGAAATGTATAAACATAGAGAAACCTCACAAAGTTCATTAAATATAGTCCTGCTTGTAGTGAAAATACTAAGAGATGAGCTGTGTTTCACAAGAAGTGGCCTTTAGACCTAAAGTTTTGAAATCCAGAAGAGAAAGTCACTAAAGAAACAGTGAGGAATATTTGAGGAGATTTAAGCATTTAAAGAGGCAGGAAACTTGGAAGGAAAAAAGTGAAGTATGCTTCTTCAAATAATACTTTCTCAAGCTCTGTTTATGCTTTGCCATGAGATATTTAGATTTTTAGTTGAAGATCTTGGTTAGTCACAAACCATTTGAACTTAAACTGAGGCAAGACTGCCTTGTTTGCAATCTGTTCTGTAACAGCAAATGAAAAATATGCAACCAGTATAATTACATTTTAGAAGGGGAAAGAATTAACTGTAACACAAACAAAGTTTTGTTTATAGCCTGAAGTCCTGCAAAAGTGGATTATTTATCTTCACAATCACTGGAAGAATTGCACAGACTGGGATATCCCCACCTAAGACACTGAAAGGCTCCTAAGGTTGCAGGTCTGCCATGGTCTCCAGGTTCATACTCATCACTCAATGCATATTTAAGCACTGCCTCACACTTTCAACTTCACAGGAAAATAAGTGTCATTTTCCATGCTGGCACCCTAAAATGTAACCATAATGTGAGATATTATAATAATCTGTTTACAGATATGACAGCTTGCAGCTTGCTTATAAAAAATGGAAAAGCAAGGCAAGTTTCTGTGCTGGTAGGTTTCTAGTCCGACGGCCCAAATCAGCAGTGATGTCTGCATTGCCATACATCTGAGACCATTCAGGCCCCTGTCAACCCCAGTGAGGTGCTGCACAATAGCAGGGTAAGTGACCATATGCTTGGTCACAGGTCTGAGCCTTCCACAATTGCCTTTACCATTAGCAAAGACAATCCTAAAATGACTCCTTCCTTCACTGTCCAGAGATAATAGACTCTTCCTGCAAACTGCACACACATCTTTAAGTCACAGATAAAAAAGATTTTTTAAAAGTTGACAGAAATATAATTACTGAGGCTCAAAGTGAGGTGGCAAAAGGAAGAGAAAAATCTGCCCATAATAATGACTGGTATTCTCAGACATGAGAACAGAAGCTGGGTTTGACTCCTAAAATTATAGGTTTGACTTGACTGAGTTGAAAAAATATCAATTTGAATCACTAAAAGGCTCACCTGATATTAAGGCTAGGCTAATTTCTGTAGTGTAGCGTTGGTTTGTGTCTAGAGTTTTTAATATTTCCATTTCTTTTTTTAATTTTTAGGCATTTTATTTTATTTTCTTCTTTTTGCAACCTGAATTATTGGTTTATGGTGTTTAACAGAGTAAACATCTGAGCCAGCCACTGTCTAATAGGACAATGGATAATAAATAATGAATAGTACTGATAAGAGCCTTTAATGTACAGCCAGTCAAGGTAAGACTTACTAAAATATGCAACTGACAGTAAGAGATGAACACAGAAATCAGTATCCAACATTTGGGGAACTGGAGAAGACCATTAAGGGTTCTAATTTTAGTAATTCTGTAACAGTGCCACTTTATTTATTTTTGACCCAGTTTCATCTTACAGCATGAACAATCAAGTTCTTCACTCTGATTTGGTGTTGAGTTTCAGACTTCCCTCTAACAATATCCCTAGTAAATATGCATTTTATAGAAGCAGTAGCAAACTGCAGGATAAAAACAGATCAGTGCAGTCTATGCTGGCAAAACACTGCACTTTCACCCTATAGACTGAGAGATTTTGGAGCACAAGGGTAATGAGGAGCAGCTGAGGGAACTGGAGTTGTTTAGTCTGGAGAAAAGGAGGTTCGGGGTGGAGAGGCGATGTTACTGCTCTCTAAAACTATCTGAAAAGACGTTGTAGACAGGTGGGAATCAGACTCTTCTCCCAGGTAGCAAGCAACAGGACAAGAGGAAGTGGCCTCAATGTGATGGGTTTGATAAACCCCGAAAAACTCAGATTAAGGTTTTAGTTTTAGCTAGGCCCCAATTCTGTGGGTCATGTGCTTAGGGACAAGTATCAGCTG
>JAWWEU010000111.1:92114085-92124659 GCA_035583155.1 Acropternis orthonyx | reverse complement strand
TTTTATATTTATACATATATATGCTGTAAATTTCTGTAAATATATGTATATATACCAGTTTCAGTTTTAAGGTTTTTCTTTTCCTCACTTGTTTTAACCAAAACTCTGTTGCATTGGGAGGTGGTTGGCATTTTGCCAAGAGTCAAACCAAAACAATAACACTCAAGTTGCACCAGGGGAGGCTTAGATTGGATATTAGGAAAAGAATTCTGTACTGAAATGGTGAGAAACCATTGGAACAGGTAGCTCAGGGAAGTGGTGGAATCACCATCCCTGGAAATGTTCAAAAAATGTGTAGATGTGATGCTTAGGGACATGATTTAAATGGTGGACTCGACAGTGCTGAGTTAATAATTGGACTTGAACATCTTGGAGGTCTTTTCAAACCTTAACAATTCTGTAATTCTATGACAAAATGTATAAGAAATTCTTTGTTTACATCAGAAATTGAACACCATTATATCTTCAATTTCTGATGCAAAAAAAAAAGTGTTTTTCTATCACAAGAAACCTTATAGCAGTCAGGAAAATTACTGCAAAGTTCTGCATATTACAGTACAAAGTAGTGTATAGCCACCTAAAAGGTCTTGTTAGAATTTCATTGAATAAGTGAGAAAAATATCATGCAGTACTTCATTAAGAACAGGAGGAAAGTAAGTTCTTCCCTGTTACCTAAATGAAACATTTTATTAAGACAAAAAAACCAACAAAGCAACAAAACAAACAAACAAAAAGCCAGCAAGGAAATATGCATACCTAAACAGAGTATCACACCTTAAGAAACAAAATGCTGAAGTGTGGACAATGGCATGGAAACAAAATATTTTGATGCTTTGTGAACTATCCTCCTGACTAAATACTTCTCTTTTGTTCTCTGAAAACTTAACATTAAAATGGAAACCTCGTATTATAGAATAACAGGGACAGATGATACAAAATCTTTGAGAAATATTCTTAGTACCATACACAGGTCTAGAGAGACTGCAGAGTGTCAGTATGTGTCTGAGAAATGGCATAAAGAGCAGAGCCAGTTAATTAAGAATAGGCGAAACTTTAAGAAGAAATCAAACTGACATGAGGGACGTAGTCTATCCAATGGAAAAGTAATCTATTGATGAAGCTTAAAATAAAAATCGATGCATTTTTAAGTGAATGATCTGAAAGCCAAAGTGCTGAAAAGTGCCTCATTTGAGATGATTCATCTGGTAGTGAAATTACAGAAAGTTGTACTCAAACAAAGGTCAGAATATAGGGCAAACCAAACAAGATTCAAACAAGGGACAGAAAATATAAAACAAAGACTGAATTAACAGGGCCTCATTTAAACAGATCACAGATGATTTAGGGCACGAATATAAAAGGTAACAAAGTTTTCTGTTGATGCTAAGTTGAGTAACAAAGATAAAATCATTGTTGAAATGGAGATAGTGTCAAGAAGGACTTGACTGGGGAAAAGAGCATCACAAATTGTATTAAGAAAGTGGAAAGGGAAATACTCTATTTTTTACAATGTATGACCAACAAACCAAATAAAATTATCCAGGAACACTTTTAAATGTAACAAAGTAGGAACACTGTCAGAAAACATGGAAATTATTGCTTGTAGTTACAGTGGAATTCAAAGGCTCAGAAAACAATTATGCAAAATTGTTGGGGAAAGCACATAAAGACTTATTCATTAGCCAGACATAATGACTTGCCTCTGGAAGCTTCTAGCTTGCAGCTTGCCCAGAGATGGGAAGTTGTAATGATGGAGAGTATCACTGCAACTTGCCTTACCCTTATGTTCATCTCCACTAATTCATTCCTGGCGACTGTCAGAGATGTAACACTGATTAGAGGGATCATTGGCTTCATGCCATATGAAGGGTTAGAGAAGAAAGTAAGAACCAGGTTGATGAAAGCAAAGCACAGCATAGTACTTTTATTCTGGTTTTCTGTCAGTAGGTCAGTGAACCTGAATAGAGAAAATACAGGTCATAGGCCTGTAATATATGTTGGTGTCATTCAGCTTTGATAATACTGAGAGTGATACATCCCTCAAGGCCATCTTTATCACTGCTTTGCTTCCCATTCTGAATCTACCTTGCCTACTTAAAATCTACATTCTGTAGAATAGGGACTGCTCCTTGCAGCATGTTGTAAGGGGTAGATCCAGTGTTCTAATCACCATGAAACCCTTTAGTATAAATCATGTAATGTTTTGTGCTAAATTTATTTGAAAGGCCTTTATTTCCTTTAAAATAACCAAGTTATTTAAAAAAAAAACCAAAACAAACCTGCTTGCCTCTTTCTTCTTATTCCTCAGAATACTTAATAAAAAAACATCTATCTTGTCTCAGATCACACCAAAGAGCCTCTGCTATTTCCAAGTGGGTCAGAACAGATGCTAGGAAAATTAATTTTAAGAAACATTTTGTATTTGGAGTTATATTTTCTCTGGCTTCAGAGGTCTTGAGAGCAATGTTGCATTCAAACTGCTTCATTTAACAGGTTTGATGGACTTGTAATAAATTCATCTTGGCTTCTACAATGAGTTCCATTGCTCATACAGATATGAAGTTAAGAAGAGCTTGCTTTTTCTTTCTTACTAATTGCAACTGGCTGACAGAAATTATCATTGGGCATGCCTTATGTCTTACAAAAAAAAAGAATAACTAGACATCCCTCTCTCAGATTCCATATACAGTTCAGAGACCTTTTCAGGAAAAGTGTTTTGTAATGTTGTTCTATCCAGGTTGGATTTATGCCCTGATCATTAAATGTGTTTGTTTTTAAATATTTGTAGACTTGGTGGAGGAGAGAATGCTGCAGATGGAACATTTTCATATATCAAAACAATTTTTTTCCCCTAAAGTTTTAGTACTTGGCTGCCAATAAGCAAATGGCCCAAGAAAATCGTGGTGGAGCACAGTAATTATAACTATAATTATATATATATACATTATTATTATTATTATTATTATTATTATTATTATTATTATTATTATTATTATTATTATTATTATTATTATTATTATTAACCACCTTGAAAATTATATGCATAATATACAGGAATGATGTTGGGTAATTCTGTTCCCAGTTGCACAACAGTTTTCACGGAGACTCAGAGTCTCATACTGCTTTCAGTTCATCTGAATTTGCACAACTATGCAGTCAATTATTTTAATTTGTATTACTGCAGCATAACTCTACTGACATGAATGAAGTTACTTCTCATTTACATTACAGTGAATGAGGCTAGAATCAGAATATGTTCTGCATTAGTGGATATTAATAATGAAGATGGCATGAACGAACCAGCTGCTAATCTTTCTTACCTAATCACTGCTAGAAACAGAGCAAGTTAGCTTTGTCTTATTTTAGTGGTTCTAGTGAGCTAATAAATCAATACGGTGTTGCTGATATTCTTTGCTGTATTTGGGTAATGGTACCTCAGCAAGCTTTTGCATTGCATTGTTTAAAACAGGATCTTGCTTTCTAAACGTCTGAGGTTGCCTAAATATGGGTTGTTGCTGGATGCTTCTCATATCACCAGCAGTTCAGAAAATGAAGCAGCAGGTTTTAATAATATCTCTCATGTTAAAATGTGTTTTGAAACTTTAACCTGCAATTCACTACTGAATGGATGCTAAGACAAGAACAGACCTAAATTAAATGTGGTCCTGGAAGTTCATTGTGCGATGGAGCATCATTGTGTTAATTTATAAGGTTTGCTGATTAATTCATTCTTTCCCCCAAAAAATACAGTATACATTTTTGTTTTGCGACCTTTTACACATTACTGCCTGGTAGGTACTGTTTTTATCATCCCAATGAAGTTTATTGCTGTACAGTTTTCTAAACCTGGCTTTTTCTTTGTCTTCCTCTTTTGCTCTTAACTTGTCTCTATTTGCTCTTTTATCATCTTCACTAGTTGATAATAGCCCATCTGCTTCTCAGGAACGACCTAGTGCTGCTACCAGGGAACAGCATTTCCACCTTGAAATACCATTAAAGGAGGAAAGATACCAGAGGGCTTCACAGGCAAAATCTGGAACTTGACTGACCAGGATGACTCAAGCAAATAAACAGTAAGGCTGGTGGTTTTCTATTAACTGTCATGTGGCATATTCCATAAGAGGGACAAGGGGACAGAGAAAAACAGTTCAACGAGAACAGTGAAAGGAAGACAGAAGGAAGGATGCGTTCACACAGTCTGTCTCTACTACCAGCACAGCAGTCTGTTTCTCTTCAGTGGCTGTGCTCTTGTGGTTTCCTTCCCAAGAACAAAATCACTTGCTAAAATGTTCAGCAAAGGCAGAAAAGAAATTCCCCAGCTCAGCTGCCTCTTAACTCAAGTTTTCAAAAATTTTAAAATTAATTCTTCTTTGATAAAAGGCTCCTAATTTAATATGTTATTTGACTAGTATGGAACTAATCCTCTGAATCAGATAGATTTTAAAATGAAAGGGCTAGTCTCTAAGAGAAGAAAAAAATTCCACCTATTTGTGTGATTAATAAAAATATAAGACTGCATTAGAATTATTGTTATGGAGGGGGAAATATGTTTGACAAAGTGATAAACTTGGATGCTGAAGTCAGGTTGGTATGTTCCCTATGAATTTCAGTTCCTGTGAGCTATCAGATGCAATAAAATGTAAAATTCTGTTTGATTTATATGCATGTGGTCTAATATCATATAACAAGTGGCATTGAAAGCCACAAGACATATCTTCTAGGGCTGGTAATTTAAGTTCAGTATTTTTGGATTAGTGATGGAAAGTTATGGATTAGAAGAGATATCAACATATGTGAACCTTTTAGCTAAACAAAGTACCAGACAGTACTCTCCTGAGATAAGGAGGTTGATAGATAAAACCTTGAATTTAAGCTTCTTTTAAGTGCTGTGTAGCTAATATATTTTTTGTTTGTAGAAGTTTGTAAAACCATGTTAAGCAGGCTTTGAAAAAAAAAAAAAAAAAGAGTTAACAAAATAAGAATTACACACTTTGAAACATTTACTGGACACTTGCATATGAAAGAAACAGATTTAAATTGTTGCACTAGGCTTGATGCAAATAGTATAATTTAAAAAAATATATAAATCAGGACTAAAACTCATCACATGAATCTATTTTTCTAACATACTTCCAAAAATTAGAAAGCCAGAGGGGTCTACTATAATTATCTAGGCTGACCTCTTGCATATCATGTCATGTGACTTTTCTGAATTAATTCTCATTTCACCTAGCACTTATCTTCTAGACAGGTATTTGATCTTGATTTTTAAATGTACAGCTAAAATGGTTCCATTTGAAAAACATTTCCTCAGTAGCAGTTTTGTATATGGTGAATATTTTCACTAAGTCAAGATTCAATCTTTGTTTAAAACCTAATCCGTCTTCAGAGATATACTTATTTATATGATCAAGGATTACATGAAACTTCCTGGCTACAGATTCGTGATGAGCATATGTGTTTAGCTGATTACACCTGATCTTTGGATGACCTGCCAGCTTCTTCATGGTCATTGAATGATGAGTGTAACAGAACCAAGACCTGACAGTAGGAATGCACAGGCTCAGTGATGATTCTTTGTCTACCATTTCATTCTGAGATCTGTTAGCTAGCACACTTTTAATCTCTATAATGTGTGCTATATTGATTTTTTTACCAGCTTGCTCCCTAATCAGAATGTGGTGTATTAATCAAAGCAAATGTTTTACAGTACTCTAGGAATAACAAATTTATGCATTTTATTAATCTGCACAATCAATTATTTATGTCTTTATCAATTAGGTCACCCATAAGTCATCTCTTTTCCAGGCTGACCAATCCCAGTTCTCTCAGCCTTTCCTCACAGGAGAGGTGCTCCATCCCTCTAATCATCTTGGTGGCCCTCCTCTAGACTCGCTCCAACAGGTCGATTTCCTTCCTGTGCTGGGGATCCCAGAGCTTGATGCAGAACTTCAGGTGGGGTTATAACGGTGAGGGAGGAAATAAAAAGTACTCTATGTCAAAAAAGATATTACCTGTTTCAGGTTTTGTGGCAGCTTGGGAGAAAATACTGGAATCACAAACATTTTAGCATATGAAACAAGGTGAAGCATGAGTGGGGTTGTCTGTTACTGATTACCAAATGGTCATTCTCAATGCTTCTTCACCACTAACAAAGACCACAGCAAGCTCCTTAAATAGATCTTTCTTTGTGTACCAGGTAGACCTGCACTCCCACATTGTCAGGAGGGTTTAAACCACTTCTCAAAATTCATATCTCAACTAATATTGCCTTAGATTTGTTTCTTTAATTTTTGTTTATGTTTCAAACTCTGCCTTTGTAATTCATGTAAGACAGATGCTGATCCTACTTGTGTATCCAAATATACTTGACTCTTTAACATATCTAGACTAAAAGGTCCATTCAAATTCCCTGTGGAAAAGGAAATAAACTTTTTCTTTATTTTACAGTAAACTAAAGCAAAGAGAGCAGGTCTATAGGAAAATGAACAGGTATTCCAGGTGTAGGTATGCCACACTGAATTTTGAAGGCAGTAGAGAAGGCTGCACACCAACAAAGAACACCTGAAGAACCCAAAGTACTGTCTAGAGCTAAGCACTCTAAGCACAGTGTCAATGTATAGCTGCCTCTCTATTATGTTTATGTGTTGGAAGTAGAGTTCCATCATAATAGTTCCTCCATTCCTATAGAGGTGCAGACCCTGCACTGAAATGCTTAACTGAGCAAGGTGTGCCTTTTTACAATAGAAATGGTGCTTGTATCAGACTCCTTAAATTATTCAGATAGCAAGGGAACAGATTACCTGAATAAGAGGGGATTTATCAGTCATGGAGGAACAAGCACAGATCCATCCCTTGTCTTTCAGGAACTGTACGCTTGGCAAAGTATGAAAATAATCAAGAAGCAATGACTAGAATCCGGGAATCCTATCACGCTGTTTAACCAGCACTTCTGGGTTCTCTTGAACTGCTCTTTGCCAGCCCAGCCCATTTCAGAATAGCTGAGGGATAGTTGCTGTGTTTAGGTCCCAAACTGGACGTTGGAAACAACCTCAGTGCAGTGACCACACATGCTAAAATCAAGCCTACAGCTCTCACGATCTTCAAATCCAATGAAATACCACGCTTGTTTGTTTGGTACTCCTAGGGATTTT
Organism: Acropternis orthonyx; assembly: GCA_035583155.1. Taxonomy (NCBI): domain Eukaryota; kingdom Metazoa; phylum Chordata; class Aves; order Passeriformes; family Rhinocryptidae; genus Acropternis; species Acropternis orthonyx. The sequence continues at coordinate 92,117,505 of JAWWEU010000111.1, read as the reverse complement.
CCCACCAGGGTTAATTCCTGTTTTAGCCCCATAAAAAGCCCAGCTTTCAAAGTGGCACAGACAGCCTCATTAGCCATTGTTTTTTAAGGGCTCTTTTAACCCCGTGTTTCCTTTCACGACAGCCTTCCACAGCCTTTGATCTACAAATACCTTGAATATATCTGAAATCTAATGCAGAAAGGTCTACATCTCGCTTCTGCGAGAGATGGTGAGAACCCGAGGGGAAGAATTCAGAAGAGCATGGATAAGCCGGGAGTAGGGTTCGGGGGAGGGAGGGATGCGGGACTGGGGACGTGTGGGGGGCCCGGGGACCTGTTGCGTGCAGAGATTCGGGGGTATTGGGGGGGAGGGTGCATGTGCATGGTTTGGGGAGCAAACATCGGCGGCGTCTGAAACGGACGTGACTTTTCCAATCTGCTCAGGCGTACTCTGGTACCTGAGGTATGTAACCTACTCTGACCAGCCTTTCCCCGACCGGCCAGGGGGTGCAACGTCCTCGGCGGAGGCTGCACCCCCGGCCCGGTGGGGAAAAAGCTGGTCAGGGCGGGTTTCGGACCGACGCGGATCCCCAGCCTGTTCCCGCATTGGTTCCCGTAAGTTCCCGCGTCATTTTTCTCCCCACACCCCGCTTTTCGCACTGGCAACCACAAGCCTCGATGGACGGGCGGGAGAAAGCTCGGATGCTCTGAGAGGGTCTGGGTTTGGGTTTGTTGGTTTTTTTTCCCCCAGCCCCGGGAACAACCACCAGGGATGTCCGGAATTCAACCCAAGGATGGTTCCCCTCCGTGCAGGAATTGGACGAGCGGATCGGAACTAAACGAAACGCGGGAGGTTCTTTTAACCCCTTCCTCCGACTACGATGATGAGGAGTTCCTGCGATACCTCTGGAAGGAATATTTGCATCCCAAGGAATACGAATGGGCGCTGATCGCTGGCTACATCGTCGTTTTCATCGTGGCTCTCGTCGGGAACGTCCTGGGTGAGTCGAGCTCCCCCAAACTTCCGTTCCCCCTTCCCGAGATGGGTTTTGCATGGACATTGGCTGGAGACTGGGGTGGGTTTCGCATTCCCCGCTGGAAACGCGGCTATCCCCAGCCGCGGGGGAAAGTTCAGGCTGCGCGGAAGGGGCCCTAAACACCGCTCCCGCTGCGCTGCCGAGGGGCTGCGGCCGCGGCTCGCTGCCGGGGCCGGGCACGGAGAGCGGGGCCGGGCAAGGGGCAGCCCCCGGAGGGGCAGAGCCGGGGCTGCAGGCCGGCCCCAGCCCCTGTCCGCCGGGCCGGGGTGCTGAACCCCGCCGCCCCGGCCGGCGGCTCCGCCTCTCCGCCCGCCCGGCAGGATGCTGCTGCCTCGCACAGCCGGGGACAGCGAGCGCGGGGTGTTTCTGCGGGACAGAGAACGACGAGGTGCAGGGCGCGGGATGAGGGGCCGGGACGGCGGTACCCCCTAAGCTGCCGGCAGCCGGAGGACGCGAATCCTGTGCCTCGGCTCCAGCGGGGACATGGGGCGGGGGCGAGGCGGCCCCTCCCGGGTGCTCAGTGAGGGAACGAGGCGGGGCGGTGCATCCCTCGGAGCCCGCCTCCACCAGCTTCCATTCATTCTTGGAGGAGCCGACGTTGAGGGGAGGGGGGGGGGGGGGGTTCGGCGGCCGCCTCGCAGGGAGCGAGGGTGGTGCTGGAACGTGGCGGAGAGCCGGGGGCGAGAGGGACAGGGAGGGCACGGGTGGACTGGGGCGGCGGACAGAGGGAGCGGGCGAGGGAGTGTGTGAGAGCGGCAAGGGGGGTCTGGCGGACGGCAGACTCTTCTCCGCTCCCCCGAGGCCGCTGCCCCCCGCGCCGGGGTCGCTCTCCGGGCTGTAGGAAAAGGCTTGTGCTGGCAGAGGGGATCGCGTCCTCTCTCCCCGCAGCCGTGCCCTCCCAGGCTGCCGAGAGAGCGGGGCAGGCGCTGCCCTTCAGCAGCTCTGCGCTCATGAATGGACGCGGTGTGGCTGCATTCACGGCCATTGGCAGTCTCCGTGTCCATCCCTGAAATTGCCATGAACGGAGCGCGCTGGGCCCCGCCCCGCCCCACCATACGGGTCTTTCATTCATGTTTTTCAGAGGGATTTGTGCATGTCAGGGCTGTCAGTGCAAGGTTCCCGAGGCGGGATGCAAATAAGATTGCAGCCAAAGACAACATTTTGAAAGGCTTTTTTTTTCTTGCAATGGACTGATGCTGCTTTTCTAATTTTTTCTTCTTTCCACCCCCTCCCCCCACCCCGGCACGGTGCGCTAAGTGCCTGTAAACATCTACTGTGCACGTTTGCTCCGTCCATTGCTTGGCAGCGAGCTTGACAGGCAGCCTAAAGATAACAGCCCTGGCAAATACACTCTATTTTAAACCAGGAGGAAAACTGTCCTCATTTTGAGCAAAGACTGTTTTAGAACTACCTGTGCTTACCAGTTTGCCTCCATCCGTTCTGTAAACAAGCTGTCCTCTTGCCTGTAAAGATTCAAGGCCAAATCTTCAGCTGTAGGAGGTTTCACCATATTTACGCTTTCCCCCCTTCCCCCGAAGCTACTGGGAGAAAAGCTTTCCACTCTGTGCAGAGACAAATAGAGACAATATTGGTGCTGATGTGCAACTCTTCTTCCCTAGCATTTGTGTATGCTACCTTTCTGCTTGCAAGAGAAACTGGCATCTGGCTGTTCACCCACCATTCATTTTACTGGAATTTCCACTTTTCATCCTCTGAAATCTCTCTCTCCAAGTTGTGATACATGGTAGCAAATCTGGTAGGTTTTTTTAAATGGACAGAGAATAATTTTCTATCCACTCCTCTATATCACATTAAATCCTACAACAGATCATTCAGCTTTACCATTGGACTCAATGATCTTAAAAGTCTTTTCCAACCTAAATGATTTTATGATTCTTCTCAAGCTGTTTGCTCTTTAAACTGCCTTTATTCATGACACAGGCCTTACCCAAATAAAACTGCTGGTTTTGTTTATGGGCAAGTTGTTTGTGGTATCTGCAGGTGCAGGTGCTTGTTAGCTGAACAGTCTCATCTTTATTCAAGAAAGCTCACACTGCACTGATTGCAGGCTCAGGTGATTCTGAGGAGAGAAATGGATGTGGTCTAGTGTTCTTTCCAAAGACATTTTTGTGAAATACTCTTACTACCAGTGATAATAATGGCCAGACTTCATGAACGAAGATCTGGGGAAGGGCTCTCCCTACGTGGGTGTGCCCTTCCAGCCTGCGCAGTGGATTTTTTAGGTGAGGCACAGCGTGCACAGCACTGGCCCCACCATTTAAGTCCTAAGGTCCATTTGCCACAGCGGAGCGAGCTCGGACAGTGACAGTGAAATCCTCGGGACTGTCTACAACACCCGGTACTAACTGGGGCTGGCCCTGCTGAGCACCTGAGATCTGAGGGGA
>JAWWEU010000111.1:92097211-92113985 GCA_035583155.1 Acropternis orthonyx | reverse complement strand
GGGACGGTCCCTACTGAGGACTCAAACTCGGGCCCTTGGGATTCAGAGTCCAGAGTGCTAACCATTACGCCACGGGATTGCCCCACTACCAGTGAAATGTGATGTAAAACAGCACACATGTTGATGTCTCTGAGAAGCTGATTTCTCCTTCATTTTTAAAGTTAATCTGGGACTTAGTCACAATCCTTCTTGAAGAAGAGCAGAAGTGTTTCTAAAGGGAGTTTTGGTGGCTAATATTCCTTTATAATATCATCCTTAATGATGCATTGTGTTCCTTTGCTCATGTTTGACCAGTGTTGCAGGACTCATGTGGCATGTGAAATGAATGCTTTGATTCTATTTTATCTATATCCTATTCAAATAGCACAAGCAATCAGGAAAGACCCTCCCTTTCCCTATGTGGTACTGAAAATTATACTTCTGCATTTTATTTTGGTTTTTGCACCCACATGGGATTAAGAGTGTCCCAGAAATAACATCTGTGCAAGTGGAAGGCACAACACATCCCTCAGATATTATATATTAATAAACTGGATTGAAGCATTCTGACAGTTAATTAACAACCAAGGGTAGAATCAACTTGAACTTTGATTGATGTCTACTAGGCTCTTGAGTGAGATGCACAGCAGGAATCCTGCTTATAGTAGCATATAACAAGGTCTGCATTGCTATTTAGCTTTCAATTTAATTAGGAGAGTTGACACACACTGTCTGAGCTGCTGCACAAACCAGCTAAAATAAAAACCATTAGCAAGTGTCTGCATTTAAATGCAAATCTCAGTATTGCATTCAAGTGCTTCATGTCAATGATTCTCTTATGTGCCCAAGTTGGCTGCTCACCAGGGATTTCAGTGTAAGCCACTGAGAAGAAACAGATTTTAAGATGGTTTTAAGACATATTTATAGGAACATCAGAGAATATGACATCCAGATGATAACATCAGTATGATTTGTCCTATTTTCTTCTTCACTCAGTCATTGCTTATCTCTAGAACCAGAATAGGTGTTGAGGTAAAGACTTTCTGTTTTGTACATAAGACCAGAAAATTTCTTTACCACTGCAGAGCAAACAACCTCTTGCAACTTCTTTGCACAGCTACTGCAAAACACAGGACTTCTTCATGGAGAATGTATGTTGACTGTAAAGACCTTTTTCTTCTTTAATTGAAAACATTGCATTGAAAGCATTGTTTCAAAATAGAAAACTGGATAATTAAAGAAGGAAAGTATTTTTAGAGTGTATGGAAGTCTCTGGTTACTGATATCATTCCACACTGGCCAATTGCAGGAGTTAATAACCAGAGAACAATCACAAGGGATTAATAGGTAATATGCAACTATGTATATTTAACTCCCTTTATACATGAGAAAGAAGAAAGGGAATGGTCTTTGTTGAAGTTATTCAATCACATGGTCAGAATTTTTCTAATGAAATGACTTTTCTTATAGAACATGCATTTATCAAAATGAAAAGGTACAGTAGAGATCACTTGGTTTCATCAAAGACTCTAAGCAGAAAAAGCAATCATGTGGCATCCCACCAGCTGGGCTGCTGGACTTCTTGGCAGCCCTCTCCAGAGCTGGCAGGAGCTGAAACCTTTAGCACATACAGCCTGCCAGTGCCAGATTGAAAGTTGTCAGCACTGCTGGCTTCCAAGGCTAAGAGACCATGCAGGACATCAGTGAGAAATTTCAGAAACTTTCTTTACTCACACAATTTGATGAGACTTCTTTTTCTTTCAAACTCAGAATGAACCCAAAATTACTTCACAGAGAATTTCTCATCCCTGGTTAGCCGTATTATTTATTATCTGTTTTACAGTAACTGCTAGCTGTGCTGAGATCCATACAGAACCCAACTGTGGTTCTTTCTTCAAAGAGTTCATAGGCTGATTCACAGAGTTCAAGAGCATTCATTTGATTTTTATTCATTGTAGTTTGATTTTTTTAGGGCTGGAGAAGAAAAGATTTGTATATAGCTCTGACACCAGAGTCCTAGTCAATGCCTATTAATAGGCAACTCTCAAATGCTGCTCTGTTATCATTTTAAAGGTATCTGGTGAATACTGAGGTCTAGGCGTCCATTCATGTATTGGTAGAATTGGGTGAGTCATGTATTCTCTTAAATGATCTTCATGGATCCTATTTCATTGCTGTAGATGAGGCATATTTAATTTAATCACATTTTAAATTATTACATTCCATTTTGTCTAGATTACTTGGAGAGTTTGTCACTGAAAGGACTTTATGTTTCCAGTATCAGCATGAGAGTCACCTTTATCTGTTGGATGAATAATAACTAGAATGGCTTTATCATTGTTAGAAAGATATCACAAAGGAAATGACACAATATATATACATTTTATCTACCTAAGATATAGAAAGTATGAGTTCACTTTATGTAAGAGTTAGAATATCAGCTGAAGTACATTGTTGCTTGCATAATATAGGGTTTACTCACCTTTTTTTTTTTTTTTAAAAAAAAAAAAAAAAAAAGAAGGATTTCCCACTGTTTATTTTCTGTGTTGCATGTCAAGTGAAACCTTCTTTTTTTTTTTTGGACATTACCAGATGACTTACTGTTTGTCTCACAAGAGTGACTTATCAAAGAACTATGATGGACTGCTCCCCAGGAGAAGGAGAACTAGGAGCCGAAGGCAGCATCAAGATTGGCAGGGCAGTGTACTCACTAATACAGTTCCACAGTGTCCAAGAGCTTGGTGGGTGATGTTTACCAGGTTTCAATCACCTCCCAGCAATCACCAGATAAATCTGTAGTGATGAAGCAGGTCTGAGGTTAAGCCAGAAAGTCAAGGCAGTAAATGAGGATTACAATCATATTCAGCAAGGCACAAGTATACTTGCAACATGGTCTTTGCCTGAGCTAAGTGTGAGAGCTCTGAGGCAAAGAGGTGACCCACAAAGGAGTATACCCAAAGCTGTGTTCCCAGCAGCCTGGTCCCAGCTTGCATGCTGTCCTGTACCAGAGCTGGCCTACAGCATGGACAACTAACCCCTGGGATTGCAGAGCATGGGGATGCTCTCAGCCCTGACAGATCTGCGCTCTGTCTGCTGGTTCTTAGCACAGTAAGACTACAAGAATTTTAGCCCAGTTTGTGCAATATTATATTGACAATGAGGGTTCATGATACAGATTCAGAAGTTGTATAATATACAAGATATTTGCTGGAGCATGCCGCTAGCACCGTGAATTGTGTTTTCTTTGTATATCCTAAAGAAAAGTCACTCTTACATCTACATTGGAAACAGACATGGACATGGAAATGTTTTTCCTAGTACAACTCCATTTTACAGTGACTGACAGATGCTTTTTGAAGCATACTGTTTCAAAATTGCACAGCATTTCAGCTGTGAAGCACACCTTGATTTTAATGAGTCATGCAGGTGGAATCAGTGAAGTGTGAAATCTTTTTATCATAGAATTATGTACAGTATGACAGCTATATTGTGGCTCTTCTATCTGTAACAGGAAGTGAGCGTAAGGATTTTGTAGGCTTTTTATTGTTACTATGGAGAGAAAAATAATTATATCAATTATTATTGTGAAATCAGTATAGCCAGTTCTGCAGAGATGACTGGCTTTGCCAATTAATACTGGTAATGATTTGTGTGTGTGTGTTTGTGTGTATGGTGGGACATATTAAAATCAATCTGTCTGTGCTAATCAATACAGCTAGATTAAGAAAACTTGTGATGGTAGCTTTTGCTTCCAGAGCTGACCAAACCTGGCATTTTGGGCAGTCTGTTTTTATAGCATAGCTGATCTACTGGTAATAACTCCCATTTCCATTAGATTGTTAATTGCCCATGATTATGTAATGTGACTGAGTTGGAAAATTAATCCTGTGCTAATTAGATGGTTGTGCTATTACTCCCAAATGTGATCTGTAGAAATCAAGCTTCCAGCATAGAATTCAGTTCTGTTCTTGTTTTCTTCTCTAGCCCCATAAAAATAAGGCAGTGCCTAAAATGTAGAAGTAGGCTGGAGAACATGAGTAGTCCACAACCCTCAACTCTTAAGTTCTCTTAGAAGCTTCAGTACAATAGAACACTTAGTAGCTGAAAAACATCTCAGAAAATACAGTGCTGCAAGCAAACAAGTGACTGTATAACTGTTTTATTTATGTAGACCCTCATTGTCTTTTGTGGGTGACAGTTCCCCATTAGTATATCTCAGTGAAGCTGATATTCAACAAAGTACTTTGGGATTTCATATGTTCTATCTTATTCAACTATATTTTTTACAGGTTGGATGTTTTAGCTGTGTGATGGAACCTACACATGGGTTCTTGTTAATGTGTGATACACAGGGAGCATGACCTACCCACCTACTCCTTTTGTCATGTTTTCTAAAAATTTCTTCTCATTTGTTGACACATCTAGTGTTTCCTGTTGATAAGGACCTATCACCTCACTGGTGGGTTGTGTAATTCCTTTGCCCAGAGCCTGTCTTTTCAGCTATTGCATCACATATTCAAGGACACTTCTTATCTGCTGGGCATTGTTACCAGACTTTTTAATATATTTCCTTTATAATAAACGTTGTATTAAAAAGTGTATTTTCTTTCTGTCATTCTTTCTATTATTTGTAAACATAAACCTGGCCTCATGTTGGTCTCATTTTTGCAGATAAGGTTAGTTATGTAAAAATGAAGTAATGTGTGAGTTTAGAACTTAATAGTGGGTAAGAGATGGACAGGCTAGAAAGTAGATATCATCTCCCTAGTCACAGAAGAGATCTTTTGTTAGACCTTTTGTTGTCAGTGCTGGTTTCAAAAACCCCTAGTTAAATATCCTCTGCAATTTAGTTAAAGTGCTTGTCTCCCTTAACCAAGATCAGCAATGAAGTTATTGAAAGACTCATGGGAAACCTTCCTTAAAAAAATAAAATAAGCTTAGTCTTAGGCACCTAATTTTTAGACTCTTAAGTCAAAGCAGGAGAATCCTTAGTCAGGAATAGTTCATAATGAAGGTAGTTTTAGTGACAGTGTTTGTCCTTCCAGCAGTATGCATTGATTCAGTGTTTCCACAGGGACTCTAGCTCTCCAGAATTCCACTTGGTAGCCTATCAACAGACTTCCTTTCAACATGATTGTGTTGCTTGATGCCCCACCACTCAGATCTTGATTCACAGCAGGTAATAACACTGAAAAAGAACAAGAGGAATTCCATATGGAGAACGAATTCACTGTCACAGGAAAACAATTTTTTGAGGAGATAGGAGGGAGAGAATAAATAATGTGTAACTCAAATCTATTTATCACATTTTTTTATCACTGTTTGATTGAAAAATATTGTGAAGGGGTAAAGTGTTTTAGAAGCTTTCTGCCTCATGCATTTAGAGATGTTGAGGACCAGTGTTTATAATCACAGCATGAGTTCCAAATATCTGCTTGGATGATTATGTTACATTTTAGTCAAGTAGTTTTGCAATACTGAATTACCAAAGCAAAATAAAATCACTGAAGTTTAGTATGAAAAATGGTAATTCTTTGTTTACTTTCTTCTAGGATTAACTATTTATCAAAAATAAGATAAGAGATAGTGTCATTCCTTTACATATGGAAATGTCAGCTGCTGATGGTTATAGAGATTACATTTCTATTTTGGACAGAAAGTCACACTGAAAGATAACCCATTGAACAAGAGGTTGACAAGACTTCTGGAGTGTAAGGGTTGACATGTAGAAAATAAATCGACAGCTGACCCAGCAGTCCACCAGCAGAAGAACTGCAGCACAGTGTTTAAATATGCTCAAGACAGCATAAATCTTCCAAGAGGCAAGCAGCTGCACTTTATACCAGATGGAGCCTTTTTATTGTTTTCGTATTCAGCTTGATACACAATGAACTGTGCTAATTGATTTAACAGCATTAAAGCCTCAAATTAAAATGCCTCAGGACAGTAAACCACCAGGGACTGAACTAAATTAGTACATGAAAAAAAAAACCGATCTCACCAGATCATCTTATTAGAGACGGGTTTTTTCTTCAGAAATATGAGGTGAAGCTTTCTTGATGGATTTCTAATAGTATTTGTCTTTAATTTTAACTTTCATTTTAACTTTTATGTTTCGTCCTTGCTGGGACTTTCCTGCGATACTTTTTGGGCAATGGGAGATGGTCCACGTTTGGAGGATAGGTTCCAAAACAAGCTTCGTTATCGCAGAACTGTCCTTGCTTTGGGAACACCTCCGCAAGTTTTTCCAGACACTGCCACCCTGGAGACTCCAGCTGGTTTTCGAGCCTTCACTGACACTGTGCGGCAGAGGAGGGAACAGCAAGCGCTTTGCTTCAAGTTCTGCTGGAGTCCGGTGGAAGCAAAGGAAGGCGTCGGCGGTGAGATGGAGTTGGGAGAGTCAGTCATTAGAAAAACAGCTGTTCCTTGTGAAAGCTGGCCTGCATGTCTGCACTTGCAGGAATAACTGTAACTTGGAGCGGTTTTGTAAAATAATAGCAAAAACGCAGACAGAAAATAATAAAATACGTTGGGCAGTTAATTAGGTTCCATTAGCACTCTAGCAGTCAGGAAAAGCATGCACAGCAGCAGTAGGTTTCTACATTACTTTTTTAATTTCTCTCCTACTTTTTTTTTTTTTTTAATTCTAATCCTCTTTTCTTCAATGCCTGTGTTAATACCACTTTCCCCACTTTCTTTCTCAGTCCCATTTATAGCCTGGAACATCAAAGGTTGCATAAAAGCATTGCATATAATGTTAAATTGAGGTTTTATTCAACTATTTTTCCTTTTTCGTAGATTTTTTTAATGGATGTCTGAAGAGCTCAGTTTGGTCCACTACACTGTGCCCCAGCTAAAAGGATGCCTGTTAATGCTGTGGTGTCTCTCAAGTTTTTTAGGAAAGTTGTTGTTGGCCTCATCTCATATTTTATGACTTTGAAGTACTTTTTGGTAAAATATACTCCCAGTTGAGAATTTTTGCTGCCTTTCTCATCTGTGCTTCTCTTCTGCAGAGTGCGTGGAAAGCCACAGCTCTATGCTGTTTCCTTCTGGGTAGGCAGATGGCAGTTCCACTCCACAGAGTTTCCTTTCTCTAGCATGTTTCTTGAGGGTTTATACATGAGCTGAGTGCCTACACTTCTCTACAGAACTACCTGAGATGATAATGCATAATTAAAGCAGTGCGAGTGGAGAGTATATAAATTTTTTTTGTTCTAATACTTAACAGACTATGCTATATTCAGTGGCATAGTCAAACTATTTTGCAAGCCTGTAACAACAGTTTTTGAACACAGGCTAGAGAATCTTTCTGGATGAGCTGCTAAAGCACTGGTATATCAATGAAGCTATTGTCCAAGACTATTGAATAACCTTGTACTATAATAAATTCAGAAAGACATTGGGTCTGGAAGGAATATATTGAACTTTATGTCATTTAGGGCCCATTTATATCTTTCTATCATTCTGTCCTATTCAAATAAATCATAGCAAATCCTCATAGCTGTTTAGCCTTTCACTGAAATAAAGCATTACCAATGCTTGCGCAGGTTGAAAACAATACTGCAACCAGCAGAGGGCAATGAGGGGGAAGAAAGCTTGGTTTTAAAATACTTCCTCTTCAGAGGCTTTTTTTCACAATCTCTTTTTTTTTTTTTTTTTAATACACTCATGGAATGAGTTTCTGTGATATTTAATTATTATGGTAGTATGTAATCATGTTAATTAAGATGTTCTTGTGCTATGTGCCCTAAAAAGAATGGAAAATGGTTTATGCTGCAAAGAGTTCAAAAGGGGAAGGACACAAGCAAAAACAAAGAAATATAAAGTTATCTTGCATTTCTATGTCTGTAAACTATTGCATTTTTCCACCTTTCGGGTGTCTCTTTCCCCTGTGGATTTAGAATTCTAAGGAACTGAGGGCTACTTTCTGTACACTGGCTTTCCTGCATACTGCTAGACCCTGAGTAGCAAGGGACACAGTCTTTTGTATTGCTCTGAGGAATGGCAACTGAAATTCTTCAAAATTCCATCTGTGTTAAGCCAGTGTGATCTGTAAGGTTTAGTAAAGAGCTGGGAATTAGGAGTCCAAGTTTCTTATTCTGTGTCTGATTTACTGTATGGCCTTTAGCAACTTCTGTTCTTCACTTTCTTTGTGCCAAAGATGAAAATGATAACATTTCTTAGCTCTCCAGGGTATCGCCCATACCAACAGAAAGCTCTGAACCCAACATGCAAAAGGCTATTAATTGATTTTTAACACAGGTAGTTAGTTGCCAGTGAGATTGACTTCACATTTGTCAACTTAATAGATTTGTTTTACCAGAAATAATGTTTATGTTCGGTTGCTTTCCCCAAGTGGGCCAGCACAGGAGTAAGAATAGGCTTGATCAGAGAGCATATATGTCCGCTTAAACCTTGCACCTTTAGACACTGACATCCATGGCTGAAAACAATACACTTCTCTGAATTGGGTAGAATGTAGGACTCTTGAAACCATAGCATGAGGAAAAATTAGACAAACTCTGAAATTTTAAACAACATTTAATTTTTGCCTACTGATAAAAGAAATAGGAAGTACAGAAAAACATTTCCATTCCATATCAACTTTTGCCTGAGTGCAAGACAGGACCACACTTCCAATATGAATTGCACTCAAGACAAAGAACCAGCTGTAAGTAAAAGCCCAAATCTTCAAATTTTTAGAATTAAGTGTTACAATTATTGAATATGAAATGTTGTTTGCAATTTTTTCCCCCAGCATTGCATTTCCAACTGCAAACAACATTCCAGAGGGGCAGCAATGTATTGCTTTCCTGTTAGGTGCTGCCTCTGCACTGTCAGACTACAAGTTATAACTAGTAACTGAGTGACAGTGATAATGTTGTAATTATCATGCAATGCTACAGAAATAATTCCTTTGCTAGGTAACTTAAATCATCTAAATGGGAAGAGAATAAAATTAATATGATGTTTCCTTTAAGCTTCTGATTTATAAGCCTTGCCTTTCAGATATCTGAGGCCACAGCTAAGAGAACCTGAAATATTCAGAAGAAAACAATAGAAGAAATACATACTGTGGGAGATTTTCTCCAAAAGCAGTACAAGAACAGTGAAGAGCTTTGTAGAGCGGTTTTCAGTTCTATTTGTGAGAGCATGACATGTATATAGCAAAAATGAAATTTATATGAGCTACAGAATTTGGAACTATCTCTGCAACACACTAGAAGATATGAAGAACTTATTTTGAGTCACAAGATGAATCTTGGAAGCCTGTATCCTAAACAGCTGTTGATAATATCACCTTCTTTCAGAGAAACTGAAGGCCACCGAGCCTGTCTCTTTCTCTTTGCCCTGAATTACCTTTAAATGCCTAAACATAGCCCTCATGAAGAAGTAGTGTAGTCTCAGCTCCTGCAAAAACTCAAATGAGTGTTCTGCCAATTTTGCTCACTGCACTCTCACCAGACAGACACAATTCAGTCTGAAGAGTGTCCAGAGAGCAGAAACAAGGGTGGTTGCAGATGTTTGCTAAATGACTGGGAATAAAAGATAAAGAGCTCTGAAGTTCTGAGGAAAGGTGTAACAACAGTCTTTACATATGTGAAGCATTGCTGCTGAGAAAAACTCCGCTTTCTGCCTGTGTTCAGAAAAAAAAGATAATATAAATAGCAGCAAAATAAAAGTAGATTAGACATGAGATTTTTTTTCTTAATAAGGAAGATAGTAAAACAGTGGAACACATTTAAAAGATGAGTGATATCTTCAAATATAACAGATGTAAAATGTATACTTGCCAACAATATCTCAGTTGTAGTCTTGCTGTAGTTCTGTTGGTCTAAAGATTTAAACAAGACAAGATTTGTGGAATGAAGTAATATATTTTATTAGATCAACAGATACAGCTGGAAGATAGACAGAAGCTTTCAGGCACATCATCCTTCTTAGGATCTAAAGAAGCATCTGATCTCAAGAGCTTATGTGCCTTAAAGTCTGTGCACTTTTTTTTCCAGCTGTTTCAGCTAGTTTAATAAGAGAATGGCTGAACTCTAGCTGATTCCATTTTAGATTTGGGCAACCTCTTGAGGACATTTTTAACTTGATATTTTAACATTCTGTGATCTGTTTAGTATATCTAAATTAAGCATAGTGCTATATCCTAGCAGATTAAAGAGACTTTGAATCTTCATCTGGATTTGCATAATGGATGCATTACTGTTTGCAGGCAAGACCCTTTGATGTACAGTGAGTTGTACTGATTTCTTACCAAAAGTGCTGTGGTGTTTCTGGAAAATTTTGTGCAACAGTTTTTAAAGAGGTTTTAGTGACAGAATCTAAAACATTCAAAAGCTTTTGATTGCTACAGTCTCTCAGGGTTTGTCTTCCAAAATTATTTTAAAAACTTACTTTTAGGCTACTTTCTCAGACTTAATTTTGTCATTTTTAATTTAGTAGCCCATGAATTTAGTGTAATGTTGTTATAGGACTGATTTGTCTCATTTCTAAACGCCTTTCAATTTGAAAAAGAGAGACATAAAACTTTAAAGGCACATCTTATAAAGTGTCTGGTGCATACTGCTTTTTGATCATCATCAAAAATGTGATGTATTTAATACAGCAAAAATTACTTTCATTTACTTACCTCACACCACAGTTACCCAGAAAATTGTCACAGATTCTCTGCAGTTGCAATAGACATATTGAATCCAGTAAAATATTTTATAAAATTATTGTTGTTTTGGTACAGTTTGCAAGATTCTGTGTTCTACCAATCTGAATTAAGCTATCGTAAGAAAACAGGTAAACTTTTACAAATGTAGGTGTGTATTGCCACAGACTACAGCCAACAGATTAAGAAGACTTGAAGAAAGTTGTATGAATAGTTAGTGAAGACAAACTAGCAGAAAATAAATTGCTTTATATATTGGATTATTCCCCACGCTGTTGTCTGTGGAAAGCTAATCTCTGTGTACCAAGAACATCTCTGCATTTGCTGTCCTGTTTCCATTCTAAAAGAAAACACACGGTTCTTGCACTGAACTACATATTCGAATATTCTGTGTTAAACAAAGGATACAAACATTTCCTTAATTCTGCAAAGCCAAATGTTTTCCTCTTAAAGCATTCCCTAACTTGTCTTTTTAATTTCAGTTTGCATTGCAGTGTGGAAGAACCATCACATGCGGACAGTTACCAACTATTTCATAGTGAATCTTTCTCTGGCTGACATTCTGGTCACAATTACTTGTCTTCCAGCAACTTTAGTTGTGGACATTACAGAAACGTGGTTCTTTGGGCAGACCCTCTGCAAAATGATTCCCTACTTACAGGTATTACTTTTCTGTGTTTGTGTACGTTACCCAAGTTACAAAAATCAGAAAGAAAAAGAGCATCTTCCTAAGGGTGATAATCCAATGGAAGTCTATCCCTGATGCTGAAATAGTTATCTCAGAGTACATGCTGAGGTCTAAAAGACTGTCCCACTTCTGGATATGTTTATGCTTAATAAATACTGGGTTTGGACCATCTGATGGTTAGACTAGGGCAATGCACTTTCTGGAACATTTGTCTGATGCTCTTTTTGTGATTTTTTTAATGATTAAGAAGGGATTAAGTAGAAATAAAGTTATTAATATTCTTTGTGTGTGGATCTAATCAGCTACACAAGTGTCCAGAACAGAGAATTCAACTTCTGAAGGCAGTCTGGACTTTTTTTACATGTTTAATGATTTAGTATTCCTTAGAAATAGAGTATCCAGGTTCACTGGGAGCTGACCAGACTGTCTGCCTTAAGAAATAATTTCCACTACTTCTTTACCAGTGGACTTAATTAGTTTTGAGATCATTTGCATCATGATGATTGACAAATACCTTTTCTAAGAATAGGTGGTTGGATGAACTGACTGGGCAAACTACAATGACAAGTGCTTGGCCTTGTAGTCATTATAATTTAGAAGAATTAAACAGAACTTGGAATGTATGCAGGTGATCAGTCCTATGCCTCCAGCACAATTTATATTTTCAGCAGATACCTCTATGGCTGATGAGCCACATTACCAAGGGCAACAGTTTTCCAGCAGCTATGTCCTCTACTCGATACAATCAAAATCACAAAATTTTTTTTCAAAGCTTCAATTCTAGTGCAAGAAAATCTGAAGAGTGAAATGATCACCTAGCATACAGAATGAAAGAATAAAACTGAAGTGATAGGTTGTTTCCTACACTGAACAGGAAGTAAAATGTCATAGTCTGCCTTAAACTGAGTGTTGTCAGGGTTGTTTTTCATTTCCATTGTTCCTGTGAAAAATAAAATGCAAAATAATGGTATATATATGATGAACTCATTAATTTTCTAATGTTTTAAAAGTACTTTTTCAGATAAATTTTTGTGAATTCACAGTTGATTAAATTTTCTATTTCAAATTTTGACTTTACTATGCCTACTCATTTTAGGTACCACCCTAATCTTTGAATTGTCTTGTTGATTCTAGTAGAACTACAGCAGATGAGGATATCTGCTGTAATTCTGTAAGAAGTGATTTTAAAAGTAATCTTTTTCTGGGAATAATTTCTACTTAATAATTTGTGATAAAGAACTAACTATGTTGAAAGTAGAAATAATTTTTAAAACTCTGGGGGAAAATATGATAAATGATTTTTAAAGCTCTGAAAAAAACCCCTGCATTTACATAATATTTCCTTTCCTTTAGACAGTTTCAGTCTCTGTGTCTGTACTAACACTCAGCTGCATTGCTTTGGATCGATGGTATGCAATTTGTCACCCTTTGATGTTTAAAAGCACAGCCAAGCGAGCAAGGAACAGCATTATAATTATCTGGATTGTGTCCTGCATCATAATGATTCCTCAGGCTATTGTTATGGAGTGCAGCAGTGTGTTCCCAGGATTAGCCAATAAAACCACCTTGTTCACAGTGTGTGATGAGCACTGGGGAGGTGAGTGTGTCATTGACCATACAAACTGAATTTATACTGCTATTAAGTAATAAAAATATCAGGACATGTTAATATGCAGTCAAATTGTATCAATGTATTACGAAATGTTCTTAATTATATAAGTTTTCCTAGAACTAGCATTTTTCAAATACTGTGAAATTTCTGTGAATTTCTTTTGTACTACTGAGACTTAAAGTACATTTGGAATCAAGTTTAAATGAATGAGGATGACTTTGTCTTGACCATGTTAATGCTTCCCAGAGGGTAGAAATGTTCCCACCCTTAAATGCTTATGCTTATATAATTCTGTGACTGATGGACATCACAGGTTTACAAAGACTTGAGTGTTTAGCCTTAGGAAATAACTATGCAAGAACAGAATTTCCGTTTACCTGATATATTCCTTTTTCTAATTGGTGGTATTTAACTAGTCTTTATAGATATCTCCTGGTAGTTCAATGCAAATAGAGTGTCATTGCAGAATTTACAGAGGTGTCATCGATATGGAGTAGGGAGTTAACTTACAGTTTGAAACTTGTCATGGACAAGATCGTATTAATAACTTGGTGAATGTAATCAGTTACAAATGAATCTATCCAAGACTCATTTGCCCTCATTTGTAATTCTGCCCTTCCAGATTAGTTTAGAATCTAATATGTTCTGTATTTGGATGCAGCTTGTAAGAAGCTGTAAGTGTTGTCAGGGAGTTTTATTTCTCTTTTCTCTCCGTTCACAGCAAGTGATGTGAGCCACCCACCCGAATGGGTACATCTCAACTCTGGTGGGCCTTGGCATAGCTCCAATGCTAACAGAGTGTATGAGTTACATGCTGTGACTCCAACACTGGATATAATGACCATCAGTAATACCATTATTCACACACAGGAAAATAAAGCCAAGTTTGCCAAAACATATAACTAAAATGTGCCTGCTTAATAGCCTTGAGTCAGTCTAAAACACAATCAGATTCTCTCCCAGAGCTGTCTCTGTAGAAGATTCCAATTCTGTGAACAATTATGATAAAATAGAACTGGATCACCTGTACTTAATTATTGTGATAAATTAGCGGAAGCAGTTTGAACTGCTGAGGGCTCTTCCATATGCTGTTGTGGAAGTTCCTCTCCTGCTAATGGCTTTCACAGGGCCATCAGAGGATTAATGAGAAGACACTGGCTATCCGATTCCTGGTTCTTTATCTCCTTCATCCCAGTTACTCCTCTGGGACAGAGCAAGGGGACAGAGATGGCCATTAGCTCGCTCGCAGTCTTTGCTGACAAAGATATGCTGAAAGTTTGTAGGTTAGAGGAAGCCTCTGTTAAGCTGTGAGTATTGTAATTGCTGTTTCATTAGAGAGAACAAATCTACTCTTTACTTCTGATGTTCTTTTTTCCTCTATGAACAATTTTGTATCTCCATCTGCAGCTGAATGCTGCAGTATTTGTGTGACTATTTCTTTCACGGCATTCACTCCAAGTACAATTTTTGTCCACTCATTTTGGCTGCAGAACTAATTATCCATTCCTTCATCACTTCAAGATTAGTTCTGCAGAAAGGATTCTTTTAATCAACCTAGGTAATGATGTGGTTAATTAATTAGGAAGTCAAGAGAGCATTTCTTCAGGGAACATAATCTGAAATTTCCAGATCTATATTGGCCACGTTTTGATTCCCAACAGGAAAGTGGTGCTTTTGAACTACAGAGTCTGCAGTAGCCCTAGAACTATTTTAAAGAGTGTCTCTAGTTAAGTGATGTGCTGAAGTAGTCGCACAAGATAGACCTGAGCTGAAGCACCAATTATAAAAACAACAACCACCAAAGCCAACAAAACAAAACAAACAACAACAACAAAACAAATTCCCTCCCCCCAAAACCAAAAAACCCTGCCATGCAATTGCAAGACTCTACTCCTATGGAGTGTATTTGTCCAAATCAGGTTACGCTGTGTGCCTTCGCTTGGATGTCTGGAGAGATAGAAAGGGATATAACAAAGACAAATACTTGTGTAGAGAATTAAGCCCTTTTTGTGTGCAGTTTTAGAAATGAAGTGCAAACACTCAATTTTTTAAATTTTTTTTCTTTTGAGAACACAAAAATAATTTTACATTAAAAATGCATTGAAGTTTTCTGAAATGGGAAGCTTTTCACTCCACTGAAAGATAACAATCCTATTTTTATTCTACTGCCTTTTTAATGAATTATTCTTCTAATGACAATGCACCATCACTGCTAGTTATTCTGCTGGTGCGTTTCAGATATCCATTAAAAATAATCGTCTCCACATTCTAAAAATAGCTTGTCACAGTAACTTGGAAGAAGAATCTTTATATGCATTAAGTTACAAGTAGATTGGTCAAATCATGGAGCAAATATAGTTTTAACCATATTTTATCAATAAACTATAATATATATACACACATCCCTTTCAGACTAAAGAGAACAAACTGCAATTGTAAAAATGGTTTCCATTCTCTTGAAAATGTCTAAGGACTCTGAGTTTGGCCAACGCATAGAATATGCAGGTTTTCTACTGAAAAACAGGATTTGAAATCACAAAGGCTCCCAAACAGAAGAACAAAAGAACGTGGTAACTGGACAGCAGTTTGAAAAGATTGGAAAACTTCTTTAAACCCGGAAGAAGAAATAAAGAGCTAACATTTTCAAAGAAAATAGTTGCATTTTTGTTGGATTTTGATTTTCCATTTTTGACTATGGGAATATTGAGGGTCAAAGAAAGCTAAGAAGGAGGAGGTTGAAGGAGAAAGAAATTCTTGTTGCAACAAATAACCTATATTTGCAAAGAGAAAGTGCACATAGAGATACTGCACACAATCAAGACACCCTGAGAAAAATCCTATAGGAGAGTCAATTTAGAGGAAAGGGATTGTATTTATGTGTTTACTGCTTTGTTTAGGACTGCATATAATTCATGCTGTCTAAAATTAGGGTACCTCTGATATAATCTTTGCAGAGCATCATGTATACCATAAGTCCCAAGGATGTTAAACTGTGAATTTTTAAGGTTGGGACAGCAAAAAGGGGGTGCCTAATGACACTTTCCAAAGTGTTTTGGAAGTCTGTTGTAATTCTGGGAACTCAGGACGACTGCAACATGAGGTGCTATGGAGGACTAACAGGAAGCCATGTACAGGAAAATGTCAGAGAAGCTAAAGCAGGAGACAGCACTGTACCCTACCCAGACTTAGGACCAGCTGCTGAAGACCATAGAAGTCTGATGAGTGTCTGGAGAGAAGGACTGATCAGCACTGTGACACTTGGGCTCCTTAATGGTGAACAAATAGTCACCTCCCTGACTAATAAGATTTCAAGCATGCTGTTGGAGAGCTGCCAGGGACTGCAAATGGTGCAATAGTTCAGCCTAAAACAGGGCTCAATTTCTTTTTAATTGCTTCTGGCATTCCTGAATGTAAAATTCATTGCCAGTTCTAGGCTGAGGGTTTTTCATTTTGAGTACTGTCTAATAACAATATTTTATTTGGGAATGCAGAAGGATCCAACATGTGACCTATTCAGGCTCACTTAAGGAGCCAGAGTTGGCCACATTTCTATAATAGTCTGTAATTGCTATGTGCTGAATTCGATGATAAAGAGCCAAAATAAAAGAAATGTATATTAAAATGAGTTCACCATGTGTCCAAGTCAGCTAAATTCATTCTGTTAGAGCTATTGAAGAAAAGAGTGTTAGCCAAAGTGCATTAGCCAAGCCCTTTGCAAATGATAAAAAGAATATGGAGATAATCCCTTCCCAAATGGAAACAAAGGGAAGACTTTGTGTTCCATTTCCTCTTAGACTACTCATACAATAGTAAAAAGCACATTGTCTTA
>JAWWEU010000111.1:92061511-92097111 GCA_035583155.1 Acropternis orthonyx | reverse complement strand
AATGGAAACAAAGGGAAGACTTTGTGTTCCATTTCCTCTTAGACTACTCATACAATAGTAAAAAGCACATTGTCTTAATACTGGAAAGCAAATAGCTGGAAATTGCATTATTACAGGAGGATTTTTACATCTGTTTATTGAAGTGTTCAACATTTAGTGAAAACTTATGGAATATTCTAATGCAGAAAGAAGTCAGAATATATTTCTAATACTAAAATTATGCTTGGTGTTATTGTGAATTGATAAGCATACTATGTTAGATTTCAAAATGTAATTTTATTATTAGCTAACCATAAGTACTCCAACATAGGAACATAGTTTGGAAAGGACTGAATTTTCTGGTCAAATTTTCTCTACTATGAACACCTAACATCCTATTTATTAAGCTTTATTCTGAAATTATACTCTTTTAGCTGCATTGCTTCTCCTTTGATAACTCCAAAGCCTTATAGGTATCTTCCCAAGACTAGGGAACCTGGGAACTCTCTACTGTTGCTCAACAAACTTGATAGTCTTGTTTTTCCCTATTCTTAAAGCAGCTGTCAAGAGCACCAATTTCATTATACACCCATGGTTTAAGGGAATATTTCATTTGCTAGACATGTAAAACCTTTTGAGTCTGTTTTGTTGTTTTGGGGGGGGAGGGGGGGGTTCAGTTTGTTCACACACACACACACACACACACACACACACACACACACACACACACACACATATATATACACACAAATACAGAAAATTTCTGGCAAAAATCCAGAAGCTGTAGTTCCAGCTACCTCCTGACTTCATTGAATGACAATTTGGAACTGGAAGTCAGTGCCAAAAAGGAAGCTTTAGAAAAGTTTAACATTTGTTTGAGAACCCCTGCAGTAGACAGAAGAAAGCTTGTTTT
Organism: Acropternis orthonyx; assembly: GCA_035583155.1. Classification (NCBI taxonomy): domain Eukaryota; kingdom Metazoa; phylum Chordata; class Aves; order Passeriformes; family Rhinocryptidae; genus Acropternis; species Acropternis orthonyx. The sequence continues at coordinate 92,096,219 of JAWWEU010000111.1, read as the reverse complement.
AACATACAGATCTTTTATCAGGTGGCATAGTTATACTGTACGAATGAAGCTGCCTAGGAATGCTGATCTCAACCCATCCAACCCTCATGACCACCTGCTTCCTTTATGTTCCCTTCTCTCTTTTCACTAAAATAACAGCCAGTGACATGAGAATTGTAATTTTATTCTTAAAGAGATGGTTACTCCAGCTAAGAACAATCTTCCCCTGTCATGAAGCCAATTAAGTGGCCATGGAAGGCAAAGACACTTTTCTCCTCTTCTGCTTGGCAATAACAGGTTCAGCAGTCCCAGTCAGGCAGGTGATATATCACCAGGACTGTAGGCTGATTGATGTTCTCACTCAAGAAGCCTGGAACTCTCTCACTTGATAAATGAATGGTATCTGAAGCCAGCCCTTCCTCCTTCTTGCTGCTGTGGTTGTCAAACAGCTTTAAAGCTTTTCTTTGGCTTGAGAAGCTAAACAGAGTCATGCTTCTTAGGGAAAACTGTAAAGGGCTTTGCTCTGGATGGAGGAGGGACAGGTTTCCTTTGATGTTTAGCAGCTGGCACTTTCCAGGTGGCTAAACTTCAAAGGCAAGTATTAGGATCTTCCTCCAACCTGGCCCTCAGTTCTTTGTAGATAGCTAGGCTCATTTAATGTTTCACTTTACTTGGAATGCTAAATTGGAAGTCATAAACTCCAGATGGCCTTTTAAATATGTACCGTCCTTCTACCTGAAAGGGGCCTGGCTGCCTGCAGAGCACTGATGAGGCAGGTGGCACCTCCTTCCGAGCAGAAAGAATGCACTTTGAGTTCTGACCTCCCATGATCCCAGTAAGTCACGTTGCTCCAGTTTCTCCTTAATCTCTCCACCTGTGAAACATGCATGTTGGCATTTCTGTGTCTAATAGGACTACAGTGAGGCTGCATTTTCTGGAATGGAAAAACAAGTTTGAAATCATCAGTCAGTATATAATCTCAGGTTATCACCAATTATAAAAAGCCTGCCCCAAACGGTCTGGCTCCCCCAGGAACATTGACAAGGCCTGGTAGCTTTAGCTGCTGGTTAAGAGTTGGTAAGCTGGTTTGCTACAGGATCTTAGAGCAAGTAAGGAGTCAAATACTACTCATCTGAATTTTTTGAACCCTGACCCATCAAAACTATCAAATGTCAGTGGCAACATCTCTATTACCTTTGCTAGGAGTGAACATGGGCTGGATATTGCTATAGCAAGTTTCTGTCTCCCTGATACTGAAGTTTTTCTGACCGGTGAACCAGATGGCACTTTCAGGTCCAATAACGAGCGTGAGATTACTTGAGTCTGCAATTGAGAGTGAATCAGGATTTAACATGATGATGTTCTCCTCCCTGCTATGAGAGTTATGGGCCAAGCCTTCATATCTCCTTATCTGCCCAAACTCTCAGAGATTTTCCTGGCATGCAGAGGGACCCCTTCTTTGATAGGGTCCAAAGTCTCAGTCACTCTAAAAGGCTGGAAATAAGTTTGGCTCACCAACGTTTTGATCTCATGCAACTCTATTTATTTATTTATTTATTTAAGAATAAAACTACAATCCATACAGTGTTTCAGTTGAAGATCTTGTCACTGTTTTAAGAAAAAATAAAACTTCTTAAGACTTCATACCTAAATTAATAATGTGATAAGAAATAAAAAATAATATCTAGGAGATCCTTGAGATAAAAGCCTGTTTCTAATAGAATGTATCTAGAAATGATATAAAAAACAATCTTGATCATAATATTATTGGATACATATTCCATTATGTTGGAAAATACATTCATATCTGTATGAATAATTTGTCTTAAGGTGATTTTGAAATGTATATGTATTTAAATGCACCTTTCCTACTTGAATTCTCTTTCCAGCTGAGGTTTACCCCAGAATGTATCACACATGCTTTTTTCTGGTGACATACATGGCACCACTATGTCTTATGGTGTTGGCCTATTTGCAGATATTTCGAAAGCTCTGGTGTCGCCAGGTAAGTCACTTAGCACTGACTGGCTCTATTTGCTTGCTGTTGTGACTTTGTGCAAATTCACATGTACAAACCTTTTCTTTATAAACTCCATGTTGTCACTTAGGGCTTGGATTTTTACATCCCTTCTGGTTTACAGCTGCCTTGGATAGGCATTGAGATGCATTGGAACACAAAGGCAGTCAGGCTGGATGTAAACCCCTTCTTGCTCATGTCTCTGAAGGCTTTAGAAGGAGAAAGAGAGCAAAAGGCAACAGAAAGATCTCTCCCATTGTATCTGAAATGCTTACTAAAACACCTTAGGTGACCTTCTTTATGCTGCTAAAATCTCCTGTACCAAAGACGGACCTTCTCATTTTGTTGTTTTTATTTTTCCTACTTAGGTTGATAACAGGTCCAATCCCAACAAAAGTTAAACTAGAAGGTCCAGCTATCAAAACTAGGAGGCTGGAATTGCCTGATGTGAAGCTGGCTGTTAGCAGTAACAATTGATGTGAATTGTTGACAAATAATTGACATGATTTCTAATGTTAACATCTGTATTTTTAAAATTTCAAGTCAAATTACAGGAAAGAAAACATGAACACAAAACAACAAACAAACAAACAAACAAGCAGACAAACACATAAAGAACATTTGAATTCAAGTGGCAAAAAATCATCTAATTTTTTTCAGAAATGCTTAAGAATCATTTTGTGAGTGTGACCAATAACCTGTCATGCACCAGCCTGTGGTGTTCTCTGGTGTCTTTTGCTTTGTCCAGGATTTCTCTATAGCTGTAGTCTTCTGCCACTGGCTGCCCTGTCGTTCTGTAAAGACAATAACCTCCTCCTGTTGGAGACACTGTGCAAGATATTCCCTCTCAAATGGCTCTAACAATGGTTGATATTTCCTTCAACATATGGGCATGAATCTTGTCTCTCTCACCAGTATGTCTGATATCATCCAAATCTGAGGCTGTTCTGGGCAGGGCATAATACCTGCTACATAAGTAACATTTCCCACCCAGTTGAAATTGATCCATCAGAAATCACAAGTAGACTTTATATTTCCAAATATACATATGATAAAAGTAAAAATCAAATCTTATACTGACAGAATATATGTCTTGCAAATAAGTAAAGTACAAGAAACATCAAATCCACTTTAAGGCATTTTGTTATCATCTGTACATCAGAACATCAATTATGTGCACTTCTAATCAGATTAGGTTAAACTAGAATTACTGTTCATTTTGATCTTTAAATTATTATTTTTGCTGCTAGTTTTTTGCCTTTGTAAGATTAAATAACAAGATAGCTTGAAGGTAAAATTTAGTCTTTACAATTTGAGTGGACTCTTCACCAGAACAAAGGATTTCCTTTTGTAATTTTGTAATTCAGTTCAGTCTCACATAGTTCTAATGTGCTGTGCCTTGCTGAATCTGTCCTGTATCACTCAATGACTTTATCACCATATTCCTCTAACCTCCTCTTCTACACTTTCTTTACAACCCGCCTACTCTCCCAAGCTTTTAATTAACTACGTTAATGCAAAGCAGTTATTCTTAACATGCTCAATAGCTTGAAAATGCTTTTTCTGGTTCAGAGCAGAAGTTGAATGACTGAAAACCAATCTCTTTTGTTGGGTTGTCCTGTTCCCCCCCCTCCACCCCCTAGTTGTATTAGGTGGTCTATTTTTTCTTCATGATGGTTTTTCTCCCAATACATCTTGCATGCTGGCAAGGGTAGGATGATCCTTTATTTTTCAGTGGCAAAAAGATATATCCTACTAAAGGCTTAGTGCTATCCATGGTGCCAAATTACAGATGTCTCTTTGCCTGGTATAGATGATAGCACTAGGTATAAGAGGCTGCACTAAGTGAAATCAAAACCACTGTACCTCTATTGTCAGCTGTGACTTGGCTGCAGGCATCAGGCATTTTTCTAAGTGCAGCAGGTGTGCTGTAATCAATCACGTAGCACAAATGAATGCAGTGCTCTAAATGTATTCTTTGACAGTAGTTTCAGTTAAGAAATCATGCTGTTTACCAGAACTTCAGTTAATTGTAGTGATCCTATTGAAAGGTACAATAAGCCTTCCAGGTGTACATGACAGAAAAAAACCACAACAAACAGTAGATGTTTTCTATGCCTTAAGCTTTTCCTAAAGACCCTTTTTTAAAGTGTAGTGTGTCATGCATGCAAATTTTCAGATGAAAAAAGGTAAGACAGATTTACAAGTTGTCATTATCATACTTTGTGTAATAGCTCCTAATATTTCTGATTGTGTATTTCAAGCAGATCTTTGAATATAAGCTTTACAATATTTGAATTAATGATTCACCTTCATAAAGACAAGAACAATCATGCAACAAATACCAGGGATTCTAAGTAATTTATTTTAATTATTAGAAAGGAAGTAGTGACTTAGAAGGATATGTTCTTGTGGATTTTAAATAAGTTAAAAGTAACTTCAGAAAAAATAAATAGGACTGAAAGAATTTATGATGAAGGTGTTAATACACAATTTGTATTATCAGGTTCCAAGTACGCTTCAATTTACTGATGTCCAAATGCATTGACACTAAAGCCTACTTGTATCAATAATTAGGAACTCTACCCATTTTCATTTTGGTAGTTGAAATACACCCTTCCAATATTTGCAAGTTAATGTTACATTTGAGTGATTTCCTCTAGTTAGAAACCCCTTGATAAATGTTTGAGAGGATAGAGAAAAGGTGCATAAGAAGATAGCTGTTATTTTAGTACCTGTTTGGACATAGCTAATAGGCTTTTAGCAAAGCATTGGAATTACACAAATTCTCCACAATTATCTCTATAACTGATCCATTACTAAAAAAGAAGTATCTGCATTATGCTCCCGTGTGTAGTCTTGTACATACATAATGATAGAAATATTTATCTTTAAAAATGCCCTCAAGATCATTGAGTCCAACCATAAACCTAACACTGCCAAGTCGACCACTCAACCATGTCCCTAAATGCCACATCTACGGGACTTTTAAATACCTCTAGAGATGGTGACTGAATCCCTTTTGTGAGCAGCCTATTCCAATGCTTGACAACCCTTTATGTAAAAAATTTTTCCTAATATCCAATCTAAACCTCTCCTGACAAAACTGGAGACCATTTCCTCTCATTCTAACCCTTGCAATACATGTACATATATTTATATAAATATGTATTTCTAAATCTTTCTATATACACACGTACACATGCACACACACTTCTGAAGTGTTATGCTCCAGAAGTGGTACTGGTTCAGTGATGCATCTGTGGGGATATAGGTCTTTTGGGGTTTTTTTGGTCCTGATAAAATTCTTGCTTTATTTTTGTTGGTGTAACAGTAGCAAAGCCCAGGTATATGCCAGGTAAAGATGAGAAAAATGGGCTCTTTTAGAAAGGTTCTCAAGACAAACTCCTGGAAGCTTAGCAATTTAATGTATAGTACAGGGAGACGGCACATTGCATAGAGTCATAGCTTTGATCACCTCTTGCTAATAAAGACTGCTTAACTAGCAGAAAAGACCCTTCTATCTGCACATACAGGTATGAACCATGTACAGGGTCATGTAGAAATAGCCACTCCCAGTTTTGAGCCAAGATAATGTTTGTCTTCATCTAAATTGTATCTATCTACCATGAAAGCTGATCATTGATTTCTTCAAGTGCATCTTTTTTGTAATCAGGAGGGAGAGATTTGGCTGAATTTCTTTGCTTTCACCTCCGGTTCTTGCTACCATATGGTTACTCAGTGTGATCAAAAAGGAAAAAAAAAAAAAGGGTTTTGATTCAAAGTTAGAAGAGCAGTAAAACAAAGTATCCCTGAAAAGCCAGAATCAGAATCAGGCAGCATTTTAGCTCAGCAGAGGATGGCAAAGACGCATTGCAGTACTACACCCTACAGCTACATAAGGTAAAGCCCTTGCCACAGGACAGACATGCAGCTGATCACTGCTGATTTCAGCTGAATGACTGGGGACCCACAGCAGAAGTGCAAGGGGCTCTGTTGGACTCTTCAAGTCCATAGATACCTTAGTAAAAATAAATGTTAAAGCATACCTCCCGATCTGCTTCATTGACTTCCCAGTCATTAGAAGCCAACTTTTCCAAAACATTCCAATACTTGTAAATCACATTTAATGGTGCACATAAATGCTAAATAGAGGGCTTTTCTGTGCATAGGAGATATTCACACACAAAACCCCAACAAATAAACAAACAAAACAAAACAAAAAAACCAACCAACCAAACAAAAAACTCCAACACCCCCCCCCCCAACAACAACCCCAACACCCCCCCAAAACCCCAACATAGTAGCTTTCTACAACAGTTCTGAATGTGCATGCTTTTTAGCTTACTTTTATTTTTCTGAAATAAATATAAAAAAAATTCATTCTTTTCTAGTCAGTTTGTGTGGGTAAGCCTTATTTTTTTTTAAATATTACAGTGTGAATTTTGCAGATATTTTTAAACATGAAATAATATTAAACATGAAATAAGACTAGTCACCTCACACACATTTGCACTACGCAGAAATAAAACTTATTTCCAGCCAAAAGCTTTTCATGCTGTATAGCACTAAATGCATTATAAATGTAATAGTAATAGAGTTCTCTGAGAAAATCCTTGCTATCTGTAGTCCTTCACATTCGGCTGCAGGCACAAACTAATTCTGAAGAACTGAAGCAAAATTATTTTATTTGGCTTCTCTTATGTGAGGGCACAGAAAAAAAAAAACGCTACGGTTTTCTTGGGTTTTTAATAGTGTGGTGCTACATCTCCCTATTGCAAAATGTCTTGGACTAACCTAACTCTTCCTGTGTCTCAGCATTTTTCCATGATTCCCTTCTATATATGTATATACATATATACTGTATATTCCATTTTGAAGAGCTTTACAGGAGATCCACACTTTAACTGATTTCTTTAGCTACTTCATTGTCATCTAGGTTGCACGTGTGGAAGATTTATGGCACTTAAAGATACTAATGCTTTAAAACCTCGTTTTCCAATGCTGAAAAGCTGTTTAGTATATACTAGCAGCGTATTAATGGGATAAACTACTCCGCTATACAACAAAACATTTAATGTAGAACTTTAGAACAAAATAATTGCAGCAATAGGGTTGGTAAGTGGGACAGTCTGAAGACACAAGAAAGGCAAGATATGTGGGAAGTCAAGAAAATCTGAGTACATCAGTTGATGTATTTGTATAAAACACAGTTTTTATGCAGTCCTTCTAGTGTGTCTGAAATTGCATTTGTTCCTTGCAGCTGTGTCAATAAATTTAATTACAACCCCCTATTTATCCCTCTGAGCTTACATTGTGTATGTCAATATGTCTATTTTTCTTGTTATATTTATGTACAAAATCAGTTTTTCAAAATGTTTTTCAAAATGCCCCTTATTTTGTCTTTCTTAGATCCCAGGAACTTCTTCTGTTGTTCAGAAAAAATGGAAACCTCTCCAGCCCTCAGCACAGCCCAGAGGACTGGGACAATCAACAAAGTCAAAGATTAGTGCTGTGGCAGCTGAAATAAAACAGATTCATGCAAGAAGGAAAACAGCACGTATGCTAATGGTTGTCCTCCTGGTTTTTGCACTTTGTTATCTACCAATTAGCATCCTCAATGTCTTGAAAAGGTAAAGTTTATCCCAAAATGTAAACATTTCGTAAAGCTATCTATCTAAAACCAGTCCTCTATTATGAGATTCCTTTTATTCTGTCAGATACTTTTGAAGGATAAGCTTTCTTATTGCACTATAAAGAAATGGTAAATGTGCATACAATTGCAAGAAAATGTTACATGTAACCTATCCACAGTACTTAAAGGCCAGATTGTGGGATCCTTATTAACAAGGTGTTCCTCATGAAAATTATCTAGCCTGTCTCCTCATTAAACCTTGTCATTTACTTGGGATTACAGCTTGTTTTCTGTAAATACACCCATGGAAGTGCAGATACTTAAGGCAGCAGCTGAAGGCTAACAGCAGAGTATGGTGTTGTGACTTGGCTCAGAAGACTGAAATGCTGCGTTCAAACCTAAGCCCCTCATGTACAGTTTTGAGACCTTGAGCTAACCCTTCACCTAGCCTGAAACTGTTTTTCTGTGATACTGCAAATAGGCAATGAGAGAAAAATTAGTCTGGAAGTTGTAAATGTATGATTTCTGATCAATATAGCCTTATGGAGCTACATTTTCCTTTTTTGTCCTTTTATCTCCTGTCTATTTGGTACATAATTGTGTGCACTCTTGGTTTTTGTACAGTGCCTGACAAACAAGTTTTGGTAAAGTTGCATTTCATGAGCCCTCTGGAATACCCATAAATAATGGCATATAGCAGAAGATTTGAAGATCCTAAAAAATAACCAGCCTGTAAATGGTGCTTTTTTAAAATTGGAATGTTATTGGAACATTTTGGTTTTTAAGGAAAAGTTAAAATTCCCTAAAAATATAAGGAATCATTTTTATGCTTACATACCTCCCACTCAATTCTGGCCTAATTTAAGTACTTTTCATTCTCAAGTCTCTTGGTAGAAAATGTGGAGAGGGTAGAAAATATGGAGAGAAAGAAGCATTTCCAGAAGGCGGTTCAGGTACCTACGACCTGAAAGAGAGGAACTACACAGGCTGCATCAACAAACAATACCAGAGTAGGCCCAGAGTTAGAGTTTCACTAAAATGGCAAAAATGAGGTGTGAGGAATGAGGAAATGCAGATTTGTCTGGAGGACAGAAGTTGCTACTGTAGCCTCAGAGTTGGAGCCAGTTGCATGCCTTTTCAATTCCAGAGTCCCTATTTATTGGAGAGTGGGCCTAGAGCCAGGAACTTCAATGACACATGTAGATGAAAAGCAACTTTTCCCATCTTTTCTTAGCTTATTTAACACCAGATGGCTTTAGTTACTTGGCAGAAAAGTGCATCTGCAAAGGAAAGTACTGATGGTCTCTGTTGTGCTAAAACACGAAGACAGAAGGCTTCAGGTTAGGGAGAGGACCTCATTCTCTCAAGCAAGAGAGTACTGTTGAATCAGCTTTTCTGTGATGCCATAGATAGGTCATCAGAGATAAAATTAAGCTAGAACTCATGAAATCTTTTTGTATAATTTCTAACTTTGCCATCTTTCAGGTTTGCTTTTCTCGTTCTGTAGGGTTTTGGGGATGTTTAATCATGCTGACGACAGAGAAACTGTATATGCCTGGTTCACATTCTCACACTGGCTTGTATATGCAAACAGTGCAGCCAATCCTATTATTTATAACTTCCTCAGTGGTAAGTTATAGTTACCTAGAATTCAAGTTTAATGTATAGTTTGAATGTAATGAGCCATAGCAAATAAGATTAATGACTGTGTAACATCAGCTCAGCTTCCCTGGTGGGAGCTAGATCCTCTTCCTGGAACAAGTTGCCTGAAGTATCCCATTGTCTTCAGGCTATCTACTTATAACTAACCTGGACAGTGCCAGGGCCTGAGTCCAAGTGTTTGAATATGACCATCCATGACATTAATTTGGTAGAGAAGTTCCTGGCATGACTTTGATCTGAAACAGTTACTGTTCCACTAAACCCTCCCTGGATACTGTCTGGGAGGAAGCACAATCCAGGGGCTGTCCCCAGCTGGCAGGTTATATGTAGGTATTGGGGTTTCAGGGCTGTGAGGTTTAGTAGTACTTGCATGACCAGATTGTGCCAACTAGGTTCAAGGCCAAAGAACCAGCCAGAGTGCTTTTACTTACTACTATAAATTTGGCTTAGTTTGTATTTGTGTCATTTGGCTATTGAGAGGAGAAGCAGGACCTAAACTGGTAGTATTGCAGCTAAACAGAGGGAGGCAAAGCTGTATTGATCTTCACTACATATTTGCCCACTGTAGTTTTTTTGTGTAGCTTGAGGATGATCTGAACAATTTTCTCTGAGCCCCGAAAGAAAACTAATGGGCAGTTGAACACTTTGAATCTTCTTTTCAAATGTATTGATGATGAAACACAAGTTAGCCATGCTCTCTCATTTCACAAGTCAAGTGATGATTCAATCATTTAAGCCTATGATCGCACAATTATTTTTTTTCTTATATATGTAATTAATTGACAGACTATCTATGGAATGATTTCATTAATCATTCTAGTTTGTCCATTCTGTCTAGCCAGAATAATTCAGTCTTCCCACCACACCTCGCTATCTTCTTAGAAAGATTACCTTTTTTCTGTCTTTCTGCAAGATGATGAGTTTCTGATTTCATACTTCCACATTAGAAGAGCATCTGGGTGATTTGCATTAATTTTGCTTTAGGTAGCTCCTTTTCTTTTCCTAATCTATAAAGTCTGATAAAATGTGGTTTATAGTACAGTTTTTTTCATGAGTCATTTTTGTGGTTGACAGGGAAATTCAGAGAAGAATTTAAAGCAGCATTTTCCTGTTGCATCTTTGGCAGACAGCATGATGATCGGTTCACCAGAGGTCGTGCCAGTACAGAGAGTCGGAAATCCTTGACCACCCAAATCAGCAATTTTGATAATGTTTCAAAACTTTCAGAACACGTTGTATTGACCAACATAAACACAATTCCATCAAACGGTACTGCACCTATTACCTGCTGTTAGTGTACTTCTCCCTATGTCTTTTGATCCTGTGGAAGTAAAATCTAAGTGTGCATACAACAATATTTGGATATGAGCACAAAGAGAGAAGAAGGGTGTTTACAATTAAGAACTGACTGTAAGAAAAGTAAATTAAAAGAAATGTTTTATAGAACAACTTTGGTTACATACTGATGAAACAAAATTTCATCACATTTATTTCAAAAGCTGTGTTGCAGTTGGGGAGGGAATAAAGTAATCATACTTTACATAAATATTTTCTTTGGATTCCTACTTCCTTTAGACTCTTGAGAAAATAAAGAACAAGTATATGAAAGTATGAAGATCATTTTCCCTGTCATAGGAATGTGTTTATAGACAGCTACATTCTACTCTGAGCTAATTATCTGAAGCTGTTCTGTATTTCATAACAAATATTTTAACCAAAATTGGGTGTACAGATTGAACCTCCTGAACATCCTTTACTATTTCAAATTATGTGCTCAGCATGCATTTTGTATGAGTTAGACTGACCAAATAAGAAATTCACTTTAATATTTTTTCCAGCATTTTCTGTTCTTTTTGCTGTTGGGTAGGTTATTGCACGTGTTCAGGAACAGCTGGAAAGCTACTTTTCACTTACTGTGGATAGAACACATTTTTTTCCCCTGCATTCAGTAGTATTGCCTATACATAAGGAACAAGCAAAGTTACAGTCGCAAAACACAGATGACTGTGGCTGTAGATTATGTTTTACCCTTTGTCTCTTATTTATCATCATTCTCTTCTCTCTGCCTGTCCTGTGCTCATGGTGGGGAGTTAGACTAGGAGGTCTGTAAAAGTATCTTCCAACCCAAACCCTTGATGATTCCATGACTGACTTGTACACAGGAAGCTATAGTGCTCTGCTGGTCACAGTGGCATCTGGATAAGGAATTACAGAACAATTTACTAAATAGTGCATATGAAATAAGTAGTAGAACATATTAAAATGTCTAAAAGTAAAAAACAAAATCAAAAAAAAAATCAAGGTTTGTGCATCAGAAATGCCCTTAGTCTTCTGTCAAGAATTTTTCACTTAAAATTAGCAAATGCAATTTAGAACATTTTCTGGAAGACCATTTTATTAATAGATCATCAGCTTCATAGTGTCCAAAGAGTGACAATCAGAGGGTGGGTCAGTCAGATACCTAACAGAAACAGTAAAATGATCTTAGAATCTTTGTTTTATCTACAGATATCCCAGCTGTGCTCAGCCCATTGAAATCAGTGGAACTGCATCTCCACATACCGGGTATGAACATGACTTCAAACACAGAAGAAGCCGTGAGAGTTTCCGCAGAGGACACTGTCAACACAGAGAACGTAGAGTGGGATAAATTCGTCCCGAGCATAACTAAACTTACCTCGATGGAGTTACAGCAAGGATGACTTTGGCTCAGTACCCTACAAACACCAGAGAGTGGCACACACTTTTAGCTGTGGTACAGACTACAACACCTGGACAAAGGGATTCCTTCAAAATAACTGCCTATGCTATTTCTTCTCAGTCTTACAGAAACCTACTTACCTCAGTATGAGCTAAAGAACATGTCTTTACAAGTCTTTTTAAGATTGGATTGTATCGTACTTTGTAAATACTGTAGATATTTATTTTTATATATTTTAGACGCTGTGGAATGTTCTAAAATGTATCATATAAAGAAATCTAAGTATTTGAAAGACATCTCAAACATCATTTATTTATATCCTCTTTCTATAAATGATTGACTTATTTACAAGGAATGCTTACTTATGCACTAGTGATATTCTGGAATTACTTTGCACTTCTTTTTCTGAAAATTCACTTGTAGTAAATTCTGTGTTCATTATGGAACTTTCACTTCAGATTGGTTTGGGAAGAGTACACATTACTTTTCTAAGCACAGACATGCTTCTAAAATGTGAACTCAAAATGCTGAAAGTCACAGATGTTTCCATAAACTTACACTAAACAGCCTTTCTTTTTTTTCAGTCTTCAGTGCCTAAAAAATAACTATTTAAATAAAACTTATGTGATGCTCAATGGTGCTATAGGCTCAAAATTCCTGCTCAGGCCAATAGGAATAACAAGTGTCGGCATCCCTGAAGGACAGGACGTTTTAACTTTTGTAGCTCATTTTAGTCCATAATATCTGCAAGTGTTGCTCCAGAAGATCTCTGAAGACCTTTAAAATAGAAAACATGGGTTATCTTTCTTGTTTTCATGATTTGTCTCTCAACTGCCATTTAATATTAAAGATACAATTAATTAACAAATTTATACGCCAAGAAAATGTTGATTTTTAAACAACTGAAATAAAATATTTCTCTCCAGATATTATAGAGGTAATATCTCATTGGACTGATAGATAAAGTACTCGCTTATACATTTTCCTATTATGGAATAATCTCCCTGACCTGGGACTTCCTACTATATGTTGTGATTTTTCTTTTAAAGGATGAAGATGGGGCATCACTAGAGACTTAGTCTACTAGATGAATGTGGCCTATTGTTTAGAAAGAGGCTTATCTGTCAGAACCTGAGATGCAATTTTCCTGTGGCACTATTCTTGCATTTCAGTTCAGATGTCTCAAAAGAAAGGGTAAAATGGGAGGGAGGACTTGTTTTTAGAAAGAAGACAGCCTCAAGTACTCAAATGTTTCTAAAAAACCAATTATTCATAGACTAGGTATTATTTGACTAACCTATGTAAATAATTTTCCTAGGTTTTGCTTTGATCTAATATCATGCAATGTACTATCCATCATGGCAGCTACAGTTTTATGAAGTGCTTAATCACTTTATGCTTTAGCCTTCCCCAACAGCTGTTTTACTTGACATTGTTGCAATTACTCCTGGTTTACACTGATGTTAAGTGAGAGAAAAAAATTTGCATTTGTTTGTATATTAAAGTTTTATATTAAATGAGAAAAAGGAGAATGCTCTCTTTCAATTAAAAAAGGAATAAAGAGAAATATCTAAATGGAAAGAATGTTTAAATATCAAATAAAATAATAGGAATTTCTATATTCCTGTGTGTAAGCTTAATTTTTGAGCATAGATATTATGTCAATGTTATTTCAAGAAATTATTTTACTTTGCCTCTTCTAAGAAAACAAAACACAAATAATTGTGGAATGCCCAGCAGGATTTTATTTCATCGCAATTGCAATTCCTTTACCATTAGAAGGCTATTTTTGCTCTTCAACCACAGATAATGTAGAATTCTTAAAGTGTGAAACAAGATATATTTTTTCTATAGAATTTGAAATGATTGAATACAGAGCTGCTGAATTAAAACATTACGGGAATAGGAAAATGGGATTTGAAAAGTCATCTGTGTTTTTCTTTTGTCTTGATATAAGCAAATAAAAAGTCAAAACTTTAAAAACTATTGTAGTAACCTAGATGCAAAATAATTATCAGTAATTACTTACTTGAGACATGTTGTCTCAACCCTCTGCTGAAAAATGTCAATTATGTCCAAATTTTGTAAAACTACACCTTCAGTTCAGAAAATGTATTTTTAGCTTTTCCTTGAACAGACAGGCAGAATGTAGAAAGTAAATGGTTATCTAAGAAAACTTGGACAGCAGAGGAGTATTTATACTTCTCAAACATAAAAGGTCACAGGTGACTGGAAGACCAGAAAATTCTTATGCCCTGTCAAATGTGTTGCCCAGACCCCTGGGAGAGTAGCAGAGTGGGAAAGGATACAGCACTTCTAACCTGGGCCAGCGAAGAACTAAAATAGCAAGGTTAGTGATACTCGTGGAAAAGTCTGAAGTAGCATCTTTCTAAAGGGGGGTGAATGCACCTGCCAACGCAATCTGTCTTCTTTTTGCTGCTGCCTTAATGCCAGTGGGATAAATTGTGTTAGTTGGGTTGGTTCTAAGGCAAAATCATCACTGAAGGTCAATAGCAGTTTTGGGCTTCTGCAGGTCTTCTGTGCCAAGTTAGAAATAGAAGTTCTCTTTTGTAAGAGAAAATTTCTCTTTTGCTCTCATTTTTCTCTTTTCTTGTTCTTACTTAGATCTCCAAAATTAAAATATTCCAACATTTCTAGGAACTTCTTTTAGCCATAACTTTAACTTAACAGTACTTTTTATGTGGAGAATATAAATAAAAGATGAGACATTAACAAGTGATTCTCAGTTTTTCTCTGGACAGTTTTTGTTGAGTAAATAGCATATCTTTCAGACACAAATAATACAATCAGAGCTTACCCAAGATTTGAAATTTTAAGGATAGATAGAGAGTGTTAACTAGTTCTTGCCAGAGAATATGGTTATCAAGCTAAATATTGGTTAAATGTGATTATCAAACTAAAGATTTAGTTATTTTAATGAAAAGAATTTTCATTCAAAAATTTCTTGATTGTATGAAATAAATATTTTTGATGTAAATATTCATGTTTTTATTTATTTAGTTTTACAAAATTTGAGAACTACCTAGACATTTTCTTCTTTAGCTCAGACATGTTTTCAGGCACCATTTCATCGGAAAGACTTCACAGACATTTAAAAATCTGTAGACTACCTGTGGAAAGTAGTGGTAGGGAGTTTTTTTGCCAGTTTTAGGGCATTTTACTCCAGAAAGATCCGAATATTTGGATACATTCAAAATATTAACCAGATGTATTTCTTTTTTAATTAAAATAATCACTGGAAGAAATAACCCCAATAGTCAGCAGTAGCTCTTAATGGAGATAAAAATGTCTGTGAGAAGAAAGGGTAAGATTTTTAGAGCAATATGGAATTTAATGCCCTTAAATGTAAAATAATTTAGAGAATGTTAAAGGAACTTATGGAATTCTTATCCATCTAAAAAAAAAAATAGATGATGGATAAGCTTTTCTTATCCAGTGTATAAATACTGAAAATTATCTGAAAGCTGAGCTGTAATTGGGTTTTGTTTCCTCTAGCTTCTTCACTATTCTAATATTTCCACTAGCACCTCAGAAGCACAGAAATGGAGTTCTCATGCCATGGTTTCTGCTTTGCCACAACAGCATTAAACATGGACTTTAAATTACAGCGTAGTTGTTTCTGCAGATACAAGTTGCTGTGCCACCATCATTTTGGTACTTTGTCTCTCAATATATTTCACAGTCTTAGTCGTCTGATATCCTGACCTGTTTCTCCTTTTCTGTTGCCACTGTGGTGGTAAGCTTGTGCCCTGCAGTCACAAGGAGTGCAGGATAATATCTCTCCCTGTCCACCTCCAAAAAGGCATTTTTTCCCCCTTTTCTTCGCAACTGCAGGTACGGCACCATGTTGTTCTCTGATATTATCAAAATTGATATATGTTATTAACCTGAAGAGTGCTTCATAGGAGGGAAAGTACACTAAATATTGGCTTAACTCAGCCCTCACTGTATGATGTATCATAACCTACAGCAACATTTTATAATGGCTTAAAGCCACGGCAAATTTAGCTTTCCAAACTAAAATTTGTCTTGCAGCTGAAATTATATTCATCTCTCAGACTGCTTCTTCTACTTGGTAATAGGGTTTTTCTGTGGCTGTTGGATGTATTGGGTAGAGTAATACATTATTTATTGAATGTCATTTAAAAACCAAACAAATAGCAATTTTTGTCATTAAGAATTTAAATAAATAATGGAATAAAATTAATAAGCTAAAAATCTGTGTTAAAAATAAGATGATATGCAAGACTGAATTTTCCTGAGGTAAAAAAAAAAATTCAGCAAGATCTGGACTTGTGTCAAGTTTTACTTTGTCAATAGGGACAAGATTTCAACCACTATATATCTTTGATAGCTAACCTGGACGTTTTATGATGTCTTTTTTTTTTTAAACATTCAGGGACCAAATCCAATTTAAAATATTCTGTAGTGTAAAAAAAGATTCACGAGTAGCATGCAGAAGTCAGTAGGGATCTCTTGTTTCCTCCTCCTTCAAGTACAAAAACAAAGAGCACACACTGAAGCTAGCAGGTATATGATTGCATGATTTATGGTCGATTTATTTTTTATTAAGTACCGTGCCAGCTGCTGACTTCTGTGGCAAACTGGTTTTTTTATGTATTTTAGTGAAACTCCTGAAGTTTCATAGTCCAGTCTGGATCTAGACTATAGATTAGTTATTTGTTCCCCTGGTCTGATGTCCAACATGTTCCACAGGTCTTCTCTCTCATTTACAGATCACGGTCCTATTCCACACCTGAGACGAAAACAAAATTCACTTCTAAAACGCGTTGAAAAGTGCTTGCAGAAAATGACTGGACATAGCAACAGGCATTTCCCAAAGAGCTTATAGGCAGCAGCCAAAGACTCGCTCTGTCAGTTCCTCTGGAAATCAAGCGAGAACTGAATGAGGAGGGAGCGCCAGATCCCGCTGAAAACGCCAAAGCACCCCTTGTGTTCCGTGCTGGGCCCGGCGGAGGCGGAGGAGGCGGAGGAGGAGCGGGAGGGATGCGGAGGGAGGGGCGCTGTCCGCCCGCGGGTGCTGAAGGGGCGGCGCCGCTCCGGCACCTGCCGACCCGCGGGGCTGCACGGCCCGGCCGGCCATGGCCAAGCTCCTCCGCATCGGTAAGTGCCCCCCAGCCCCGCCGGGCCCGGGCTCCCCTCCGCGGGTGCCCCTTGCGGCTCCAGCCCCCGCTCCCGGGGAGCGCAGGAACCCGCCGCGGGTCGCGGGCTCCGGCAGCGCGGCCCCGGGGAGCGCGTCTGCAGCGCGGGTAAGGTAAGGTAAGGTAGGGCAGGGCGGCGGGGAGGACACCCACAGATGGGACGCCTTGCCTAAGCAAACAGCCACTTGTTTGCCTGCTGGAGAGGGCTGGGTGCTGGTAGTGCTACACAGAGGGCTGGAGGAAAAGGGAATCAACAAAGCTGGTACAGAAGGATTTGGTAGAAGAGAATACAATGAGACAAGTATATTTTTATTTCTCTTATTCTCCCTTTCCACTCGCTACACATTGTATACATGCTCCTTCTTGCTTCAAACCCCACTACTGTAAACTTTTATTCCACTGTTAAAAATATTTTGTAGGTAACTCTGCCCAAGCTCTGGTTAGAATAAAATTGTCCTTCATTACTTTTGAACTTTGTTCAAAGTATATTCAGCTATGGTTTGCCATTCTCTTTCAGAGCTAGCTATCTTGCTGGTCTTCCCACTGCATAGAAACCACAGCTTGGTTTGACATTATTACCTGCCAGAGAATAATTCTGCAATCTTAGGACTGCAGAATTGGGAAATGTAATTCCTCCGTTCCTTGGTTCTCAATCTGCAAAATGAAGGCGCTGAAATGTTCTTTTTTCTCCCCTTTTCACTTTAGGTACCAAATTCTACAGAACAGGGAATTTTACACCTACCCAGTGAATCAATAGACACTTGCATAGAAATACAGACATCTGTAGAAATTTAAATGTATGTGTCTTCTTGTCAAAATTGGTCCCTCTAAAAGTTTTAGGTACAAACTGCGATGCTTTTAAGCAGAAAACAGTATTCCAAACACCAGAGTAAATAACACCGCAGTAAATAACTAAAGTGAATGACAAAAGTAATAACTGTCAATTTAAGCAATTGTGTAAACTACAGTGCATTGGATTCTAAAATCATATAGGACAGTTTGTTTCATCTATGCTTCTGGCAGTGTACCCCCTCTGTAACACTAAGGAAACAAAAGACCCATCCATAACTCATCATTAGACCTCGAGAAGCCCTTTTTTTAAACTGCATTGCCTTCAATCATAGATTATGCTACTCCACTCTTTATTTTGCAAAAGCATCTCCTCCTTTTTGTGGGCACAGTTTCCAGGTGAGTTCAAAATAAGCAATAGCCTGAAATAATCCTTAAAAAGGAGCAGGAGCTGCTAGTTGGCTGCTCAGTGAATTCTACTTTGACTATCCATTTTCAGCCACAGGTCCTTGAAAGTTGTCTGAACAGAAAGGAGATGACACAGAGTCTTTGTGCTGTGAATCCTAATCAGATATGTAAATCTTCGGTTATGTTAATACCTACAAAATAGGCAAATGGTCATCCAGCAAAATACATTTGTTTAATAAGTTCCTGGATTTGTAACTTTGTGTTGTCTTACTTACATATACAGTCATTTTCACCTGTAAGGTATTTGACAACTTTTTCTCTTCTGTTATCTGAATAAATAGTGAGTAATTTCACAATTAGACAGACTTTTTGGAGATAGTCCCAGAACTAAAATGTTGTCCTAATGAACCAATATTGTTCCTATGGATGGGTCAGCTGCACATTCCTCAGTGTAAAGAGGCAGGAGCTGTTTGTATCAATCAGTCTTCAAGGCTGACATACAGACACAGCTTAAAAGAGTGTTTCAGGCTGGAAGTCACTGAAATCATCACCAGCCTTGAATAGATCTGAAAACCGGCAGGAATATGCACAACTGAGGAAGGATTAGCACTAGCTATAATAAGAACATGTGGCCTCTTATTTGTCTCATAGGCACACTAGATGCTGTTGCACCTGTCAATTATAAAGTATTAAATGTTGCTTCATATTTATTGACATACATCCAGAAAGTGTTCCCTACAGCAACTCTATTATATCACTGGTAAACATCAACTTCAGAAGAGATGTCATCATCTCTAAACAGTAGTGGCTCTTTAAGATTATTAAGATGGATATTTGAGACATAATTTCTTATTCTAAAATGTGTCATTGGAAAAATTTAAAATTTCTGTGTAGGGTCTGGACAAGCCCTGAAGGAATATTTTGTGCCTCTTGCACATGAATGTTTAAGGCATTAAACAGTGCTGGAAACTACTCAAATTCCATATGAATTTACCTGAACATGTTGGGGAAAAGGATACTTGGTCTGGGATATGCTATGTCTTGCAACAACTAAGGAAAAAACTCACATCAGGTGTTTGCAGCTAGCTTGATAAGGCCTGAAATCAGTGTCTGAAACTTAATTTTATAGAAAATAAAAACACATGGTTACAAATTAGAGGTTGTGTTACCATGGGAATGTCGATGAAAGAGCTGAATCCCAGGTGGTTTGTCTTTTCTTAGCAAGGCAATTTAATTTTCTACTGATAAGTCACAGGTGGTGCTGCTTTAAAGTTCTTTCCCTTGAAGCCTCGGTAGCAATCTTGAGTCTAAGAACTTTTTTATGCAAATAATAGTCTCAGTGCACTCAGGAAAGCAGATAAAGACATAAATGTGGGGTTTGCTTTCAAGAAATAATGAATTTGTGAAATAAAAATACAGAGTGTAAAGAGTACAGTATTGTAAAATAAAATTGCACATATTATCTAGCATTTGCGTACCTGTCAAATCTCTTTCACGTAGTTTATTAATAGGAACCCCAGTATAGTCTAGCTTGGTGAGATTTCATGCAAATAAAATGCTGTTTCCTCTGAATTTTATTCCATCTTCCTCTCTGTAATTTATTATGGATCTCAAAACTGCAGTAATTTCTATATGTCTAGGCCCTGATGACATATATAGCTATGGCTGATGTTATAATACTGAGGTAAAACCAATGCAAAATATGCCACACTGCAACTCTGAAAATTTAAATTTGCATTTAATTTTCCAATTCCAGAAATGTTCTGTTCTATTAAAAAGTAACTTGATAGAAAATTTTGATCTATAGATAAACTACAATAAATTATATTTTTATAATCTATGTTTGAAGGGAAAGGTCAGTACAATACCTACTGTATTAAAGAGTCATTATATTCTGGTTTTACAGTGTTGTTCACATACTGCACATGTATATCTACTGTCCAAACTACCGACTGTCTGCACTTGAGGGAGCAATGTATAAATGCTGCAAATGGATGTGAGAGTGTCTGGAAAGTTGTTGAGGATGTCTGCAATCTTTCAGGTAACTCTTTATGGCGTACACAGCTTTATTTTGAATTGCTGTATGGTTACATATTCATAGTTTATCACAATGTTGCTGTGGTAACTAAATGAAGTTAATGAGATTTTAAAGAGAAAAGTATGGCAAAAGACAGTCAACTTCTGAAATTATCAACAATGGCCAATGCTATTTTTACTAACATTGTCTCTTCAATAAGGTGATAAATGAAATTTCTGCACTGTGAACAAAATCAGAGTCTGAACCAACTCAAGAAGTCTGAATTCAGCAGAAATTATGCTCTTATGGGATCCTGTTAAACAAAGCCATCATGCAGCTGGAAAAAAGTTTCAACTTGGTTTAACATAATTGGTAAGAGTCGATCTGCCCCCTCCCTGGAGGGGTTCGAGGCCAAGGTGGCTGGGGCTTTGAGTAACCTGGTCTAGTGGAAGATGTCCCTGCCCATGGAAGGCAGGTTGGAACTAGACGACCGTTAAGTCCCTTCCAAACTAAACCATTCTATGATTCTATAATCTCACACAATACCCAAGACACTGTAGTAGTTACTTAGAGTAATTTTTAAATTTTTGTACTAGAATAAGAAACAAATCAAACAAATAATGCCTCAAAGGAAGTTGTGTTATAGGGAGGCACACTGTATTTTTTCAGTGAATAGTACATGGTATGATAAAGTGCAGGTTACAACATGGCTAAGCCTCCTTGACTTGTTAAGCAGATTCTCACATAAATAAAGGCAGAAAATCATTCTCTGTCTCTGTTTATTGCACTTCCAATATTTGATGTTTTATTTCCAAATAAGCTCTCTTTTAAGTAGAGAAAGACTAGGTATTATAAGTTGGAACTGAAACTCCCAGTCTCTCTGGTTGCTCAGATGAAAATGTTCCTTTCTCTGAAGACCTATTATCTTCTTGAACAAGTCTTGGCTATCATTTACCACCTCTCTTTTCCTTTAAATCCCGCGAAGACCTTGCTGTTAAATATTGAGTATTCACCTTCCAGGTGCTGTGAATATGGTAGGAAGAAGAAGAGTGGCACTACAGTCTGGTAGTGTTATTAGATCAAACTAGTAATGACACCTTTGTTGATTGATAAATGTTAAGGGCCTTGATCTGCTGCTACATCAGCACTAGCAAATGATAAGGGCCAGAGACTCTTTTCTGAGTTCCACTGTCATGGGGTAGTATGTAGTAAATCAGAGGTATCTGTATCTCCCTGGAAACCTCCCTTTTTCTTATAATGACATTATTTGAACAGAACCAGCCATATCCTGATGCCATAATCTATTCTGAGCCTCAGCTGCAGCAGAGCTGACAAAGTGAATGCCCCTCTGTCTGTCTTGCTGTGAGGAACCAGTCTCACATTTGGTCTGTGAGGGAAGCCAGGCAGCAGAAGTTGCTTACCTTCATGGTCAGTAAGCCATTGCTAAAACAGTCACAGCAGTGTAAGCTACCTGAATGAATGTCTCTGTCTGATTTGTCACATAGATTTGATGTCCCAAATGTCTCAAGTCACAAGGCAATATTTAAAATAATTAGAGCAGAAAACTCTCTGAGAGGTCCTTCTTAGTGTGTTCTTTTCCAGGTCCTTATCTGCTTTGCACAGAATGTCTGAATACTTCTAAGAACAGATGGAGTAAATGAAAAATACATGATAAGAGTTACAATAGTCCCCAAAGCAACTGAGTTTCAGCCCATGCTCTATTGAGATTTTAAATATTTTATGTGAAGTGAAATCGTTTCAAAAGATGCGGCTGCTGTTTGGAAAAAAATAATAAAATTGTAATATGCAGTACTTTCAGGCTCAGGTGAGCTACATATGAGCTCTCTAGAACCAAACCTCTTCCACAAATCAGAATGAGTTGAATTTTCTTCTCTCACGTAATTTACCAAGTCATTAGCACCATGACTACTTGACATAAAGATCAGGATTTGGGCTGTAGTGTACTAATCATTATACCTTGCAACCAGATGAAGCAGACCAGCATGACTACTTCTGTGGTCTCCCTTTTGGATCTACTGCATTGTCACATAATATGCCATTTCTCTTACTTATTGTCCTATATACTTATTCATTGATGCTTCAGGTATTTGTAACTGGGCTAGAGAAGCCTTCCAAAATGAAATCTTCTTGTGGTTGCTTGTTGGGTTTTGCATCTGTATGTTTCCTTAGGATAACAGTTTTTGGCAAGGACTCCCCAGCACTGCAGAGCACTCAGATGTTGTGTTGGGCCTAGAATAAATTATACTAAATGTGCTTATTAGGTACATGATCCCAGAGCACGTAAATCCAGTCAGATAGCTGACGGTAACTCTTAGAGAACCCACAGAAGCAGTGATAGAAAATCTACCAGCAGCATTATTAGTAAGAATAACATACTGTCTGTCATACGCAAGTCTAAAAACTTCATGGATGAGCTGTAGGAATGGAAAACGCCCTTCAGCAATGTGTTACTTGAAAGCAATAGGCAATGGGGCAAATTGGGTTAGAGTTTTAATGTAAAACCTAACTACAGATCTTAATTACACTCCTACTCTGTGGTATGAGTTCAGTAACTCAGTTCCTCAAACTGTAACCCCAAAGTTAATTGTGTGCATTATCAAGCAGAGCAGATCTAGGAATACTCTCCTGATGACTGCCTAAGTCCCTCCTTTTCCTGTCAAATTTTCCATCACTGCTTCCCTACTACTACAACAGCATTTCCATAGTCTCAGTTTATAGTCCTCTGAGACTAATCCTTCTTCCACCTCTGTGGCCAAGATATGGTGGAAAGCAAAAAAGGGGTATGAAATGTCTGTGGATCAGCTTCCAGGTCAGGATAGAAAAGATAGAAATATTTAATTTTGATTGAATAAAATTTTTCACTTTGAAAATATCAAAAGTGTTTCCGCACTGCTGAATGAAGATTTTTAAGGTTGGGGGTTTCTGGTTTGTTTGTTGGTTTGTGGATTTTTTTTATCCCTTTCTGTTATTTCACTGAAAAAGCCCCAGACATTTCTGAGCTTTGATTTAACCATGAGCATAAATTTACTTCATTTTTCTGAACTGTAAACGTCTGTGTTCAAAATGTGTTCAGAATTAGAAAAAGCTCAGATCACTTACATTTTAAGGAATCCCATTTTGAATTAGATTTGGATGAGTTTAATTTTCTTACAAAAACAGAATCCTTGAGGCTGGAAGGGATCTCTGGAGGTCTAGACTACAGCATTACCGTGCTAGAGGGGAAACCCAAGGACTTTCCTCTGCAGTCTTCAAATGCAATTCCCACTGAGGACTGAAGAGCTGACTATGCAAAAACAGAGATTATCACTCTGGAAATGTCAACTTCTACTCTGTTGTGCTTCTATCTCTGGTCCCATGTGTATGAATTATGTACCAATAAATAAATCTAATTATGAATAATGGCTGCCAAACATCAGGCTAAGAGAGTAATTTTTTTGGAAATGCCTTGGAAGCATATGTGTAAGATAAAATATATTGCCTAGAACTAATCACTGGTAAAGAAGCAATAATTGAAAACCAGCAATAAAATATTTTCTGCTGTTCCTTACAGCTGAATCAATACAGTGTACAAACAGACCAATACTGATAATGGGTTATTTCTACACAGTTTTCAAGAAGTCAGGCCAGGGAGCCCCATAAATCTGATGTGCTTCCTGATTCTGTCTATGCCCTTTGCGTGTTCATAGCCCCACAACCTGCCCCTCACCCCTGGCTGTCAGCTGCTGTGACTCAGCTCACAACACCTGGGGCCATTCTGAACACAGCCCTGTGCCTGACTTCTGACCACGACTTGTTAGTGTGATGAGGCTGGGGCACTGCACAAGATATACTGGGATTTGTGATTTTTATTCTTCTACCTCTTCTCACTTCCACCCTTGAAATGTCCTCAGGACCTTGAAGAAGACAGTCATAAATTTTGTGAATAAGTTAATTTTTTTGCAAGCCTCTCCTGATCTTTGTTGTTCTTTTTCTACTCATGAAATTTTTTCTCCTGAATTTCTTTTATGATCCCTTACTCACTTGTTAAAACATGATATTCTATCCACTCCCCTTCATGGGTCTCCATAGTTCCCATGTCATCAAGTTATTTCCACCCTGTTTTCCTGGGCGGGGAGTATCCTATGTCCATGACCTTCACTAGATTTCCTGAGCTACTTGTTTACTAGAATTGTAAGGGCTAAGGGTCAGGGACATGCTCTGCTTCTGAAAATGCAGAAGGCAAGTTGAAGATGGGGCTGGAGAGATACAGGCAAGCCCAGGCACCATCACCTCCTCCTTTGCTGATACAAGGGGTGAAGTGGGATCAGAGGCCAGGAACTGCAGCTCTTGCTGGCTTGTGACATTCCCCTATGGTAGTGCATATTTTGATATGCATATTTTTATATCCAAACTCTCCTTAGCAAGAGCAACTGGAGAAAAGACAATGCAAACACTATTTGAAAAAGGGGTGGCAGGACTTGGATGTGCATTCTGGAATAGCAGATTCTCATTCCTTCAGGCACAGCCAAAATGCACTGTTCCTCTTGCAGAACTTGGCCTCGATTGCTTTGCACTGCTATTTGTGTCAACAACATATAAACAATGTTAAAACTGTAATCCCATTAAAGCTTTCCAATGGCAGTTGTGAGACATGACTTCTCACTTTGAAGTTTTACTGGAGTGCACGGTCTCTGCTCCTCCAGGGCAGTGGGGAAGCAGCAAGGCAGGAAGCCAGACAGCACTGTTGACAGGGCAGAGAAAACAGCCTATGTGCCCAGGAGATTAAAACCAATCCTCATGCTGCCCTGTGATCTTCTTGGATCTCAGGAGCCACATACCCTATCTTACATATTGTAAGACACTAAATATCTGTGAGAGAGCAAATGTGCTGGTTTAGGGACCTATATACCTGTTTTGACTTCAGCAAAATAAAACTTTCGCAAATGGTATTAAACTGCTTCTTATGTAACTTTCCTAAGTAAAATGTAACTTTCTTAAGCAATAAGAAATAATAAAATACTTAGAAAACTTTTAGCTCACGAAGCGGAGAGTTGATTGATTTGCTTTGTGCCACAAATTACTACATGCTCTTTTTTTTTTACTACACGTACAAGGAAAATATGACCTGACAGCCTGTGTGAGTGTCTTTGTCATTGAGTCCAAGTGCACACACAAGCAATGGGTTTAAAACTGGGCTAGCAAGCTAGGGGTTCTGTATATTTTTGTTAACGTCTCCCTTATTTGTATTATAAAAACCCTAAAAATCAGAATATCCTTGGACTAATTTAAGTTTGTTGTCATTCTCAAACTTAGGCAGTGAAGTTGTTCTGTAGGTCGGCAGTCCAAGGGTACATCCAAATGGCATTTGTAGGCTCATGCCATCCTCACCTGAGTGGCAGAACCTGACCCAGTGCTGACATCTCCTCAGTGTGGGAATAGCAACACCATTATCAGAGGACTGAGTCTGCCACCTGTGTCTGCTCTCACACTCCATTACGTGGCAGTGCCTTAGTCTGCACTGTGATTTCCTGTCCCTACACCAGGCACCTCATTTCTACACAGGACCAAGACGAGTCTCTCAGGACCTCAGTTCAGGATGTGCCCCTTCACTCATTTGCACCTTTTTAGTTAAGTCTCTATGCCTCATCTATTTAGAACAAAAGGTATGAGTTTAAGGTTTTATGTACTTTGTAAATGAAAACAGATATTCTAGCAAAGGGTCAGATCAAATAAAAGAAGGTAATGTTGTATCCATAACTTTATTATATTACTCCAAATATTATTTAAAATTTATAAATTATGACAGGTTTTCAAACAAAATTAAATGCAAGCTACTTTTTCTTGGCAAAGCATATTATTTCTGTGCTTCAATTGAATTGTTTTATGTAATCACATCCCTTAAGCGCTCATAAACATTAACAACATTATAATTTTAATGAGAAGTTCTACGTAATGAGTGCAAGGCAGAAGACACTGTTGGATATAATAGAATCATCCAGGTCCTGGCTGATGAATACGCAGAATTAAAAACTGTGTCTGCATTAAAGACATTATCTGTAATGTCACAACTTTGCTTGGGAAACAGTGCAGCATTAATATAGGTAACTAAACATGAAGTTTTAATTATGAAGACCAAATCAAGTAATTTTGTAGCCCCCATTTTAACTAGATTCAAGTTTCTTTACATATTTCTCTAATCTGGTAATTTCTCCCCAAATTTAGTTTTGCCTTTTTTATGATATTCACATTCCATATGAAAGAAATGCTATATCCACTTTAAAATAAGCAAAACCAATAAAATGCATGTAATAAATTAAAATGGTTTCTAAAAGTCTTGCTCAATCCACTGGAAAGCAAGAGTGAAAATACAATGTCTGTTGAGGGCTACTCATTGCTCAAGGAGGTTTGAGCCCCACTGGACCTACCTTATGTATAGACACATCCAGCCACGTTATGAATAGGAGTGTGAGTGAATGGGGATGCACAGTGGTGCAGTTGTGTCACACTGTGTTGCAGGAGCACCTTCACTGCATCTGGGAGATGTTACTGGATGTGGGAAACATAGTTAACACCTTCATAAAGCTGTACATAATATATAAAATGCATATGTTAGAAATTCTGTTGTAATCAATGTACCCAGCTCCTCTCTCTATATGTTTTTATTATTCTGAGAACTCTTATCCCTTCAGAAAGCCTATCTCTGTAATTGAGAATTACTTGATATACAAAGAAATTGCAGTTTCTGACCCAATGTCTCCTGGTATAATGATTAGCAAAACTGGCTCAAGAGAGGAAAAATCAGTCAGTGAATGAGAGTCTGGAAAGTGAGCTCCAAAGTTGATTCCTGGTGCTGATCCATCACTCCCTTTTGGCATCAAACAACATACACCATATAGTACTAGAATACATGGCTTCATTGCAGAGGAAATAATAACATCCTGATCTGTTACTCCTTGCCCCAAACAGGCAGTATGGATATCTAAAACCTGACACTGATGTCACTGGAGCAGTTGCTTTTGCTTCTAGTGAAATGAAGTAATTTTATATTTTTATGCTGTCTGAGATTACATTTTTCTATTACAGAAAAAAGATTAAATGAAGTTACACTAGTGTTAGTTTTACCTACAAATTATAGCATATGGTGTTGGTAGGTCCGTTCATGAGTAATTTTTCCTAACTTAAGTTCCATTTCAGGTAATGAATGAACCATCTTCTGGAGTTGCCATTCTCTCTTTACAAATTATGCATCGGATTAAGATGATAATCCTTGATATGTCCAGTCTGTAGATGGTTAAAATGATGTGAAATTAATGCCTTTATGCAGTAATTTTAGTGAGGATTTCTCTTGCTACTGTTTTGCAGCTGAATTGTTAAAGAGGACTGTACTACACACCTAAGAGCACAGAGTAGGCATGCAGAAGATTCATTAGTCTGCAAGACACGGAAATTATGTGTTTACATACAACTCAGAATGAAACTAGGGCTGTTTCATTCACTGTATTGCATTAAGACAATTATCCTTTTCCTGAGTTTCTTTTGTGCTGACCCGTTATGATGCTTCATCTTCCCTTTGATTTATATCTCTGTTTGTATCTATTTGTACAGGGTATTTGCAATCTTTCTCAAGATCAGACACTGAACTGGGTTTTAGGCAGCATAGCAACCCCAAAGAGCAAAGGCACTCAGAAGAATTCGAGAACGATTGCAGTATTGCAAAACAACGCTGCCAAGACAACCCTCACTGCTTTGCCCTGTACAGGAGCTTCCAGCGAGCGTGCCAGGCAGGTGCAGCAGAGTGCAGGTTTCCAATGGTCAACCAGGAGTGTTTGTCAGCATGGAAAGAACTGATGAAAACAGTGCTGGGACAGTGCAAGTGCTCAGAGCCACTTCAGATGAGATGCATTAAAATATGGAAGGGAATATTTAACAACCGTTGTTTGCAATCCTCTCAAGAGAGCCAGGCTCCAGCAGGTAGTGAAAATGATGACGACAGTGATGATGATGACTATAATGTTGATGCTGATGATGAGAGAAATCTGGGCACTGGCACAGGTTAGTGTTATTTCAGCAGTCTGAATGGTTTCATACCTAACAGTAGTGTCTACAGACTGTGAAAAGGCTTTCTTAATCTTTTGCAGTTTTGCACTGAAAAAGAGTTAATTTTAAGAGGCCTATTTATAAATGAATTCACAGTATGATAGGAAAATGATACCCTGAATGCAAGTCCTTCAGTGTGTTAGTTTGATACAACCTGATCCAAATCAGTCCTTTTTAGTTTTTCACTGACTAGAAACAGTATGATTATTAACAATAATTTTCTACCAGCACAAATTGTCTGCCTGTCTTGACTTTAGGTCAACAAGCAGTTGGCTGAATGTGAAAACTGGTCAGCTGATGAGCACATTAAGGCTTCTGGCTTTTATTTATTCACAAGAAATCTGACTTTATAATGCACTGAGAAGCTCTAAAAAACTCTTCTTACGTTCAGAGGATCTATAATTATGTAAAGAATGTTATCAGCAGCCTTTGATAAACTGCGCTTTGATCCCAAAACTTATGAATATATGTAATAGAGGGTTTAGAATTTGCTAATGGGTTCTATTCAGTGAAGCTAATTTGTTTTATTCTTGTTTACTTTTACTACTGGCACTATGCAAGCAAGACAGCCAATACTTTAAAGTTAAAAACCTAAGCTGAGAGATGATTTTTCATTTATGCCTTTATTTTTTTCTTCTAGACAGTATTAGTATGGAAACAAAATTACAATGGGGTTTATCTGCTCTCTCCAAACAAGGTAAGTTTGAATTTACTTATGAATCCTAATAAATAATTTTAGTTCTGTGTTCAAACAGTGTACAATGTATCTTGAGATTAAAACTAACACTTTTCATTCAAATGCATGAGCAAGGAGTCAATAGATCCAACATATTTTCAGATAAGCTACTGAGTAGATAAGAATTCAAAAATGCCAAGTAACAATCGTGATCCTGTTAAATTTACAGAGGCAAATCTCATCACATAAATATTTGGGAGGCAGGAGTTTTTAGATATTTTTGGTAGGTTTATGGCACAGTCTAGAAATATCTAAACTAACTCTGAAAGCACAAAAATGCCATTTATATTCTCTTCTTCCTTACTTATTACATAGCCTAGCATAAGACTGCATGCTGAAGATTTCATCAGTTTTAGGAGGGTTGCTTATGAGGGCCAAGGAGTGGAAGAGAGAAGTATGAAGGTTACACAATAGGCTTAAAATAAGTATTGCTGGAAGAGTTGGATCAGAATTTCTGGGAGTCAAGCTTGTTTTTACTGGAAATGTTGTAGAGAGGATGACTATCAGTCATCACTTGAGAAAAATTTTCTTGTGATTTAATTTTTAAAACTGTTATTCTTTTTAGCATACACAACAAACAGAAGCTGTTTGGATGTGAACAGGGAGTGTGTTGAAGATGAAGTATGTAACAAACAGTTGTCCCTGTACCTTAAAGTTTGCTCAGTAAATAAGAAGTGCAACATGGAAGAATGTCAAGCAGCCATAAAGTTCTTCTATCAAAACATGCCTTTCGAAGTTGCCCAGATGATGATATTTTGTGATTGTATCCAACACGATGAATCCTGTCACAGAGCCAAAGAACTTCTCCATGGCAAGCCCTGTGCAGTTACTGCAGTTCCACCCCCATCATGCCTGAATGTAGTCCACATGTGTGAAGAGAATGAATTGTGCAGGTGAGTAGAACAAATAGTATTTTGTGCAGCAAGGTGCTTTTGAATAATGATTTGTCCAAACCATTTTTATAGCTATGCTATATACCTCATCTATATCAAAATTATTTTCTGCACTGTATCTGCTGTGTTTGACATCTTCACAGATGTTTGCATCATCTGTGGTAATTCCAGAAGTAATTCTACAAGTAAACTGAAAAGATTAATTTTCAGAGAGGTCTGGAACCTAGTGGGGGCTTTTCTTCTGCCTGGATCATGACACTTAAGACCATTTCTGCTGGACAAACTATACTGTTGCATATTTTCATTACCACTTTCTTCAGATAACACCTGCTCATCTGCACCTTTGCCCTCTAGCAGTTTGCCCAAGTTGTGCAGCAGACCAGAGTAAGTTTATTTGGTTAAAGTAATTACCTTCAATTACCTTCTCCAGTGCAGAGTCTGACCCTTTGTACCCAACAGCCACACAAACAACTTGGCCTGTTCAGAAAACTTTTGTCTTACTGTCTTCATCTCAAGAATACTGATACTTGCAAAAAGCTGGTTTGAAACATGCACAGGCAACCAGACTTATAAAGCATGATGCCCTTTCAATATTTTATTTTATATTTTTAAAATGCACAACAGCATTAGCCCATATTTTTAGTTCTACTTAATTGCCACCATTTGTAGATGGTCAATTAGCCTGCTTTGATTTTCAGTGGAGTCACTGGTTCTCTTGTGAATTAGACATGAATTTTACCTCAAAACTATGCTTAAATTAACGTTCAGTCAACAACCAGAAAGCCAAAAAATTATTTTGGTTTTGTGCAGATTGTTCAAATTGATGTCAGTGGGAATTGTCTCTTTTAATGACAAAAGAATTAGGCTACGAATGTATGTCTGTACATGTGTAGACACCTACTATCATAATTGAAAATTGCTCAATTCCCCATAATTTTGGGAATGTTGTTTCCTGGCACTAAAAATAAGTGCATATAATTAGCAAAATTAGTCTGTGAATTATGGCTAGTCGCATCTATAAATCAGGAGGTGAATAAAAATAATTCCTTAGAACAGAAGCGGCATTTGCTTTGAAATCTTTGCACACGTAATGAAAATATTTACAGAAATTTCCTAGTCAGTACATGTTTTTTCATGTGACTTGCTTGTAACCACTACACAATATCAACAGCAAATTAATAACCTAATTTTATTGCTAAGGAAAAATGTTTTAATATCTTAATGTACAATATACAAGAGTTTACCTTTATTATCCCTCACCATGTAATGTAACTGCAAAATTTGTTTCCAATTAGTATTTACAGATTTCTTAGTTAATTTATAATAGATGTTTTCTATTGTCACTTAGGGCATATTGTGCATTAAAGGCCAATTTTATTCCACCCTAAGGGCAAATAAACTGAAATTTGAGGTTATTGATCTGGAAAACAAGTTATTTCTTCATGTAATTTATCTCCACTCTCAATTAATCTTTAAGTTTAATTGAATTACTTTACGCTTTCCTAAGCATTGGACATTTTGTATTTTGTTGGCATTCAGAGGGACAAGGGGTTGACATTGGATGTAGGTTATTTAATGTAAAATAAGTTGAGGTTCATTCTTCCTTCATGCTGCCCAACAAACTGATCCACTAGAACAACATCTGGTGTGGTTTCATTGTGATGACTGGTCTAATTCCCCTATCTGCATTTCCTCTCTGAGTATCAGAGACTGTTGGATTTCACACTGGTTTTGGCTGCGAAAATCTCCACAGGTGTTGATTAGAAGAGTAGTTGCTTTTTCTCAGAATCACAGCAGAATTTAGGCCAGTTATCACTAATACTGGAATTTTTTTAAGGCTTAAGTGGTAGCTTGGAAATACACTGTCTTTTAGTGGTGATACCTAAATGTCTTTCCTTGAAATCGCAATTTTTAAAATGTCATTGTAAACTCTGGGTTGGTTTTTTTTTTTTTTTCACCAGGAAAAAATACACAACTTTTCAGTCAAAGTGTTGGAGACATGTGACAAAAAAATGCTACGATAACGAAGCTTGCCTCGAAACTTTAATCAAGGATGACATGCCCTGCTCTGCAAATGCTGACTGCAAAGCAGCCTACATTAGCAACTGGGGCACGATGCTGAACATGGAGTGTACTTGTCACAACCTGCCTCCCACGGAGCAGTCTTTGTGCGAGCTCTTCCGTCACATGCTCCACAGCAAATCCTGCTTCAGTGAGTTACGTGAGTAACACTTCAAACTTTAAAGAATAATTCGTTTTCGAGAGTATTAAGACACTGGCTTACACCAAATCTTTACTATATCTTTGCTACCACTAATTTCAGCAAGATTTATAGCTGTGGGGTTTTTTTAAATCCAAATCAAAATACAAATTGCACATAGAGTTTTTCCCCTGCTTTGGGAAAAAAGTGTGTTAGTGGTAAACCAATGAAATTGACTATGTCTCATGACATGAATTTTCTGGAATAACAATAGAAGAATCATTTCTGGGTCTATTAGCAATATGCAGACTAGAAAAGTCCAAAGCCTTCCTGCCACTGGCTTAATGTTGTATTTTGGTGCACTGGTTTTACAAATAATACAAGGTAGTATGTTGTTTTTCTTACTTTTCTTCTTG
This sequence comes from Acropternis orthonyx, assembly GCA_035583155.1. NCBI lineage: Eukaryota > Metazoa > Chordata > Aves > Passeriformes > Rhinocryptidae > Acropternis > Acropternis orthonyx. The sequence continues at coordinate 92,063,486 of JAWWEU010000111.1, read as the reverse complement.
TAGTCTAATTATTAGCATACCTTATGCTTGTTTAGCAATAGGCTTCATTCCACAGAACTTCAATTATTTAAGTAGGACCTTAAATAGGAATGGAGGCTTTAGCATTTGGTCTTCAGCAAAAAATTGTGCTTAACTTAGATGAAATTATGCACTTCCTCAGAACCAGTAATGCCTTTTCTGTGCTAAACCAGCTCCTTATTTTTGTTAAATATAAAGGTCCTTGTCAAGTTTTTGGTTAAGAGAGAATTGTTAGTGCAATAAATAGTAATATGAGAGCAAATATTAATGTTTCAGTCTGAATCAGGAGCATGCCTTCAAAGCAAAGCTCCTGTTTGTCCCCACTTATTGTGCCATGGGTCACATCACAGTGTGGTTCTACATCACAGGGTGGTTTCTGGACTCCTGCATCCTGAAACTGAACCCGGAGGTTCATCTGCCACCTCTGCAGTGCTCCAGCTACATCCAGACATATGGTCCATCGACCAGATCACAGACCAAAGTATCCTCTTCTCAAATCTCTGATCAATCACACTGGGTGTTTTGCTATATAAATCCTCTTAGGATATATTACTTGTTAGTGCATCATACCCTGTGCCTGTTATCTTCTACATGTAATTATATATATTCTCAAACTAGCTTGGGAGAGGTAGCTATATCTAAATATTACAATGAAAAACACTGTCTCTTTCATAGTTCTATTGATGGACTGCTTTTTGAAAGCATGTAAGAATTGTGTGCATTCATTTCATTGAAGGAATTAGCTGCTTTTTTATTTCCAACGACCTAAATGTTACCACTGGTAGGGGTGTAATTTTTTTTTCTTATCACTCAAAGTCTACCCAGAAATTAAAATAAAGTTGCTGAAACACTGCCCTTAATTTATTTAATCCTTATTCAAATTCACACTCTGAGAAAATAGTAAAAAATCATGTAACAACTCCCCTGGAAAAGTGGTAACACCCTTAGATTTGAGACTACTGGCAGTGATTTTGCTGATGAACGTTATTTATTTGTTTGCTTTACAGCTGAATTTAATAGTCCAAATGAGTGAAGACATTGTTGTGTTAGTTATTTCTTTACCTACAAAGCAAAAAGATGATCCTCATGTCAGAATAATCAAATAATTGCTCATGAGCTTATGTCATTCCCTGAAGAAGTCTCAGGATAAAATGGTTTGGCTTTCTTTGTGATTGAAACTTCCCTAACCTAATTGAGACTGAAGAACAGAAGCTTAAGTGCTCATGTGGTGTAACAATTTCATGGTAGTTAAACAAAAACAGTTTAGGGATCCAGGGCCTTTGGCTGAGTAAAGTTCTGCTCTACAGAACACTTGCAGGTTCTTGTGAATCTTGCTGCTTTTCTGGTTTTTCTTTCAGGTGTCTAGTTGTAATGCAGCTAAACTGATAATGGTGATGACTATGGGTCTTATTATAAGGCACAGTTTTAATGCCACTGTCTGCATGGCAGCTCAAGAGATGTGGAGTGACTGCTCTGCTGCAGACCCCGCCCATCCCCTTCTGCTAACTCATCCATTTGGCCTGGGGGTGAACTTCGAGGACTTTCACTGTTACAGTCTCGATTACTTTTAACACTGATGTCTTTCTGAATGGGCAAATACCCAGGGCTAGAAAAAGGGATCTTTGTCTCTTGAACTGGTATGAACAGACCCACAAGCGGTGTTTACACCATCTCCCTACTCTTGCATGGCACTGCCTTTGCTACAAGCAGATGTTCTTGGGGCTGTGCTTACAGGATTACATTTGCTGCAGACTCATTAAAGACAAGAATTGTTACTAAGTGGCTGCTGTTTGAGGCAGAGGCACAGTGTGGATCCCTGCCAGTGTAGGACTGGCATCAAAACAGGTGTAAGCAAAAATGTCAGTGAGACAAAGCAAAAATTTAAATTTCCCAAATATTTTAACTCTGAGTTGTACTTTTGGATATCACAAACAAACAAACAAACAAACAAACAAAC
>JAWWEU010000111.1:92024089-92061411 GCA_035583155.1 Acropternis orthonyx | reverse complement strand
TTTAAATTTCCCAAATATTTTAACTCTGAGTTGTACTTTTGGATATCACAAACAAACAAACAAACAAACAAACAAACCACCACAAAAAACTACAGGTAGATTTATCCAATGTTATTTGGACAATGTTCCAGGCTGCAAATGGGAACCTTTCTTATATTGTTTTCCTTCCTAAAAGGAATAAAAATTTCTCAGTTTAGAGTTGATGTGAGCGACCACGCATAGTCCTGTATGGTTTAGCCTCCTGCTCTATAAACTGTTCTACTCAGGTAAACCCTCCATTTTTCATTTCAACACAAGATACATATTTTCAGATATATGCATAAAATTATACACACTAACAGAATAGGCCTTTGTGAAAAAAATTATTTATTGAAGTCTAGAAACTCAGTTGGAGAATAAATGCTGCATTTTGGAAATTATTTAAAACTACAACCCATTTCTCATCACTTCTGTATTTGTTTGGTGGCCCAATTCTTCTGGTGGGCCTATTTTACAATAGTTTATGTGAAAAGAGAACTTAAGCTGTTTTGTGGCAAAGAATATTTTCAAAGCATGCTTGCCCTCCATAAGACAAACTATGTGGGAGGTTTAACTGAGATGGGAAAGGAAAAACTGTTATGCACTCATTCAATTTGTTCACTGAGTTTATAAACTCCCTTTATAAATTCTGTTACTGTTGTCAAAATATCAAACAGCAATATTCACTTAAATTATTGTTTCAAAGTAATATTTTGAATGGGTAATTTCTTTCCAATATTCAGGTCAAATTTCCATTCAGAAGAACGGTTTTCTCTGGGTAAATAAAGAAACGCCAGGGGAAAAGCTTTCTGGAACACAGCTCCATCCTTCTGCAATCAATGGTGAGTTTGGACAAGTCACTCAATGATTTCCATAAAAGTAGCCTTGAAATATCCCTCATGTATGATAGAAAAGACTAGAGATTGGGTCCCTTGCATGGGTTCAGGCAAGTGATCTCTACCTGTTGTTCCTCCATTCAACCTAGATAACTCCCTACCTGTTTGGCTTAGTTTGTATAACCACAAAATAAAGTTAATGAGGCTGAACCAATATCTCCGATAAGTGGCTTTGAAATAGATGTCTCACAATCACTATATTATAATTGGGGAAAATTAAACTGTTAAGCCTGCCAGAACCTGACTCTCTGTACAGTCACATTAGAGAGTAGTAGGCATAATGTGTAGTACAAATTATTAGCTTTGATTTCACACCTACTTCTATCTCTCTTGACTTTTTGAAGTAGTTACAACAAAATTAGGAAACCACAGTAAGTGGTCTGAGAGGGGGCTTGTGTTAGAGTCTGTCAAACTTTACCTTCTCATACAACAGAAAGACATGCAATTGTGAATCATGATATCCCATGGGCTGAAGAGCTGTATCTGCTTTTATTTCCATGCATTTACAGTAAGCAACTAAACAACATAAAGCTAAAGGATGTTGAATATACAAATTTTTCATTGTTGAAATAATATTTATATTTCACTTTGAGGGACCCAGTTACAGAGAGAGAACACTAAAGAGCTTAATGCATGAGTATCAATGCTAATGAGAATGATCTGTTCTACCTTGTGTAGGACAGATTGCAATATTACAGACATTACTAAAAATTAGTTGCCAGAACTGTTCATACAGAACACTATTAACAGTGAAAAAATAATTCTATCTCTGCAAGCAGTACAAAATGAAGGGACTTCTATCCTCTCCAGCCTTCAGCTATTGCTGAAGGGGGCAACCTGGGAAGTATAAAAATAGATTAAGGGAAAGGTATTCCTAACACCTGTGTGTGAATAATTAAGCATTTGGATGTAATGTTAGCATTAAAATTACTTAAGAATCATGCATGTCATCCAAGTGCTCTGTGTAGCCAGAGAGGAAAGTCAGGGACCCTCAAAAGAAGATTAATCTAATCTTTTTGGACTGCATTTTCTGGAAGTATTGACTTCTTCTTGCCAAGTACAGAGAGAGCCTGAATTTCTAGCTGGAACAAGACTCTAGTGGTTAAATAATGCAAGTCATAATACAAGAAATCCTGCTCTAAGTGAGAAAATGCAAAATATGAGATATTTCACCCCTGTGACTAGTCCTAACTGGAGATCCCTTCAATGGGTAAAATGTATTATACATTTTCCTCAGAGATTCAGATAAATATTTGCAAAAAGCAGTCTGTACCCAGTTAATTTTGTTCCCAGTGAGGTTTGAATACTTTCCAAAAACCTTTCCTTGAAGTCTTAACAGAACTTTGGATGGCCTTAGAAAAATAAAAAGAATGCTGACCAGCCTAAACCATACAATAAAATATTCCTTCTATTGAAGCTGTCATGTACTAGATGGGAACTCTTTAAGCCATAAAAATCTCATAGGGAGCCAGGTCAAGGAGAAGAATTTGATTCAGGATATCTATCTGATGATAAAAACCATATTGCAAATTGTTTCATAAATCCCACTGCCAAAAATCTAACTCAGTATCCTAGATTCATATGCTAGTAAATGTGCATTACTCAGGCTGCAAAGGGAGTTATCATCTTCACAAAATATTTATCTTTAATGAAATCAAATCCCAAGAAAATCTCAGGGTGTAGAGGCAAAACTGTTAAGTTGTCAAATATGGCCTTTTGTGTGTGTAAAGACTTTTGAAGATAGTTGCTTCTTGGCTCTTTTCTGTTTGGAAAGCAGGACATGCAATCTGCTGATGTCACTACATTAAAATCTCAGAAGAATCCTTTACTTAGTTTGTCATTGAAAGATACAAGGAACTCTTTCACCAATTGAAAGGAATGACCATCTACAGATGACCATGCTCAGAAGAAACTCAGTATTCTTCAGCTTCTTCTTAATTTTATTGTTCAAAAAATAGCTTACTGTTAAAACAACAGTAAGATTGCTCCATTCTACTCAGCAGCATTGTGAAACATCCCATTGGATAAGATTGCTGTCATAAAAGGAGTCTTTCACAATAAACAATAAATCTAAACATATAAACATATATTCAAATATATTTGCAAATAAATAGAACTACAGAAGATGAAAAAATATTATTACAGCTTTTGGTGATGACTGTGTAAAAATTTTGACTGGATTTAAACACATTCACATTCTCAGGAGGAAACAGGCCAGCAGTCATCTCTGGGCTGATACAACTCTGTTAACAAGATGGGATGTGGGCAGAGTCATGACCATGTAAATGTTAATGAGACTTTTGCTGTAAGCTTGGATGCAGCCAGAATTTTATGTCATTTTGGACACAACATCAAAAAGTGATAATCAAACAAAAACTCTCCAAACTTCAAATATGTTGTTATTGCCTACCTAAGTGTTTTCAGCTTGGTTTTTAGTTTATCCTATGCAAATTATCTCCATAATTTTACAGATCCACATAATTTAAAAGATTGCTTCCCACACTTTAATTTGAAAAATGATTCATGTGTGAAGATAAGCATTTATGTTCATCAGCACAGACCTTTGGAGCTAAGTTGGGGGGGGCGGTTACAGAAGAGAAAGCAAGAAATACAGAACACTTACCCTGTTCTTGTGAGATACAATAAAATTGGGCTTGACCCAAAACTGTTGAAATTCATCTAATTTCATCTGAAATTGTAGTGTTCTCATATATTTCCTAATGAGAAATTTTGCTGTGTGGAGTATCTAGATAAACAAGTAATTGGCAGGGTTTATCTATAATTATACCAGCTGCTGTGGGAGCTGAGATTAGTTCAGCTCCAGTGACTTTAATTTGTAAGGTATGAAACATTGTCCATCTGACTGTTTTATAAATGTAGAAAAAAGCCTGTGACAAGCTGCGGGTAGCCAAGAAACCTCTGAGCACAAGCTGGCATAAATCTGTTCGATGAATATGCACAATGGATCCAGAAGCAGATAGACTCACAATAGAGTGTAATCCCACCAATTGTTCCAACTGTTGAGCCCACAGTACTGAGCCTCATGACTGGAAATGTCTGTATGTGTGACTATACAGCTCCAGCTAGTGCTCCAGTGGTACCTACAGCCCCAGTCACAGTGTCCCTAAGGTTCCACCTCATCCTACAAAGGGCAGGACATGCATCGTGTGGTGGCCCTGCTATAGACTTGCCCTGAGGTGAGAAGGCCCACGAGTTTCTCATGACTACAGGCCACCTCCACAGCACAGAGCAGCCCTCCCAGCACCCCGCAGCCCCACGGAAATGCCAGCTCTCCACTTGTGTTGATTCAGGCTCTGCACTCTCTACACATTCAAGTAGTTAAACCACAAAGAATGTATAAAATGCAAAATTAGCTTTTCAGCCATGAAATTTTGCCCTCTCCTAGACTTACAAATTTCCTCACTTCTCTCCAGGTATGAGAAAATATATGGTTTCTAGCATGATCTCATCACTAACATCCTTATTTTGTTCCCAATACAACTGAATCAACAGCAATTCACCAAAAACACAGCTCTTTTTAAGATTTTGGCAAAAATCTAACTAAAAAAAAAAAAGTTATTTAATTTGATAATTTCAGAGTGTTGTTTTATCAACATGAAACACCTTATACATAATAATGGCCAGACTTTGTGAACGAAGACTTTGTGGGTGTGTGCCCTTCCAGCCTGTGCAGTGGATTTTTTAGGTGAGGCACAGCGTGCGCAGAACTGGCCCCACAGTTTAAGTCCTAGGGTCCATTTGCCACAGCCGAGCGAGCTTGGACAGTGACAGTGAAATCCTCAGGACTGTCTACAGAGCACCCAGTACTAACCAGGGCTGACCCTGCTGAGCATCCGAGATCTGACGGCAGGGAGGCATTTAACTGCCCAGGGGACAGTCCCACTGAGGACTCGAAATTGGGCCCTTGGGATTTAGAGTCCAGAGTGCTAACCATTACGCCACGGGACCGCTCCCCTACACCTTATACAAATTTTGTAAGAAAAATACTTTAATGTTTTGGTTAAAATTTATTAGCCCATTTTTAACCATCCATGACTGTTATTTGTAATAATTTGTAAGGTATAATGATTTTCCTAACACTGTGGTAAGTTTACAAACTTCTTTTTGCCTAAAATATGTGTGAAATTCACTTGTACTTCAAAAAAAAGTAGGTAACTATTGCTCCTACAACTGCTCCATGTAAAGTTTTTAAAAATCACTGTGTGTACGATTAAGATTCAGAAACTGAAAAAAATACCTACAACAAATTACTCTTTGGCAAAACCTCATCGTCTTAAAGAAATGCTGTTACTTAAGAGGCGGGCCAGCTGCTGGTTTGGTTTTTAATGTATTTTTTTAGCAGTCCTGTGCTGAGACAAGGATAAACCTCAGCACTCCTTCTTAAAAAATTCACCATATCAAATATCTTTCAGTAGCTGGATTAAATGGTGTGTTCATTCTGTGCAACTTGTGATGGTGCAATCATAGCTTTAATTTTTCTTACATTGAAAAACTTGAATTTTGGGTAGTTTTTTGTGAAAAAAGTGAGTGCCTTGTACGATAAAAGCCAGGCAGGTCCATCCCTGTTCAACTCCTTGTTTGCCTTGCTGTAGAATACATACTCGCTCTCTCCTACTGGAGCTGCTCCAGCATCCATACAGCCTGTGCTCTATTACACTGTCCATTACATCTGCTGCATATATGTAGTGTCTACAGAAATGTCTCCTGCAGGGTTTGTGTGTGCATATGCACAGACAACACATAGAACATGTAATAACTGGTAACTTTTTCAGAGATCAGTCTGGCCTTCTCACAGCTCAGAAAAGTGGCCCAGTGATGAGGCTGGGAATCCATGCTTTCCTCAGTGAATGTTTCATCTGCTATGAAAGGTGGAGCAGCTCCGGAGCAGCTAAGGCTCTCTGCTTTGAGTTTCTATGTAAACTAAACTTATTCAATGGTATAAACACAACAGAATCAGTTCAACAGGAAAGTCAAAGAAAGATCTTGTGTTTTATGCTTGCAGCTCTGCATTTGTGCCCTCTTGTCAAGTCATCTAACCTTCACACCTCTCCATCCCACATCCATGGCTCACATTACGCTCTCAAATGAAATATTTCCTTCAGAATATTACATCAAAACTGATGGCTTCATTCCCTCAGGAAAAATAAGTTTCTCCTCATTTGGAAAACAAAAGTTGAAACAGCTCCCTGTTTTTCAGTAGCTGGAATTTTTAATGCATAAACCACCTAAGTGACTTTTTGGTGAGAAGCCTAAGAGAAAGAGGAAACTCCATGGAAATGGGGCTCAGAAACACAGTGTTAGATCCCCTTTTACATTAATTTTATTCTAGATCCAGTACTATTGCACACTGTAATTATTGTAATATGTGAAAAAGGAAAAGAAGTCTAGTAGGTAAGTAGCAGCCAGGTCTGCTCTGATACACTGAATAAAATTAACATTTTAAAAACAATAGGGAGAATATTCCAAAACACAAATCAGAGAAACAAGCTGTGCCCCTGGAGTAGAGTAAAAGGTGGTGCTACACATATGAAGTGCTATTGGAGCTGGTATTTACTAAAAGAAGTCTGAAAAATTACTTGGTGCCAACTGGCAAAAGGAGAGTTATTCCTACCATTGACATACCATTTAGGTGTTTTTCCTTCTTCTAATTACTTACATCAAAATGGATAGCTAATTTAGCTTACATATGTATGCATTCAAATTCAGATCTCAAATCTGATTCTTATTACTGAAAAAGTAAACTTTTCATGTCTGTTTTCTGGTTTTTACTTATAGGTGAAACAGTCTACATTATTGCCTACTCCTCCTGCATAGCTCTCATCCTAGGAATAGTCCTGTTGACTCTCCTAAAGATCAGGTAATTTGATAGGGATATTAATCACTGGTTCTAGGAAATTGGAAAAGCAGAAAATAAAATGTTTTGACTTCATTAAGAGGTGGACACTGCATTTGTCTTTAAAAAGAGTCCAGCATTGCCCCAGTGATGGAAAGAACTGACATTGTGAGTGTCAGCAGGGAGGAGTGAAATATGATGCATATCTACAATGCCCTCCATTCATGCAGAGATCCCAGGCTTTAGGAGGTTTCATTTCCTGTCCCATGGCAGGGGAAGGTGAAATCTGAATTCTAAAATTCTGTGAGGCTACCCTCCTAGCCCAATAGCAGGCAGCAGTAATGCAAAAAGGAAATGAGAATATTCAGCATATTTAGAAACATATTTAGAAACCAAACTGTGAATGCTGTTACTGTAGTTAATATTCTTGCCAAATGTTGTTTTTACTGATAGAATTCTGTAAACAGTCGTGACCCATCATCCCCGCCATCCTCCCCCCACTCCATGTGAGAAACTGCCCACACACCAATGCTTGGTAAGAAAACAGAAATGTGCATTCACTTAGTTAAATGAGCATAGTCTTTTCTTAAATGATACATTTTCTTGGACCAAATTAAATGGCCAGATTTCAAGAATTACACTGTCATATGATAGGTAACAGAACACAATGTAGCAGGAGCTATATATAGCGGGAGGGATATTGAGTCAAATTTCATTATTAAATTCAGAGGCAGATCAAAGAGGAATCATATCGAAAAATGCAAAAGGCAAATCAAGAATATATGGGAACAGAGGCTTTCTGTTTAGATTTGCAGTTACAGGAATATCAGCATATAAATAAAACTCAGATTTAAAGAATACTGAGGATGAAAGAAAGAACAGTGTATTAATAACAATGAAGGGAATTATTTTATGCCACAGTGTTCATCATAAAAGAAGGGGAATTTTGCCACTGATGTCAATTAAGCCAAAGTTCAAACCAAAAGCTGTATAGTTTATTGTTAAATACATGCACATTCTTTGTTTTCAGAGCCTGCAGAACAAAATATGAGTCAAGAAGTCCCTCACCAGACCATTCTTCTGAAACATTTATGGCCCATTATAAAAGTCACAGATGAACTACTCTGTTGCTTATGCTTTTTAAGGCTATTCTTGAAAGTCAGCCTGTTGTACATATGCGATAATAAAATATATATTAGAAAAACTACTATAAATTATGGAATTTTGTAGTTAAGCATACAAAATATTTTTATATTTATTAGCTCATCTTAAACCTTTCACAAGCTAAAAAAAAAAAAAAAAAAAGGGTAGAAGTGTTCTCTCTCTAATTTGTGTAGATTCACAGATCTGTCCTAAGGTGCACATTGCCTACACTTTTAGATGAACATGACAGTGGTATAAATGCTGTACCAGCAGTGGCAATCTTTGAAGCCCAGCCCTCTGATCTCAACTCACCTGGAAGAAAGAAAAAATATTCCACTCAGAAACATTTTAGAGAGCTGAAAAAGAGTACGTATGTGGTAGTTTTGCACACTAGGCTCCCAGGTACTAAGTACCTGATGTGGTATTTGTAAGGCAGCAGTCACAGGTAGGCTTCCTGTAGTTTGATGGTGGAACATTTGTGGGCTAGGAGGAGATCAGGATTACAACCCTTTTCAGAACTAAAATGACTATCTGGACTACTGCTTTGACCCCACAATGTTGTTGCTAAAACTGTTTTTAATTTCTGCTCCAATATGCTTCCAAAAGAAAAGAGTGAGGTTTGCCACTTTGAATACAATAAGTTTAGAAAGCATTTTGTGGTCTGAATGCTCAGTGGAGAGAGCCACTTGCTTGGGGCTGAAGTGCCTGCTTCTCAAGAGAGAAGCTACGACCTGTCTCATCATCTGTGTTTCCTATTCATTGTCTCTAGGCAAGACTCGAAGTGCCTTATTGTCTCCTTGCACTGTACTGGGAGTCATGGTCCCTAACACGCCATTCTGGATCCCACTTTCTGGCTATGAGCTCTGGATTTCTCTCTGTAGCTGAGTTGATTGGCTAGATTTAAGCTTCTATTTATTACCAATGAGTGGTCTTTGTCAAATCTTTGTAACAGTGGTTCTGGTGAGCACAGGATAATGCACTGGCATTTCTTACTCAATTGTAACCATATTTAGCACAAATATTGTCTTATCATTTGATTAATTAATTTTATTTTGAATGTGATTGATTTTGTTTGAATTTTCACTAAATGTAATTTAACTTTGGTTTTGACCATAACAGATGACTGATCTAGGGCTAGACATTTATGGGATAAGAAAAGCAAGGATCTCTACTCTTCAATGTGTCTTTTGCCTCTTACTTTGGTAGCTTGTGAAATTATTAGTGTGAGAACAAAATCTTATGTGTGCAGTTCTGTTGGGGAGAGGTTTAAAAATTTTTAATCATTATTCCAATATGCATTTTCTTTGTCTTTATCACCTGCATAAAACAAAAAAAAAACCCTCCCTTTTGTTTTGCAATCAGATGTTTTGTCATTATGAAATTAGCATTTGCACAAAAATACAGAAAGAGAAAAGTGCAGATAGTTTGTTAATCAAAAAGTTCTCGTTTAGCAGTCTAGCAATTTTCAGCATTTAGCTTACCTCCCACCATGCAGGTATTTTAAAGCGGTGTGTTTGTATTCTTCATCTTAAAACTGTGAAATAGAAAAAGTTCAAACTGAAAATACTGTTGAGAATATTTTCTCATCAGTGTTGGGTAAAACATTTCTTTATATAGGAAATGTACTTACAATGTGAACCCTGTGTTGGTTTTCAGTCTGGTTTCAAAAAACAATGATGCAATGCTGAAGGCTCCATGTCACAAAATCTGAAGAAAGCCATTGAAATTCAGATTGAACCTAACCTCAATCAACAACAACAACAACAAACTCCTGTCTTGGAAACTTTTTGTTTTCTAATTATCTTATATTTAGACACTAGAAACCCAACTCATGTATATGCTTAGACACACACACACTGAAAAACAAGTATGCAAAATGTATTTGAGGGTAAGTATGTGAGTTACTCTGGAAGACACCAAGCTATTTAGTGGCGATTGTGTTGCTTCTGTAATTTTACAGGCTCTCTTCAGTATAGATTACTTAAATGCTTAATGGAAAAAGTACATTTGCTCCATTATACATGTAAAAAAAATATTATTTTGATTTGTATTTGCTAGTTATACTGTATTCTATCAATTGTATCTATGTGTTAGTTATTAAATAAAGGAATTTCTTCTGGGATGATCTCTATTCAAGTGATCATGATTAGACTCTAACTGCTTCATGAACAGTTTTGTGATCATAGAATCATAGAATAGTTTCGTTTGGAAAAGACCTTTAGGATCTTTGAGTCCAATCATGATATAAGAAAAAGCAGTATTTTTGTAAGAGCTTCATCATTAATTTTTTTTCCCCTGAAATGTGACATCTTCCCAGATGAGGAAAATTAAGTCTCACTGATGACTTGGGATTCCCAGGACACAGGTCATTCTGGGTAAGGATGTGGCATTCATTCCCTTTCCATTGAAGCTAGGACTTTGCAAAGTGAAGAAATGAAGACTGACTGGGCTAGAGGGAGTGAGCATAAATTTTTGCCTTACAGCACTCTCGTTTGAAAGGGGGAATACTGGGGTCTAGTATTTTCTTTGAGGTTGTTTATGCATTTTATCTAAAGATCGTTTTGAATTAAATGTGTAAAGAGTTTTTGAGACAAATACACAGGAATAGCTCTTCCTTATGCAGTATTGAAGCTACAAGGCTGTAAAGTCCAAGTCTCCACTTCTCCTATCTTTCCACAGTGAGTCTTGAATTCTCCGAAAGGAATACTTTTCCTTGGCCATTCTCACCTCTTTGTGTGGTGAGAGAAGAAGCTGCTTGGACAGACAGGTGTGCGCTCAGCCTTTTCAGGCTGTTGTGGGATTCGCATCCAGCTACTCTGAGCTAGATGTCAGATCAAGCTAGTAACACAGAAGATGGATGGAAGCAGCATGAACACCATTCCTAAGATGGTGCCATAAAACAGCGAACACCATTCCATTCTTTTAAAAAATAACTGTGGGTGTCTTTCCACCAGGGAAAATACTAACTGTTGCAGCATCAAGCTAGCGAAGATAACTAACTGCAGCTCATGTTGAGGCACTTCAATAGTAGCACAGGATAGGGAATTTTGCTGTTATCTTTGCCAAGAAATCTCCCTGATCAACATGTTGATGTTTCAGACCACATACTGAAGTCATTCAGCCTCCCATGAAGTGTGTAGGGATCCTTAGACATCTCTTAGAGGGCACAGATTTCTCTGCATGGGAACATGTGAAGTTAGATAATGCCTCATTGAATTTTTTCAATTTCTGCCTCCATTCCTGGCTGTAGCTTTTAATATTTAGTTAAGGCAGGAAAGAAATGTGTCCCTAGTAACTTAAAAGAGATTTGTCTGCTATAAAAGCATGCAGGAACACCAGATAAAAAGGCAATCCCAAGAAAAAGCACTCAAAATGGATTACGAGGTAACAAAGTCAACACAGGCATACATGTCAGTGACAGTTTATATTTGCTAATGCTCTATGCATGAGCTGGTTAGTCAGAGCTGCTGAATCCAGCATAATACACGAGCATATCAGTTTCAATAAACACTGAGACAGATTTTATTTCAGCTTTAACACCACATATTGCAAAATCACAAATGCATTTAACAAGAGGATACATGACAATTTCTTAACAAACATAATCTCTTCGACATCAGTTTCAAAGGACTAAGTTGACTTTGGCTGTAGTCCTTCTACCTGCTGTGTTATTGCAGCAATGAAGATCAACACTGCATTACAGCAGGACTGTAGAGAAAAACAGTCTTCAAAAATATAACATAAGAAAAGCATTGATCAGCAAGTCAGGAACCGGAAAGCCAGTACCTTTCATTTACTTCTCCAGACTGATATATCTGTTTAGTCACTTTTCTAGATACTTCACAATCAACAAAGAGAACTTAAGACAGTGGCAGAGAATACTGATTTTCAGGTATCACAGTAACTAAACAGTATTTTTACTCCATAAAAATAACTCAGTGAAAAAATACACAGATCTTATACATTCACAATAACTCTTTGGACAAGTATTATTTCTTTTCAACAGCACAGATCCCAAACATAAGAATTTTACCTCACAGAATTACAGTCTTCATTTTGTGACTCCTTAATAAAATAATAAAAGTTTTATGAACTCAAATGATGCTATTAAGAGAGGAAAATTAGCCCAAACCTCTCTGAACTTATTCTCAAGACCAGAGTATTTAGTTCTTCTTTCCATAAACTCCAGTTACACATGAAAATGAAACATTAAAGTGCTGGTCCAGAGCCAAGTTGCCCTAATACATAAAAGTTTAAACTACAAAGCAAGTGCTGCTGGAAGACATCAGCACTATCCATGTATGGGATCCATGTCATTGCTGTCTTCTGAAAGGCACTGAAGAATGATTATGCCCATATTAATGGAACTGACCAACTTCTCCTCCAAAAAAGCACACCAACCATGCCTTTAGAACAATGTAGTACCTTGACTAGCCAAAGAAGGCAGTATTTGCTTTTCTAGCTATTGCCAACAACATGGGATAAAGAAAAACTACTGTGAAAGTATTAAAGAAAATTACAGCAATATGACAGGTTAGCTGTTGAACCTCCACAGGTTCAGACCAGAGTGCAGACCAAAGAATGCCCTGGGAACTCCAGTTTACATACTTCGTGGCCTTGGCACATTAAGATGATCTTCATGTTGTTCTGTGAGATCTCTTCAGTGGCTTTGATATAGTGAGCTACAGAAGAAAGTCTCTAAAGCACAGAAGTAAATATCTTGGTACATCTAATTTGACCTGGCGAGGGGAGTCAGTAACTAGGTTCTTGCCTCCAACCTGCTCTCAGAGTTTACGCCTTTTCACCATTTACAACAAAACACAGGGAAACTGTGTGTCTCCACATTCTAATAGTGTGATCATGATATTCAGAACCCAGTTACTTTTCCTCGAAACCTTTCCACAAATATATACACATATTAAATTTTTATAATGACATAGCGATAGGAACACCTGCTTATGGAAGCCAAACACCTGGATGCAAGCCTTCCACAGCCAGAGGGTTACTTCAGGGTGAAGTGACAGCAAAGTACTCAGGGGGGGCCACTGACAAGAACTAAAAGAGCAGACACCACTAGTGATGGGTCACTCTGAATATAAGCATAAAGATTTAGGAAGTCAGAAGGACTGAAGAGCATCATCCCATGGATTGACATGTTTTTGAAGGGGTGTAGCGTAGCTGTTGGATTAGCTCTTGATCTTAAGAGCAATATATGCCTATTTTGTGAAGCCAAAGATTAGCCGTCAAAATGTTCTGCAGAGTCAAAATTATGTCAACCCAGGAAAACAGAGCAGCAGCACTTTATATGGCTAAAAAATTTCAGTAGAGAGAACATGAGATGTATCAAGATTCTCAGTCACACTACAAGTAAACAAGGATTTTATAGGGATTGCTCACCTGGAGCCACAGACCTAAATTCATTCCATGTAGCATTTTTGGCACATAAACACTGGGTTGTTTTTGGTGGTTTGGTTGTTGGTTTGGGGGTTTTTTGTTTGTTTTTTTTGTTTGTTTGGGGGTTTTTTATTCATTTTTTTATTCTGGATCTGTGTTTCTTTCTCTCTTGTAACAATCCTGACAAACAATCTATTTGTGATCCTCACCCCAGATTACTATAACTCACTATGTGGTTGAAGCTGAACATGTGGGTAAATAACAGGCTCCAGATGTGACTGCTCATCTTTTCCAGTACTCACATCATTATAGAATAACAGACCTGCATTTAAGGCTCTTCACAAGCTTCCAAGTACTTTCTAAAACAGATCCAATAAAGAACTGAGACATTTTAGGTTATTCATCCCCGTGATTTAATAGGCACCCTACTTCACTGCACAGGGAGAGTTAAGAGCCTTGGAACTGCAAACCAGACAGCCCAGACGCTGAAAAGCCCAGGATGCACTGTGCACAGAGACACATTGGGAAACCCCTCTACAGTGTAAGGGTCTCCAGTGCCAGAGCTAGCAAGCCTCCATGGTAGTCAGGAACATAGAATTCTAGAAACTCCTACGTTCTACATATGTATTTTACTGAACAGGAAAACTGTGACAGTAGTGAAACCATTCACTTTTATCTAATATGCTGTAGTTAGTATATTTATTTAAAAAAAAGGACAGTATCTGTTCAGTTCCTAACTTGGCTGACAATTGAAGTCCTCACCACTACCTTCAAGAAAAAGAACTCTGCAATCTGTTGCAGAGACATTTTTCCTTGTAATCTCTCTCATTTTAGGAATTTTTAATCCCGTCCTACCCAGTGGCAAAACTTCATGCAGATTTACTAGAAAGCGTGTTCTTTTTCACTTCTATATATATATAGGGGTGGTTAGATTCATTGATTAGGATGCCCAAAAAATGTGCATTTCAATCTTCCCAGGCTGAGTGGTAAACTCAATCTCAGATCAGTTGCCTAGTCTGACAGGCCAATATTTAAAAGGTGGTTTGCATCACAACTGCTTTTATTTGAAGGACTGACTACATTTGCATTCTTTGAGAAGCTAAACCTTGTTTATGTGGATTAAACATGCTCACAGGGTTTTGGATGAAATAAAATCCATCAGGTCCTACACGAGAACTGCATACTTGAACTCAAAATGAGCCTGCACAGAGAAAACTATAAAGGAAAAATTATTGTTAAATGAGAAAGTATTACAATGGGGTTAGTCATCTCCAGTGGTAAATGGCACTTGAATTAGGGAATATTTAGGATGTCAATTCTGGCACCACGTTTAGTCCTAACTACTAATTATTAGAGGAATTACAGCCTAAATACTGCTGCAGATTCCTCACTTCTTCATTGGATCTAATCCACTACAGAATTTTTAAATCTGTGAATGGTTCAAGACCTGATTTTATTTAAGTTCATATTTATTTAAGTTCATATGAGCCATAGCGGCTGCTAAATAACAAAGCCCCAGTTGGAACACAGGAAAAAGAGGACAGAGCTTTTTTGTGGTGATTCAAATATGCATCCAGGGCAGGTCAAGCAGATTGGAGTGTTCACACACTATCACTATCAGTAGAGAACAGAAAAAAGTTGTAAGTGGTTCCCTTCATGTAAGCTGGTCCAGCAGAATACTATTACCTTAAAAAGCTCGCAACTTATGAGTGAGAATATCAATTCATAGCCTATAGAATGAAAAAACGAATTGTTTGATGAGACCTCAGATGAAAATTTAGCCCCTTCTACACTACTATGAATCTGAATGATGTTGAAAACCTTGCCAATTTTTATTTGCTTCATATAATTAGGTTTTAATAAGCTGACGAAAAAAGGCAACTACAACAAATTTAACATATGTAACAAATAAGGAAATTTGCATTATATTTGAAGGATCTGGCAGACCGCCACTCACCACAATGTCTTGGAACAACATAAAGTCATCCATAATTTAACAAATGTTAAACAAAACAAAACAACAAAAAAATTCTTATGGTGAATTCAGATTTGGCTCCATGTTCATAACAAAAGTAACTTGACAAATGAAAAGTAAAGATTCAGATAAATAAAACACATAATAGAATGGCCACACACAGTGTGGGATCTCATAAACTACTGCAAATATTTGTACTGTTCTGAAAGTCATCTTGATTAAAAACTAACTATGTATTCACCGCTTCTATGCAGTTTCCCTGAAAAGAACTAAAAATTCATTTTTTCTCATCTTTAGAAGTATAAAGCGTGGGGTTCTGTACTACAGTCATTTATTTCTTACTTACAAGTCAGACAATCCTTGACAAGACGGTGCAGTACAATAATTTCCCATAATAAAACATTATATATGGGTTCTACTTTGCTTTTTGCCCAAGTGGTTTTCTTATGTTCCTTTTCCTGATACAAATGTCCTTGTTCAAGGTAGATGAGAAATGTAATCAAGCTGCAAAAAAAAAAAATCCATTTAATTGATAGTTGAAGTACTGAAGGAAGCTTGTGCAACCTTTGAGTTTGTTTTCTTGTTCAAAGCTGTGCAGATGAAGTTTCCAGCTTCCATCACTGCATAAAGATTTACTCCCTAAAAAAGGAGGTAAAAAAGGTTAAGAATCAAAAATGCACATGTTGAAAATGCATAGACTCCAAGTTCTTTTGCTCCAGGGTCTAATTTTTGCAAACAATAGGCCTGATTCTTATTATACGACAGTAACAGAAATCAGCAGAGTTACAGTGATTTACAGAATAGTTACAGCTTCCCATTGTTTGGAAGGATCTACTACTTTCAGAGTGATTTCTTCTCTTAACAGCAGTGGACCAAATACTGGAGTAATATCTTTCAAACTCAAAAGAATATGGAATAAAGAACTGGAACTACAACTAGAAAGAGGAAGAAAAATATAGTGTCTACATATGTGCTGTACTTGTTTATCACTCAATGCTGAGAAACTTGGTGTAAGTATCCCATTAGCAGCTTAGGAAAATGGAGGAAAGACTTCTATTGGCAACTGAGTTCAGGGAGAAAGAGGCTCCTGTATTCTCCTGAGTAAATATAATCTCCCTCTCGAAGGTGTTCCTTTCAATGCAAAATTACAGTTTACATTGCTAACACCACTGAGAAAAAGATCACATCTGCTTGATCTGCCCATGTTAAAAAACATGTTCCTTGAGCAACCACTTTTTAACTAACATAAGGTACATATCAGTACGGCTTGCTTGTGAAAATAAAATCAGATCACTGATTAAAGAGGAAAAAATACTTAATTATCAGTCTCCTGGTTTACTCAGGTACAGTAAAAGTTTTAGAGTTAGATCACAAAGGTGTAAAAGTACTTGCTCCAAAGGTTGGAATTTAAAAGCCAGTAAAGTTCCTGCAGAAGGGATGCAAAAGGGAACTTTGAACTACCAATACACTGACCAGTCACACAAAAGTGGGAGAAGAGTGTCACTGAACATTAAAGAGTACAGGGTGCATTGCAGCAGAAATACACTTTCATTGCACTTCCAGACTGATGTACTAAAGCTCAGAGCAAGACCTGATTTAAATACTTAATCCTTTAACTGGTTCTAGCACTTATTTTCATGTTCTATGGTAAACTTTGCCTTTTTCATTTCTGGAATTGGTTAAAAATGTTAATAAGAGTAGAAATTACTTAACAAAAATATAATTAAAAGTATTTTTAGTTTTGAAGAAAAAAAGGCTTCAAAGTTTCCCAACAGCTCTAGTATTTAGCACCATGTAAAACATATCGTTGAAAGACATCCTTCTATAACTATCTCAGTTTAATACAGTTATAACAAGGGTAATTTCAGCTTATTCTGTTTACCCGTTATTGGTCATTACTTAGGTTTACTTTGTAAAGTCCTATTGTACATAACGTAATTTTTTTTAAAAATAATGCATCTGTGCTTTTTAACAAGGAAGAAATGAGCAACATACCATCACAGATATATTTGGTAGTTAGATTATGGCAGATGTCAAAATAAACTCCCCAAACCATCCAATATTCATGTTTTTTTCACTGTAACACTGCATAATGTGATATGTGTTGATAAGAAACATACGCTTACAGTTCACATTCATTAAACGGAATACCTTCATCTCTGATTTTCACATTGATGTAAGTGTTGTGAACCAAAGAGGATTACCATGAGGGCACAATACTTGGCATTGATGAGCATGACTCACAGATGGGAGTGGGACAAGAGTAGTGACAGGTGTTTGTAAGGGTGTTGAGCCAAAATAATGTCTTCATATAGACACTCAGAATATACTAACTATATGTAGTAACCACCCCATATATCCAGAATTACTCCTTGACAGCAAGCCATGAAACCAAAAAACACAAAGAAAAGTGCCTCCAATAGTATCTATAGACTTGAACAAGTGCCTTACATCAGAAAAGCTTCTGCCAGAAGGCAAAGTCCTTTAATTCCCATGGACTTGAAAATTATTTCACATTTAGCCTGCCAAAGACTAATTTCATGGGTCACTTCTTGATTACGTGTTCTGAAGACCAGTATAGAAGAAGCGTAAGTCATTATTTTGATGTATCTAGTCAATCTGAATTCAATAATGTATGGTTAAATATTCTCCATCCTTTGCTTGACACTTTGAGTAACTTCAGTCAACAAACTGAAAGCTTTAGTGCATAGCTGAGATGAGCATGAGGAAGTGCTCCTTGCAAATGGACAGCATTAGCAATTATAATTTCATTTTGTGCCATTACACAAAAAGGAATGTATTAATAGATTTCTGCAATAATGATTTTAGAGAATTGGCAACGGTACCAAAAACAACCAACACTACAAAGACCAAAGCTCATATATTAAAGTAGTACTTTGAGGCTCCAAGTCTCTCATCGAGTAAAACACTCTTTATTTAATGGGTCAGAAAGGATTCAAGAAGCAAAATCTCATGTTTTTCTGCTGCATAATCTAAAATTAACCAAAACCAAAACAAAACCACAACCAACAACAACAAAACAAAACAAAAGGACAACTAAGTGTTTGATGGTGAGATGCTCTCCATGGATTGGGACAGGCTAGATTCCTGCTTGGACACCTGATTATTAACAGATTAATCAGTCTTATCACGAAGCCTGGGACAAGGTATATTTTGTATAATCAGACTATTTTTATTTAATTGCTTCATTTTGCTATGAGTCAGTTGGAAAGGTCAATGTCCAAGGAAAGAGTATACTGAAAGACTAAGTCTAAGGTACAAAGCAGTGTAAAGTGAAATGCATGATTTCTCCACCTTTTTTCAAAGAAAATGTTTCAAAAAAATAAACATCTTCATGAAGAAAATCTATCCCAAAGTGTGTACAAACAGTTCAAAACAGAGTCCATTTGTACAACTGACACTTGTCATTGAACCTTTCCTAAACAGGTGTGTGACATCTACCCAGAATTCCCTAAAAAGCAAATGAGAGCAGACAACTCTAACAATGAACTCTGTAAGGCACTGAATATGCTTTAACAGAGCTCAGGGAATGTAGAATTCAGAAACTAGTTCCATAATCCTTTTATGTCAAGGATCTCCAGTAGCATGCGTACCACATTGAACTGCAGCCTACAAACAAAAACCTCCTCAACAACTCAAATCTTCGTATTTCAGACAACAGGCATTTCAAGTTCTTTCTGCAGTAGTTTAAATGCAAACCACACAATTTGCAGTTCTGGTAGCTCTTTGTATGTTCTCCTTTGAACTTGACTCTCAGGGTCTATCAATTAAATGTAAAGTCCCTGTAATACCTGAGTTAGCACAAACTGATTATGTCACATTTCCAGAACAACAGTGGCCAACAGGAAGACAAAAAAGGACACAGTCATTGGAGAAGGTAACATTAATTGGTGCCCATGACTACAGAATAATTAACTTGCCAGCCATGCCAGGGATACTAAATGTGTGCTCCTGAGGTGTGGATGCTCACTGGTAAGGTTCATTAAAGTTCAGCTCAGTGCAGCTAAGCTGTTCTACCCTCTCCTCCAAGAACAAGGCTGGAAACAAAAATGACTGTGAAGCCTGCTAGACAGTAACAGGTTTTGCACAATTTTGAAATACAGTAAGTGGATACCTGAGAAATAACAATGCTCTGTGCTTGGGCTCCAAACACCACAATTTTTCTTCAACTTTGAAATCAGAAAAATTGACAACAAATTAATAAGCACTATGAACCAAATCCAAAACTGTGACAAAAGCTGAGGTCCACTCAGTCTTTCCACTGTATAGCTGACAAGCCTTCTAGAGCTATGTCTACGTATGACTTTTTTGTGGTTACTGAGGCAGAGCAATAACTCAAAGCAGCTGCTGCTAAGCTCTGCTATGATACCATAGCTCCAGGTAGGGAGAGGGAGATTATTCAAATTAGGTTAAATATGCAAACCAGTTCTACTCGAAATTGCTAATGAAGACAACATCATTCATGTTATGTGTCAAGCCTTGTTAAAGCACTGAGTAGCATAAGCTACTATTAACTCACAATATTTTATTGTACAGCACAAGTAATTGTCAGGTATGTACTACATTTTCTAGAAAAATATTTTTGTTTTCCTTAAAGTCTTAAGTAGAAAGTAAAAAAATCTTACTGTATTGATCCCCAGACCATTAAGCATGTATATCACATCCTCTGTGGCGACATTTCCAGTAGCACCTTTTGCATAGGGACAGCCACCAAGTCCTGATACAGATGAATCCACTACAGAAACTCCCATCTGGAAAATAACAACACAAAAATGTAACATCAGCACAGGGTATTATTTATATTTATTCATACATGCCAGGGTATATGTGTTAGTTACCATGCATAAAATATGCACATCTCCACATATTGATGTGTTCCTCCCAGGAAATTCTTTATAATGGCCTTAGTCCTGACATCTTTATAAGGTAAGACTCTTCAAACAAAGGATATGGAACAAAGAACTAACGGTCCATTACATATGATTTTGGCAGATAAGATGATTGCTGCTTTAGAGTCAAACAGAGGTTTATGCTTTTTCCCCCTTTATCTTTCAACATGTTGTGTTTAAATAGCCTGCATCCATTACTGCAAAGGCTTTCATTGAACCAAACACAATTAGTGGAAGATATCCTTAGAAATAGGTCCTGAGCTTTACTTTGTATATTTTTAAGGGAATACTTGGTGCACAGTGTTAAGCTTTCCCATTTAAACTAGACTTAAATTAAGACTTCAAAAAACACCTGATTGTCATAAATTCATAATTCTCTGATTTTCATTTTCTTCCAGCTGCATTCAAGTGCGTTCTCTCTTCTGATCTTCTCAGCATATTCATGATAAAAAATAGTAAACCAGTTACCAACTCTGCCCAACAGATAATACTACATTTCCTAAGAGATAAAGCCTTCCCTGGGAGACTGATCAGGGAGGGAAAAAACCCCGAGTCTGTGATTTCCACTGATTTGTGAGCTCTTGCACCCTCTTCTTTCTGTAACTAGATTTTAAAAGAAAGCTGAAATTGGGAAGAAATCTTTTTCTGTTATAACATGTTAGGTATGTGATCCAGGACACTGGGTCTCCCTTGTCAGACAAAGCTTTTCGGTCTTCCCCTTGAAGAAGATCAGATGCCTCTGGAGGCATTCAGGCTCTAAAGATAATCAGAAGCAGACAAGGGTATTAGGCAGAACAGTCATCAGCTCTTCAAAGACACCAGTTTCTCTCTCTTAAGCACACTTGAGGGTTCTCCCCATAGGGCTAATTTAGGCAGACATACACCAAAACTGTGCAAGAAGTCAGGCAGAGTGAATCAGAGTGCAATCACAGCTCAAATTCAGGACAGGAGTTCCGGTGCAGAGATAAGTTTTCAGAACTCCAACTTTGACTTTGGGTCCAGAGAAATTCAGATGCTAAACCATGCCTGTTACTTGCACTTCCAAGTCAGTAAGATCTGCTTTGAGGCCCGGCTGCACAGACAGCTGATTTCCCATCTGAGGGACCTACCTACCCCTGCAGGCTAGTCTGGGAGCCTAAGCTTCTCCCTCACAGCAATGCACACAGCTAGCTGGCAAGGTAGGCAAATGATATGTCCTACACTTTGCAGTTGCTAAGACCCCTTTTCAAATATACTTATCGGTTGGTTTGGGGGCTTTTTTGGTTCTGAAATAAACTTCCCTATGTTTTGTTGTATTTGCTTCTAGTTTTAACAATGCTTTCCATACTTTTATCGTTGTCCTTACAGGCTCTTTGAAGTTCCAGCATTTCTGGAGCGTAATAATAAAGAGTAATCCAATGAAGTCTTCTTCCAGGTCCTATTCTTGGACAGCAAATATTATCTTGAGCTGGGTAGCTCTCAAAGCCTGTATTAAGACCTCAAAGGAATCGAGGTGCATAACTGTGGCAGGCAAGACAGTATTGTTTAATATTGCTCACACAATAAGAGTCTCTAAGAAGGTATATTGTATTTTAAAGTATACTAATCTGTGACTTATGGAGTGAATCACCAAAGTACAAGTTTCACATTTCAGTCACTTGTCACACACTTTGTTTGTGTAACCCACCGGTCAGAATATGTGTTATATGAGACATCTGTGTCCAATACACATAGGATATGCGTTTATGATAGCTTTCAACTGGAAATTCTGTCTCTTTTTGCACTAGCTACTCAGATTAATGCATTTACGCTGGAAGTCATTGTTACAAGCTCCACAGTGGCAACTTTCAGACTTGCAAGTGTCCCTGCAGAGACACACATAAGGCCTCTTAGTGGAAAGATTTAGGGTATGGTGAGGATCTGTGGAAAAGGGTGTCTAACATGTGGGTTGATAGAAGAATGCATTCCACTACCATGCCTGCTATCTCAGTCTAATTTTAAGATTTCCATCAGAAATTACTGTTTCAGAGATGAAAAGGTAGAAGGT
Source organism: Acropternis orthonyx (assembly GCA_035583155.1). Taxonomy (NCBI): domain Eukaryota; kingdom Metazoa; phylum Chordata; class Aves; order Passeriformes; family Rhinocryptidae; genus Acropternis; species Acropternis orthonyx. Next base: position 92,039,195 of record JAWWEU010000111.1, on the reverse strand, counting down.
CTTCTCTGTGGTGACCAGTGACAGGACCTAAAGGAATTGCATGAAGCTCTGTCAGAGGCAGTTTAGGTTGGATATTAGAAAAAGGTTCTTCACCCAGAGGGTGGCTGGGCTCTGGAACAGGCTCCCCAGGGCAGTGGTCACAGTACTAAAAATGACAGAGTTCAAGAAGCATTTGGATGATACTCTCAGGCACATGGTGTGACTTGTGGGGATGGTCCTGTGCAGGGCTAGGAGCTGGACTCAGCGATCCTTGTGGGACCCTTCCAACTCCGAATATTCTGTGATTCTCTGAAGAAAGTGTCTTTCATTAAGTTTTCCCCAAACTGTAAGGTTATGTCATAACTTCTAGAACATTCTTCTTGATGTACTTATTTTCAGTAACATTGCTTCACAGTGATAAAAGCTATAGGCAAATAATGTGCTGAGGTACATCATGGCTGTTAAACTCCCAAGAAATGTCAGCAGACTCAGAAACAGCTTCAGTAGCATATAAAGAGTCACCTTCTAATCCCAGTGAATTATTTTATTAAATGCTTGTCCCTGTGCAAAAATCAGAAAAAATATCAAGTAATTTGTACTTGGTGAAAAAGGTTTGCCAGGACAAAGCTGGGGAGAACATCCTGCTGTTCAGTGTGTATTACTATCAGTATCTTCTTCCAGTTTTTCACAGAACTCTCACTGTAAGCAAAACCAAGAAACAATACCCTGCCAGCATTAAAAGGGCATATTTTCTAAAGGCATTGAATAAATACACATATTAATTTCTTGATATCTTTGCACAAACATTTGTGATGCCACTGTAATTCTGCATTTGCAGTGCAGTCTTGTAACACTGGGATACAGATTGCTTATAGTTGTTTGTTGAAAGTGATTGTGAATACATGGAGGGGTACAGGATACCACAGCAACTTGAAGGTAGCATGAAACACAGTTTTATTCTCAGGTAGCCTTGTCTGAGTTTGATTCAAACTACCTCCCCTGGAAGCTGGAGTAAGCTCAGTCAATTTAGCCTAATGTAGATGCAGGAGCATCTGCTGGCTCAGCGGTGGGAGCAGTAAGTTCCACATGACCAACAGTGATGCTCTGTCTTTAAAACCATTGACTATTAAGGCTAAGCAGAAAAAGGAGAAAGTCTAGCTACAGCTTTACATTGGTAGCATCCTTGGTGTGGTAGCTTTTATCCTAGTACAGAACTCTTAAACCATTACTTCCCAGAAGCAGTGTATAAACATGAAGTCTCTAACATTGCATCTCCATCAGGATGGATTTGCTATTTGAACATTAAGCCAGTTGTAGACAAGGTCTTGACATGGTGTATAAAATATAGCAGCTCTAACTGACCTCCAAATCTGGCAGTGCTTCAAATCAATACTCTTCATATGCAATGAACAGGTGTTCTGCCTTTAGGGTAACATCTTTTAAAGTTCTCTTCACAGTGCTTCTGATAAGATGTCTACTGCAACATACTACTATTTCAGCAGCAGGATCAGCTGCATCTGTCTGCTCTTGCATGTTGTACAAATATAATGTGCTTGCTGATTCACATGCAGAATCACTGCAGTTCATCTCCAGCATGGCCCCATTCAAAAAGGACTTTAAACAATCCATAGTCCAAGCTCCAATCTAACAGTGCTAAAAACAGATGTTTGAAAACATCCTTCAGCAGTGCTACTAACTAATTTGGAGGTTGATATTACAGCCGAGCCTGTTCAAGCACAGAGTCTGAAATAGCACCTAATAAATAACTTCTCTGCAAGTTCAAGCAGCTATGAAGCTGCTTTGCTTTTGCAGCCATTAAAAGCATAAGGGACTATAAAATAAAACCTAAAAATTGACTAAATAAGTAAAACAAGTTCTTTTCCTTCACCACATCTCAATATTTGTCAGGCTTTTACAGAAGACAACAAGTTTCAAGCCTTTTAGCAATCTGAGCTTGCAAAACATTCAGTATCTTTAAAAAGCCCACAGTCCCATTGTCACTTTCTGTCAGGCACTAAGTTGTGCTGAGATTCATGAGGAGTTGCACTGTAGCTATTTCATAGGATATGGCCTAGATGAGTACTCACCAAGCTGCTTACATATGGATATGGAAGAACAATGCCTTGGCTTCCAGGACAACTATAGTACTCCAATCTTTTTTGACACTTTGCATCCTTTTGATAATCACTAAATTCCTGACAGTGGTTCCTGAACACCTTCCTAACTTTAGCTTTGGCCAGCTTTAGCTTACTGTCTAGAGCAGGCCAAGGACTTCTTGGTTCTGTCCAATACTAACTTCCTAATTCCCCAATGAGAGAGCAGGGAATTAAATTTATCACCTTTGTCAAACAGCCAATTTTAACAGGAAACCATTATTGTCAGTGAATAATAAATGCTTCATGTTTCTCAGTTCACTTCTTGTTGGGACACTCAGTCTCCTTCCTTACTGATCTTTAAACCTGGCTTTGTCTGGCAGAAGTTTAACTTTGTCCCTCTCTTAAAAATGGCAAGGCCAGCATCAGTAACTCCGGGAATGTTTGAGGTATAAATCAGAAGCTATAAACCAGGTCTCTCATAAATTAGGCTTCTTCTAAACTATGAGATTTTGAAACCATAATATCAAGAATCCCAGGTATGCATGAAACAGGAAAATATTTGTTGTGTGACAAAGTCTAGGGGCCACAGCATGCCTAGCTGGCACTCTTGGCATAGTGTGATTCTGTCCTATTACTTTGTCTCTCTGGGATCAGTCTGCTACCCAGCACTACTTAGTATGTCATCAAGGAAAAGATCTTCTCCTGTAGAGATAGTGGTAACCACAGAAACATAAATAACTGTGCCAGCAATGCATCATAAGGTTCAGTGCCCACAAAGACTCTCCCCGATTTACACTATCAAGTTGTCTAAAATCAAGGGTTGACATTCCTCTGTATTTCAATAAAACAAATGTATATAAATAAATATTAGTTTGGTATTTGAGCAACTAGAAGCATAAATTTCTACATATAAGGCAATAAAATGGGATAACATCTCTCTATGGAAAGCCCTGAACGTTATTTGCATTTCCTTACTGCTTTTTCTCTTCACTCTGGCTAAATTAATGCATCACAAAACACCATTTTTCAGAGTTAACGCCATCACTACTGACCACAGGGTGTCACTGTTACATTAAAATACCTAATTTGCCAGTTGATTTCGTTTGAAAATTAATACATTCAACGAGGAGGAGGAAAAAATCCTTTTCTAGCAAAATATATTGAGATGCAAGCAATTTGTGGGCAGACGTGCATTCTTCTAACTTATTGCACACATCTTTTCATATTGCTACTGACACATTTATTATAAGCAAAGCTAGCACTGACATCTAAAGTTCCCTAACACTTTCCGTCATAAGACCCTACTTTCAGTTGCTTATTACTTTGTCAGTCTTTAAATGCCGAAACTTACATTTTCCAAACCTTGTCTCTGCCTCGGGCTGGATTGTTTTGAAAGTTTTAGTGAAAAATGGTCTTGGACACTTCCGAGAACAAGTTTTGGGGAGGAATAAATAATTTGTTATGCTAATATTCAATAATTTTAACATGAGTTGCTTGGAGATCATCTTGTAGCTTTGCATTCTCAAATTTGGCACAAGAAGGATACTTAAGAGATCACACAGTCCGGATTTAGTTATGAGCTTAGGGAAGTTCCACCTCACTGTCAGGAACTGGTCAGTCTGAGGGTAAAATGCCCAAGGGTGAAGAAAGCAGCAGTTGACCATGCTCCTTCCTTCAACTTCAACAAAGAAGTGTGAAGCAATTTCTCTGAAACTGAGTTGGAAAATCTGTGTCTCTGACTGACAGTGCACCAGCTGCACAAAAAACCTCCCACTGGTGGGCTTGAACAGTGAGATCTGTGTTGCTCACCTGCTTCTTCAAAGAACATTCATGGATGATTAGGGGGAATCAATCCTATTCAACACGAGACTGGGTTTGATATTTTGGAAAGCTAATAAAAATCCTATGCCATAACACAATCAGTATTGTGAAGCAGATGTTCACAAACCAGCTATTCTCATTGCCTGTGCAGGCTTATTCTGCTCCTTTCAGGAATACATGCACTCGTTTATTCACAAAACCCTGGGGTTTGCTGATGCAGGGCTGTGCACAGCTCGAGCTCTCCTCTGTTAAGGATCACAAAGCTGCAGGGGGAGCAGGAAGCCCATGACAAGGTCTTGTTAATACCCATGAAGATGCAAGGATCATCAGAACACCAAGCGACTTTACAGTCTCCTGTCCTTCCCTCTGCAGGCAACCCAGGGCATCGCCAGATAGTACTGCCCTGATGCTCTTTAGCAGAAATTGCTGCTCTCAAGCAAACCTCTGATGATTTAACAGTTTGTCTGCTTGCTGTGTCGTGAAATAACCTGATCTATAACTGTGAAATATTTGTTCTATAGATATAAATTTGGACAGTCAGAAGACCAATTAAATATATAGATCAGAGAAGATAATAATCTTGGGATCTGGAGGGAAAGGGGGAACTAGAGAGAAAAGGTAAAGGGCACCTCTGAGAGGCTGAGAGAGCCTGTGCTCTATATGTAGTCAGGTGACAACCAGGTTTTTCTCACATGCTACATCCCCGTGTAAATCAGTAAAAACAAACCAGGAAATAAACAGAAGGGTTTGAATGGACAGAGAAGGCAAAATGATTACTTAACTTGATGGTAAAGTTACTGAGGGTAGCTTTGGGAGAGGAAACTTTTGTTGGGACTGGAGAAAGTATGTTTGGAACTGCTGACAACGAAGGTCCAATGAAGAAAGAACAGAAAAAAAAATTCACTTGATAACATGGAAGGCTCATAGAGGATAAGGTGAGTAGACACATACCCACTAAAATAAATTGCTGAATTATCTTATTGGCTGAATTATGGGACATCAGCTGAGAATGGGTTGAATAAATGACAGAACAGGTAAAAATGATTTTTTGAAATTCAGGCTGCAGAGAGAGCACTACATTGTGAGCTACAATACTGAAAAGGACAGAGTGCTGCTATGGAGAATTAGGGAAAGATACTGGTCTAGTATTTGAAATGCACGTGACAAATATGGAACATGTGACTGTATCAATAAAAATGGCAAATCTGACCCATGCATCACAGTATTTGAAAAGGTTCTTTTTCCCTCCATCCATGGAACACATAATCTAGTTAATCTATCTTAAGTACCACTTTTATTTAGTATCTATACCTTAGAAAGAAACTACAGATTCTTTCAATCTTGTTTTTATGTCCTGGTTAGCTTCTACATTCATTATCACTCCCATATTAGACTTAAAGGTAACCAAAAATAATTTGTACAGTTAATGTTGTTAAATAAAATCTGCACTTTTTATTCAGACATAACTACTATTTCAAATCCCTCTTAATTCTATTTTCAGAATCCCCTGAGTGAAACAATACTTTATTCTACTTTAGTACATAGGATATAAGGAGGTTCAGAGATTCTGTTCCCCAACATGCATTGACAAAACATACTCAGCATAAAGAAAAGTGGACTTCCAGGATGCATGGTAAACTACCATTAGAAAAAAACTCCTGGCATTTATTACATCATCTGGATTCCACAGGTGCACATCCATCTCCTCCCATAAATGGAAAATAAGAACTGCATCTTCCATTCAAATGCTTCTAACTTATTTACAGCTAGACCTGGAGACTCAATATTTATCATCACAAAGTATAAAGCCAAATGTCCTTTTTCTTCAGGAGCACCAAAGATTAACAGATTAGAATGTTTTCCACATGTCCACTTTATTGTCAAGAGAATATTAAAGAAGTTTTCCAGCTTCCGCAGCTCAGCCAGATGTCAATGGATCCCACAGTGAAGCAGAATTGGCAGAGTAGCCTTCTCATGACCCCAGCATTGTTTTATCGAGGATCGGTTTAAAAGTATAAAGGGCCATTTCTTGCTGAGATCTGTAATGTTTTTCAGCCCTTTCCCCCTGCAATTACACAAAAGTGCTGACTTTGTTGAACTACTGATATGCAGTAGTATTTCTTATGACTTCTCTCACACTGTGCTGTAATTGCTGTTTATGTTGGCACAAGAAAAGTACCACATCTTGTTTCCACTGTACATTTCCGGACTCTGGTTTCAGTAACATCAGTGTAGGATATTGTACTGGGCATATGTTTTGTTGTGTAAACATTAACTGGTAATTTACCCTGTCAATCTCCACAGTATGGCCTCTAATTACCAGAGATTGAGGGGCTTCAGATGGATATTTTACAAAATATTTACAGCAGCTGTATTGCTTCTTTTTTTCTTCATTGGTATTTGTGTTTTGAAGATCATTGCAAGGGAAAAAAATACACCACCATCAAATACCATTGTGACAAAACCCCAAACCGAACCCAAATGTATTCATTCTTGTACACCTCATTCCCTAAAGGAACTAAAAAACTACTTCACCAATGAGTTAAGCAAAAATGATGGCAATATTGCAGTAAACATGATGGTATAATAAAGCACTAGGTATTTCTGTTTGCTTGCATTTTGAGTATTCCCTTTACGTCTTTTTTTCAACAAGAAAAAAGTATATTACTTCTATTGGTACCTTTTCTGCTTAAAATTCATTCTCTCTAAATAGCCTGTGAACTTGCAAATGGCTATGCACATCCTTATTTGATTCAAAAGTCAGACAAATGTATTTAGCAAATGGGATCACTACAGTCTTGTTGGAAAATTTAGCATCTACTGCGAAGATTCAGAACCAAGGAACAACCTCCCCTTAAAGCTATGGAATACATGTTTTAGTCATTCATCTGTATAATTTCAAGGAAGTAGAATTTTACAGTTGTGCAAAAATATAATGTCTTAAGTAGAATTCCAGGATTCCACAGTTAATAATTAATGTGAGCAAAAAAGATGCAATGAAATAGGGCATCTTTTTGGACACCCTAGGCAGAATGAATCTTTATTTCAAGTAAAATTTTCATCACAATTTTCATTACAATGCAAGAAAGTCTTTTAAAAAGTGTGATGGCGTCTCATCTACCGCTCCATTATAACTGGATCAATTTTGTAATGTTCATCACATTACAATATTTTATCACATTACAGTGCCTCCATAAGAATTCTCCCTTCCAATATATTGACTAATTCAGTGGAACCATTAAGGTGGGAAGCCACAGCATGTAAACTGTCCTGCAAATATTTTTCCCTTATTCTGAAGTTCCTTTTTTAAAAAACAAAACAAAAATTTGCAATTGCTTGTCCAATATATCTGCCAATAGTAAAGCCAGAACACTTCTTTTGTTTAAAAAGGCATTCAACTTAGCATCTTATCTTCTGCTATAGATGCACATTACATTGCCTTGCTAAGTCTACTATTATTATGTTCACTTGTTTTATTCTTCAGAGGAAAAGATACTATGTTGAATTAAAAATTCTTACCTATTGTTGCAACTCTTCATGCAAGCAAAACTTAGTTGTTTTGAACACTGATCAGAGACAAAAATCTTTCTTTAAGTGTTTACTTTATGCATTGGAAAGGTTATCACACCATTTATCTCTGGCAATCTGTTACCATATAGCACTTGCACTAGGCAACAAAGGAAAAAAAAAATAAACAGGCAAATATGCAATCTGGCAAAATTCTGGTGTATATAAAACTATCATTCATTTATGTTTTAAAATTATAAAAAAGCTTTTATTTCTGAATGCCTGGCTGTTTCAATCTGTAGAGCACTATTTCAAAAGTTAAAAAAAAAAAAGATAAATTACATGATTTGACTCAGGAGACTGGTTCACTGTTGCTTTCTGCACAGGACAGAAAGCAAAAATGATTGTCATACTTTAACTACTACATCAGCTTTGGTTTCCACCTTAGCTGAAGAGTCATCTTCAACTTATTCCACTTATGCAAATGCTCATTTGTTCTCATGCAGCTACAAAGATCCACCCAACACACTCATTTGGAGTGAGTTCAGAACTTCAGTCTGTCTGCTCACAGTATCTCCGGATTTTCTGCAGTTTAATTTACCATAAGAAACACCCTAAGAGCTTGTTTTAAAGCCGCCTGGTGTATCTTAGCAATAGGAAGTAACTCTCACTCCTTCATTGTTTGTTGGATGGTAACAAAATTCCTTCCAGGAGCTGTAAATATGCAAGAATGGCCAGAGGCTTAGTTCCACCCCCTCAGCACAGCTGTCTGTAGAGCTGCCCAAAAAGGAAGGAAGCATCATCCTGTAAACACTGCACTTCCCTATTGGAGACCCTGGGATCTGAGATTTCCCAAGTCTGTTCCTGCCATGGCAAACTCTTCTGACCCTTGCTTAGGTCTGAAATTCAGGTTCCATGCAATATTCTTTTTTTCAGGCAAAAACTAGAATAGTCACATTCACAAATAACGAAAAGTCATGAAAAGCAACAGTAATTTCCAAGTGAGAAGCACCGTAGTGATTCTGCCCTTATTTTACACTTCCTATTAAATGCTAAGAAAACCAACTTTAGCGTAAAAAGGAGAGGGAGTCATTCCCATCAAGTCGAAAAATAAACAAGTCTAAAACCCATTTATCTTCTTCTAGCTGATGTATACAGAGTCACAGCTTGATTAAAGTGCAATATGACTATAGGGAGAATTTCTAAAAAACAAGTCAAGCAACATTTATAGAAATAATTTATTTTCAAAATATCATGTAAATTGAATAAGGAATTAAATTCCAAATAAAGACCCATTTTTAAAGGTATCCTCATCAAACTTTGGAAATTTTTCCTTCACAATTCTTTTTAAAACTATGTTGAAATATTCTATATTATTTCTGTCATTGCTCCACATACCTTTTTAGTGTGCAGCATGCAAGCTCTAACTCCCAGAGACACCAGCAACACAGTCAGAGCTGACCAGAACCTCTGAAAACTCAGTTCCAGAGACATCCTCAAATGTCACTATAGAATGCCACTTGTGAAATGCTACAAATGCCTCTAGGAATGACAGCAGAAGACTCTTTTGTGATGTTAATGCACAAGAAGTTGTCCTCTTTTGTGGTTATATATGACAAGAAACTACATGACATCAGGACTGGAATTCAATTGTCCACTTCATGCAACTCTTTCAACAGTCCCTGGCACACCTTTAGCCTGGGGCAGGCAGTGCTCCACCAGGCAATTTCTGGCAGTCTGGGAACTAGTACCATTTAAGAATCATCCACAGTTGGCAGTCTCGAAGTACTGACATTTGTTTTTTGGAGGGTAAGAATTTGATTTTCAGGATGCAATCTTTCCATAGCAGTTGGCCATAGTGCCAGAGAGGCCAGGAGGTACTGAGCCTGGCAACCCCTTAAAGGAGCGATACACCAACTGTAGGAGTGCAAATCCTGTTCAGACATATGGCCTCATGTCTAAAATTACCATGACAGCTGATGTGGGAGCGGTGCTGAGAAGAGAGAATGGGATGGGCTTGCAAGGATGGAGCAGTTCTGATATGAGCCATTTGTGGAGGATACTTATTTGTGGAAATCCCATTTCACTTGTTGTGCAAGTTGAAAAGTATGGAAGAGACAAGCAAGACACCATAAAACTAAAAGGGACTGGGAACAGCAGTGGAAAACTAGCTTGTCTTTCTGTGAATGAGAGATTACTTATGTGGTGCTGCATACAGCACAAGAAACAATCTTCAGACCAATGAAAATTCTTCATTTTCCAGTCATCTTGATAATCTAGACTTTGATTTTTAGGATTTGAATCAAAAACTGTTGTAAAATAACAGCTATCAGTTCAAATTCTGATTGCTATAGGCAGTCATCTCATTAAACTTACAGCCAGTCACTACTGATCATGTTAAAAAAAAAAAAAAAAAAAACACAACCCAAAATATTACCTTTTTTATACATGCAATCCAGCTGAGGCACAACACAAATATGCATGGGGAATTTGACACTGGTGTGCCCTCACCATATTTTTTTATGCATGCTATAGATCAGTGACTTCAGTTTTCTAGTGCTATATTTTCACAGCTTCTAAAAGTACTAAATATTTATTTTAAATTTGGCTTAGCATTTTGAAAACTATTTTATACTAATTTGTTCTATAAACACCTGAAACCCTTTTTTTGAAAACCCTTCTTACATTTCCAGCATTTGGAAGTAATTTGTTTCTAGTCCAAAAATATGAATATCTGTCTCTAACAGAAAGAGCTGGATTACTGCCCAGTCCACTTCAGAACTGGATGATGCTGACTCTTAGCCATTTAAATAGTCAAGTTAAACAAGACACAGTTGGGATGATAAAAGGAGGTCTGTAAAAAGACTCTGGCCATGTGGACTTACAGCTATCAGACAATGACTAGGAAAATAGTGAAAGAGAGAAAAATAAATTAATATCAGTGCCAGGGGAAACATTAGGATTAAGTGAATGCAGGAGCACAGTATCTGTTCACATCATTCTCTCTTCTTGCCAGTGAGCTGCCAGCAGGATATTTACTCTGCTTGAGCACTGACAGAGGTAAAGAATGGCAAAAAAGCATTACAAAGGAGAACAAAGCAGAGGGGAGGTAGACACTAACAGTCTGTATGGAGTATTACCCTAAAAAGCACCTATAATCTGCTGATTTTGTATCTAAATTATATTCTACACTATTTTGTGTGAGTCTTTTTTGCAAGCACCAAGTTGCAAGCTGGAAAAAGGTGAAATAAGAAATTGTCTTCTCATATTCTCCTAATTCCTTTACCTTTTACAAACTATAGTTTCTGTTATGACAACTGAAGATGCAGCAGAACAGAATCTGATGATGACCAGAGAATAGTTAAAATAAATTGTCTGAATCTGTTTATTTTTGCATGGGAAGAAATGCATCCACAAGAGGAGAAATATGCACAGAAATGAAAGCAACACTAGAATGTATTTTAGGTACTGATCAACCAAATCAGTATGGCCTTAATGGTGCTAGATTTAATGAATCAGAAAATTATCCATGAAGCTTAAATTGAAATGTACCGCTGACACTGAATAATGAAATGTGCAAATGAACGCCATTTACAAGATGGGGAACTCTGAAATTAAAGCATTTAAGATGTGATTAGGAAAGCTACAATAAAACAGTGTTCCAAGAAAAAAGCAGAAGAATGCAAGGAAGACACAAGCACAGAAAAAGAGCAAAGAATATATGGACCAAATTATTTTTTTTAATAAATCCACAGCTCCAATACTATTTGTACAGAAATGATCTTTGGTTTTTAAAAGCCACTTTGGTTTTAAAACCACTTCAGATTTTATTTCCATAGTGGTTGCAATGATTTCTCCATTCATATTCCATTTAGACCTACACTGACAAATACATAAGAATTTGAGGAGATAAAAAGAAAGATGCATAGATTTGCATGCGAAAATCAGTGTTTAAAAATGTTTTAAAAGACAGTTGAGGTTTGACTGTAAGCCAAAGGGAAGTTGTGCCTAGTGTTTCAAGTCAGCTCTAGTGAAGTAATTTGAAGATGAGAATAATCTATACCTGATGAAGGATCTCTTTGTCTGATTAGTATCCAGAAACAGACTTGAGGTTTGTTGGTTCAGTAACTAGAGCTGAAAGCTTCTGAAATTCAATCATCATATTAGAGGCAGCTAGAACAATGTAGATTTCTATTATGTGTTAATCCTTTACAATATACAAAGTTTCATTTAAAATAAAAACCAGAATCCACAAAACCATACATATAGGTTACCTATTGGTATATGCATGTAAACAAATTTTTGCCTCAGGAACTCTCACTGCTATTTCAGTATACAGTAACAAATATATTCCCATTCCTATCCTAAAATGTTCAAATAATAAGAATCTTAAAACAAAGTCTACCATTTAATTTTTTTTTCTCCTAATAATAGTGTAACAGTTGTAATAATAGCAATGATTAATTTGTGAACTATCAGGCTATCAAGTTTTTCTGAAGCATAGGGATAAACAACAAAAATTTTCAGTTCCTCAGAAATTGCATACTATGCACATTCTGCAAAAAGCACCAGAAAGTAATAAAAATATAGTTGCTGCTTCCTCTGTACTGATCAAGGAGCAGGAGTGGTGCCGCCAGTGCATTCACTTGCTGTCTTATTTTGCTCATATTATAGGACATTGTAAAACCAGTACAAAAAAATAAAAGAAGAAAGAAAATACTGGAAAGCATCTGTCAGATTTTGAGCATGCATGCCTGTGTTTTTTAATTCCCTTATGTAGGTCTGAATTATTAATTTGTGTGGTATGTTTTTTCACTTACAGAAATAACTAGCTGACTGCTCATAGTAGCAATATTATTTCATAAAATTCAAGCGTGTTACTACTTTTCCAAAGTAGACACTCTCTTTTTAAGTTTTCATCAGAGAAGGAAAATTTGTACCTTGCAGCCTGGTACCTTTTCACAATTCACGTGCCATTTCCCCCCTAACTTACCTGCTTTCAAATAGAGTCTTATTCATCTGTATTGTTAGCTTTCAATCTTAATTCTACTCACTGTCTTTCTTAATATCACACACTTCTTCATGGCAAACATCTTCTTTTTCAATTGTTAGCTTTAGCTAAGTGCTATGTCATTTCCATGGGGAAGGGGGAATAAAAGGAAAGAGAAACAAACTGATGTTGTCTAAAGAATTTCATGTTGCTGCCAACAGCCTTTTTAGTTTGCTGACAAGTAAAAGTACTGTTTACACTTTCAAACCCAGAAAATACCTAGTAAGTGCTTAGGATAAATTAGTTCCTACAGAAATCCTAAAGTAGAAAGCTTCAGGAAGACCCTTATTTAAAAGGACAAGGCACGTTGTAATAAACAGTCTCTTGCTTTACCTAAAATTCTATGTATTCCCATACTCCTATGTTTGATCCCAATCTTTTTCTTTTCCATGTTTTAGACTATTACACAGATTTCCACTTACAAATTATGCTAGCTATCCCTGTTTTTCACAATGGAAATCTAAAATTTGAAACATTTAATTTCTACACATTAGAACAATTGCCCTTAACATGAGCATTATGGTACTGCAAATTATTCATTTAAGCAGGAAAACCTAGGACTCACAGACCAATATAACCACAACCCTGCTGATGGGTGCTTTCCATTTTGAAGAAATTCTGTTTCATAAATCCATTTCTTTCCTGCCATTTAGCCAACTTTGCACTTATTTCATGCCTCCATGCCTTAATATTGACTTCCAGTGCAGGACACTGTAAATTGTTTTCTAAAAAATCAAACCATATGATGGCCACTGCATAAATACTCACATTTTTTTCAATATCCCAAAACATGTGCATGCTTCATCTGGTAAGACTTTCCTACCTTCACATTGTGCTACATAACATCTTCAGAGTGCCAGGCTATACAGGCCCAAAAGAAAAGGAGGGTTACAGGGCTCAGATAATTTGATTTGGCATGTATATAGTTTGATCACTTGCCCACTCATATACCTTAGCTTTTTTAATCTCAAAATTACATTCTATACAAAATTTAAAATCTATTCAGTTTTTAAATTTCAATTTCAAAAATAAATACAATACCTTCCTATTAGGTTAAAAGAAATCCTCTCTTCAATCAATGCTGAAATTTTAACTGAACTATCAATACTATTTTTTGGTCTGCTAAAATTTAGTTCAGGTGTGAATAATCTCCCAACCCACTGCTGAAAATAAAACAAAATACTAGTGGTATTTAATGTATTATTGAAGTGAGAACTTTGGCAGCCCATTACCTACAAGTTCATTTTGTCGATTACTATATAAGTCCCCAAACCTAGCATTTTTTAATTTATTAGCAACCGACAAATATGACTACACTGCCTTCCTCAGACAGAAAGTTCATATTTACTGTTTTATGAGAAATTCCTAGCTCAACTCTAGCAAAATGAGTACATGCAAAGCTTCTCACTTTTTCATAGCTGCTTATCTATCTTCTCTGCCTTAAAACAGAAGTGTCAATTCATTTTGCTACATTGTAGTTCTGGATGATTGTGCTTCACAGGGGATTAAAAACAGAGCATTGCTTACAAATAAAGAATGATAATGTGTCTTTTTTTTTCCTTTCCTGATACCATCCTGAACATTCAATTTTAGGTTACTAATGAGTTAGACAGGAGTTGAAATATGTAGATATATAAGCAAATTTTATTAATGGTCCGTAGGAAGAAGTTGCTGAACTACCAGTGATGAACATAATGCACTGGAGAGCAGACAAAGCTGAGAGGCAGGACAGAAGATTTTAAACCTTTATTCAAGGTCTGTGCATACATTTTGTTCTCTGTTTAAAAGGATAAAGTGAAGGAAATCAGATGCTGGTTAAACATAGACTGCAGATAGATAAAAAGCAGTCCCAACTTTTGATCCTCTAAAATGGTGACCGCTTATATTTCAGCACATAAACAAATGCACATACCTGAATAATGATGCTTTGAGTTAATTCTGCTTTTATTGTCCTGTTTTAAAGTCTTGGGTTTGTTACCCAGCATGCTATGGATTTTTGGATTGCTGCTTCGTACTTCAAAAACCAGAGAACCAAGAGATTTTAGCTTTATGTTTACTTTTTACGTCTATCAAGTCCTCATTGCTTTCTTCTAATATAGCATTTTGCAACAAAGCTCATTAAATTCAAAATCTCTCTTAATTTTGTGACCCTGTCCAATCAACCATTCAAAAGATCACAGCCTACCCATGGTTTTGCATTAAAGTTATGAAAAAGGGGCAATTTCAACATAATTTCAACATAAATCCAAAAGTAACATGCTCATTTTAGATTTGTATCCCTATGGAAATTCAAAGAAGAAATCGGGACATAAAGCTCATGAAAACTAAACCAAGGGAATCATGCTTATGAGTTTTTACAACATACAGTTTCATAAAATTGTACTTCAAAAATTATTTTGTTGCTTCATTTTAAATTATTAAATTGTGACCATGTACATGTTTTTATGTAAAACTGCAAAAAGGTAGTAACTCATCAACAATTTATATGTAACTATATATATATATGAACAATGTATATGTAACTACTGTACACATGCATTTGTCTTTACCCCATTGTGCTGGTTTAAGGTAAACCGGCAGGAGAAAAGAACCCAACTTACAAAAAGACTGCAAGTCAGAACTACAATTTAATAAAAAGATCACAATAAGTACA
>JAWWEU010000111.1:91963781-92010786 GCA_035583155.1 Acropternis orthonyx | reverse complement strand
TAAGTATTCAATATCCAATAGTGATTTAAAATCCACAAGAGAATACAGACAAAGCATGAAGAACATGCTGAAGAACTGCTTAGAAAGAATAAAATTACCAAGACAGAACCATGGAGTGCAACACACAACACAAGTTTAAAGAAGACTCTGGTCAACTGCAGCAAACACTACTGACAAGTCAAGAAGAATGAGGATAGACTACTGTTTCCGAGATCTTGTCATCAGGGAGTTTGGTGAGAGCTGTTGCAGTTGCAAGCAAGGAACAGAAGCCAAAGTGTAGGAGTTATACAAGGGAATCACAGAAGAGGGTCTCCAGACAGTAATTATAAACAGCGCCTTCAATGAGCTTAGGAATGAGGAAGAGATAGGCGATGAGATATGATATGAAGAACCAAATAGGGTCAAAGGTGCAATTTTTAAGAGGCAAATGCTTGTTTATATTGCAAGTGGAAAAGAGCCAGAGGACAGTAAGAGGTTAAGAAAGAGAATAAGGGAGGGAAGAAATAAGAGGAAGAACAGAACATGGGGTCACTGGGGCAAGTGGAAGGGGTACAGATGGAAAGTCAACAAGAAACTTCTGCAGCTCTGACAGTGGGGGGGAAAGGATTAGGGGAGGGAGAGAAAGGAGAGTAACAGAAGGAAGAGGACACCATATTTTTCTTAGGAGAAAAATCAAGATTCTACATGAAGAAAAGCAGCAGACATAAAAAGAACAGTTTGAGCAGTAAGTTGCAGATGCAACTGGGATTTAATTTGGGAAGTCAATTAAGTTGGATAATACAGCTGTTTTCTAAAAAGATAGCAGGACTGAAAGAAAAAAAATATACTGTAATGAAAAAGACTGTCCTGGTCTCAGGATACTCACCAAAGACACTCCACAATATGAGAGCAGAAGCAAATATCTGGGAGCTCACAAAGCCAAGTCTGCAATGGAAGTGTTTAATTCTAAGTATGTGCTTAAATCTTTGCCGAATCAAGGCCAAATGTAGCTTAACTACATGTTCAGCATGCAATCAAGAAGAGAGCCCATGAAAGAAGAGGTGGAAAGAGGGACCTGCAAGTGAACGTATCTATACAGCTGCTTTAGAAATATATTTTGCTCACTCAGGTTTTGTGAAATAAGAATTCCTCCTCTTTAAAAAAAAAAAAAAAAAGGGGATAAAAAGAAGTTTTTTACTTATTTCACCTGGCAGAGTTTACCCAGTCTCTTGTCTGTTCTACAGATTTCACTTCAGATGAGTATCATTTGGACTTCTATTGAAATGCTTTCTACTCATACAAAAACAAAAAATAGATCCAAACAACTTCACTGGGTAATATTTTGCACAAAAATGCTGAACAGCCTCTGGGGATGGGGAAGAGAGAAGGAAGAGGAAGGGAGTTTTCAATTTCTTCCAGTAAGCCAAAACCAAATTGCAATGTTCCACAAATGGTATAGACAGTGTAAGGTCCCCACAATCAAGGTCACTAGGAATGGTCATAATCACCACACCAGTCCTATGCCTGCAAAGTGAAAAATATCAAACCACAAACAGGGTAAATGAGCAAACTCTTCTTTACCAAAGTGTGTTAAAAGGAAAATGAATCCAAGCAGAATCTGAACTCGATGTTGTAATCAGCCCTTTGTCAGCTTGCTTCAGCAAGAGTTCCAGAGCCAGATTCACAGCTGCTACCACAGCTGGAAGCATGGAGCCTCCTGAGAAGCCAGTTGCAGACTCAGATGCTGCTGTTTCCTGTTTATTATTATAGTGTAAGTTTGCATATAATTTACCATGTTCACTGCAGATGTATTTATTTTTATTGGATGTTTGTGCTAAAATGTATATGCCTATCATTTGGTGAATTCGTAATATTAAGATTGATATATTTTGTCTTTTTGCAAAGGAAGTAATTTGTTAAAAACAGGCAATCTTTACTGTGATGAAAGGGGAAACACAAAGAAGGGAAGAGAGAAAGGAGATTCTTCCAGAAACAGAATCTCCAAGTCAAGTCCAGAATGTGTAAATAAGGCCAGGATTTTGTTTTTCTACATTTGACTTTAAAAGGGAAGAAAAAAAAAAAAGAAACAACCTCTCCATGCATTTGCCGCCCAGTTACAAGTAATATATATGCTATTCACAGTGAATACTATAGTAAAAATACTTGTTACAATTTTTAGAATGCCCAGAAAACACTGTTAAATCGTAAACTATGTTCTAGAAAATTACTTCTCTAAAAACACAACTAAACTGTTACAATAATGAAGGGCCACTTAACCACTTAATTTTTAATAACTATCTCAAGTTATTCATGGAGTAATCTGTAACATACTAGCAAACACACTGTATTGTAACCTTAAAATTTCATACTAACATTTAAAGTCTGATTTATACTACCCTTTAGCAAGAAACAGGGATGAGTATCTGTCCTTTTTTTTTATTTTTATTTTTTTTTAAAGCAGCTTTTCTGGCCCACAACTAGTATTTTCTCTCTGCATTTACAAAAACAACAGGTAAAAGTTGCTATAAAGTTATTCCTAAGGAAACCTCTCCCCTTACATAATGCAATCATCCAGTATGATAGTATAATGGCTCCAACATCCTTTTCTTAACCTGTTTCCAGTACAGAGAAATGAACCAAGTCCCCACAACCCAGCAATCTCTGGCTTCATAAACTTCTCCAGGGAACTGTGACCAGCTGGCTGGCCGGTAGATTTGTTTACCATTCACATACAAAAATGTGTTGCTTCCAAGTCTATTAAAGGTTAATCTACATTTCCAATAACCTCAAATATAGGGTCATTTATAGTGATATGAAGGTGTTAAATTGGTTTTACTATCTAGAGAAGTGATAATGACATAAATCACTCTATTATCAATATAATTGTGATTATTCTAAACTACATAGTGCAGTCTTAAAAATGGGCATTTTAAAGCAATGTGAAAAAAGTGCACTCCAGCCCTAAGTATTCCAGAATACCAGAAAATACAGGTTCAAAGTTTCTATTTGTATTCATAAAACACACACAGCTCTGAACTATGTCGATTTGTGCAAAACTGAATTGTTGGAGTTTATGTCATGATACTTCTAATTATGTATAAAAAATATAGTATTGTAAGGCCATACAAATATCTTTATTTATTTTGGATAAACTGTAACAAAAAGAAAAAAAGAAAATTGTTGAACTGAATTATAAAGATCAGATTGTCTTGATAATCACAAGCTTTAGATAATTAGGATGCTTCTTTATAAATAAAACAGATGTCATTATTAGTTTCTGAAATCACTTGTTATAAACTATATTAAAATAAAGCTAATATGTTCTTCCATATTTTTTTTCCAAATAGATCCAGATATTACTAGCACAAGACAAAGATAATGAAAATCCATTCTTTCTCTTTAAGTCTTCATTATTTTCTGTTTAATCTGTGTATTAGAATTAAAGTAAACCAATAATTATTTCCTATAATCAACAAGGAATTACATAGACTGTAACCTGTAAGCTTTATTATAGCATAATATAAAAGGTAATAATACTGCATACAATAGTTTGTTTGGCATCTGTCATAGAAAAAAATACTGCCATATTTCAAGTATATCAAACAGGATTTGAATTCCATACAAACACAGATGTAAGCCAAACACACATTTCAAAATGCTTTTATGTACTGTGAACTTCACCACTGTTAAAGACATAGGACATAAATCAAGCAATTATATATACAAGTTCAGAATTAATGTGTGATTACATAGGCTTTAACTTATGAAACAGCAGCTTTGTAAGGAAATGCTTCTAGAGTTACTTTACAGCAATCATTTGCATCTGGTTTTTTAACACTGAACCTCTGAACATTTGCACACACATTCACACTCGCACAAATGGCCTTAGAAGAGCTATTCACACGAAAATTCTTCAGTCTAGGACATAAATACAGCTTTGAATTGTTGATCATGTAGAAGGCTTTTTTTAGTAGAGAAAAAAATACAACCTTTCAGGCTTATATCCCCTGCTCATTTTAATTAGGACTAAGACAGTCCTATACAGAACTCAATGTCTGATTTTATTTCATTGTCAGAGGACATAAAGGAGGTAGTGAGGTACCATTTGCTGAAAAGGGGGAAATGCAAGTCCTTACTTCCTTACTGTTTCAATTTGTTCCTATGTCTTTTTAAATTCTGGAATATATTAATTTGGAAGAATCTAGTGTAACCAGAATTTACTTAATATTTTCGTCATATGTATGTTACTGATATATTTAACTTAAAAGACAAACCAAGTGACTACTTACAATTACCCTTTGCCACCATTTTTCATCAATCCTGGCTGTTAGACTTAATTTTTAATCACTCAATAAGTTGTGATATTTGTAATAGTACCTGAATTATGCATTGAAAGATGCAAATTTAAAGATGCAAATTTAAAACCAGCACTATTTCATGTTACTTCACATGCAAAACATGCATAGTAGTAATTAGTTGACCACAGAGTTCATAACTGATTTGGCTCAGTGTCTTCACAGAATGTGTCCCAGATGTTATTAAGTTTTTATGCATGTACAAAAAAATAAAAATAAAATCCCCTTTATGATGCTAATAAATAGTCTAACTTCTAAGACCATACACAACATTTCAGTTCTTCATAAACATTTGACCTAATCTAGTAAACATTTAGAAAACTGTGGATTGTGCTACAGATTTCAAATGTGACAGCTGACAACATATATTTTCTGGATGATGATCGAGTCAATGTTAGTGCAGCTGTAGTAACAGTAAGACATGCAAAAGCTTAAAGTTTAATTTCAACTGTTTGAATGCATTTTTCATAAGATTCAAGGATTGCCAATGATTTATGCTCACTGCATAAATTGTAAATTGCCAATAAAAATAGGAAATAAAATTTGAACCTCTTAAAATTATTTTTGGAAGTATTTTTCAACTGCACAAATAAGGAGTTAGGTCAAGGCACTAAATTATCCATTTCCTGCAAATAAATAACTCGTTAAACAATAACAGCATTTTAGAAAGGAAACAATCTCTGTATTGAAATTAATACAAATACAATTTATGCATATTAATATTTTTATTACCCAAGTAATTCCAGCAAAATATTTAGCCTACAAAATTTACATTAGAAGCTAAAATGTGCAGCCCTGGGAGAATGCTTGAGGAAAGCCTGCAGATTTGGGCCATGGTTCTTTAAATAAGCCAATCTCTTAAAACCAAATTCCATGGAGTACAAACCTTTGCCCATGAAGTCCACAACTTCATTTTGTGTTACCTTGAAGCACAAAGCTTATTAATATGTTTCTTCTATATATTGCAATTTGCACAAATTACAAGCTACTAATCCTCAGCCTATGCACAGGTAGAATGAGATTCAGCTCTTCTTGCTTCTGATATCAAAAATAATCAACTACAGCCTATGCCTTAGACAGGCCATCTACAGAATGACCAGCATTGGATAGGACCTAAGCTCACTTACAGTCAAAAGGATGATCACTCAGAGAGTTTCATCTTATCCTAAGACAGGTACTTTAAAAAGCACATACAGTAAAACACAGCCTAAAGGCTGCCCTAATTCCCTCTAGTTACTACAGGAAGATTTAGGATGACAAGCTCAAACTTGTTGTGTGGTCATGCTCAGTTCCACCTCATGTTACAACAATAGTTGTAAACAATATATAATTACTTTCAGTAAAGAGAAGCCACACAACCAAATAAAACCTGAAACTAATCTTCTTGCAATTAAATAACAACCAGTCAAACCACGAGCACCTATTCAAAACACTGACTGTCAAGAACAACTCGCCACAAAGCCTAGATCGTCTCAGCTTTTAGAGAATTTTGCATGGAATGGGATATCAAAATGCCATTTATCTGTCACTACAAGCAGCTTCTTTAGCAACAGCTAAATATGGGATCATAAATCACAGGTTTTAATAGTTAATTCATTTTTAATTGCTTTATTTTCAGGAAAAAGTCACCTTGGTTGCACTGAATATTTCCATGAAATCTCAGTTTAAGTTTTACTTTCTGATTATTTTTTCATTGAGGAAGAGAAGCAGAGAAGCCCAGTGTTTTATCTCATTAAATAAAATGTAAAACTTCAGAAGTCTTCTAAATGTACTGCAGTATTTGGGAACTAATGAACTACTTTCTCTCAAGTACTAATGAAATCCCTATGTATGTAGGCTTTTGTTGGGTGTTACTACCAGAGAAAATCATGGTTTAGTTTTCTAGAATTAAACTGGAAGTTATAGTCTGCTCCATAATCTCTCCCCTCACAAGCAGCTGAAATGTTGTAAACAGATTTACTTACTTCCTGGATTTGGCATTGAAAACTGATGCTGCTTCTTTATGTGTATTTTTTTCATTTTTTCACTAATTAAAAGTTTTAAGTCCACTTTCTAGAGCTTTCTTCAACTGATGAGAGATCTATTATTAAATAAAAAAAGAAGTCCTTCTGAATTCTGTACTTCTATACTTATGTTTCTATATTCCTGGGGAATTGTTTTGAAGTGCGCTCAAAGTCCAAAAATATGGTTTTAACCAGTTCTGTTTTATCTTCTAACTTATTAGCAAGTTCAGAACTTTCTTTTCAATATTTTCATATACAGAAATTCATGTTCAATGGATACTCAGAATTACCTCAGTTAGAGTTTTTTGTTATGAAATAAGGCTCCATATTCTGCAGTACAGATTCTCAGCAGGTTTTTAGCAGATCGGCTACTTTATTACTGAGTTATAACAGATCTCCCTGGAAAAACAGCAGCAGTTCTTTCCTTAACTTTTTGATTTGTTGTAACATTAGTCCATAATCTTATCTCCTCATGCCTCAATCTCTAATTTTCACTGGATAAATTAATTCTCAAGATAACATCATGGGATAAAGCGACTTGTAACATTCACATAAATGTAGCTTCTCTTCAATACACTTATTTTATTTGGATTCTATTTGGATTCTATTCTTGGGTATAATCCCACAAATTGAATGATTCTGTCAATGACTTCTTACTTCTGAATGATTCACTTTTCTGAGATATATATAAGCCTAAGGAAGAAAGTTATAGCTGGAGTGCACTCATAATTTTCATTGCCAACTTTGAATTTGATCGCTCTGTAGTCTCCCTGATACGAAGCAGTTCACAGTTGAAGTGTTCTGTAACATACTGCACCTGGCATGACAGACTCAAAATTGTCTGCATGTACTGTAGGGAATTTGCCTTATGTTTGCATATTGAAGTGAAATTACACATCGTTGTACTGCATGCACAAAGTAAGCACTTTTAAAACATAATCCAGTTGTATTTTCCCTGAGTTCAATTATCTTGTTTCTCTTCATCTCTGTACTGCTGGTTTTCTGTTTGCTTCATTGCTTAGCTCTTGATGCTCCTCTCTTTGTATCTCCTTGCTTTGTATTCCTTCTTTTTATTATTATTCTAATTTATTTTTTGTGTGCATGTGTGCTCTCTCCTTCTGTTTCACCATTTTCTACCTCCTACTTCTTTCTTTTTTTTTTTTTTTCTGTGTAAAGAAAAATAAAAGCCACATGGTTCATCAGATAGTGGTCAGTAAATGTTTGTGGATGTTGCAGAATCCTATCATGGGAACAGTTACTTCCATCACATCAGTGTATAAGCCAAAATAACTGCTTCTGGTGTGTTACAAATGCCTAAGAAATATAATCTGTGGGGGAAAAAATAGCACCAGGTTGCTACTTTTTTCTACATGTGAAAAATAGTGCACAGAAAACAAATTAACATTTTAAGGTGAAAATTAATCCACAGTACACCACAAGGGCTTCTTCATCACCTGCAATTTACATCTTATGGACCAGTTGCAAAGTCCCTTTGCTGACAGCCAGAGTTATCCAAAAACTTCTACAATGCATTGGCTCTGAGGATTTCCTGGGTGGTTGATAGCCTCTATTGTCCCACATGGTTGAATTTTATTAGTTAAATACAGGAATATGAAACAGAAAAATCTCCTGACATGCCTAGAAGACATCTGAGAAAACCAGAAAACAGAAGTTTGGCATAAAAATGTTCAAAAGTGCCTAAGGTTTGTTGCTATACACACGCTGTGTTTTCTGAGTTGACTGCCTATTCCCTTATCCACACCTGTCTGGGACCTAAAATTCATATATTCCTGGGCTTAATCCCCATGGAGAACTGAAATTGCTAGTTATGTTCTCAGCTCAGAATCTAGTTTCAGAAAAATGTGGCAAACAGTGGTGGCAGAGAGCTTTTAAACAACAGAGCTCTTAGAAAAGAAGTTACCCAGGCAAGTAAACCCTGATTACCTGGCAGATTAGCAGCTAGAAGAGTATTTAAACTTTGGTACAAGTTATTGTTTCTGAATACAGCGAATGTCCTTACTTCTTTATTCAGTGATTTTCCATATGAAACATAGCCAGGCTAAGGAAAAGAATTCAAGCATTTATGACCTATCATTGGCTGGCTCTGTGTGTGTGAAAATCATAGAATCATAGAATGGTTTGGGTTGGAAGGGACCTTAAAGATCACCTGGTTCCAACCCCAGTGCCATGGACAGGGACACCTTTCACTAGACCAGGTTGCTCAAAGCCCCATCCAACCTGGCCTTCCAAGGGTGGGACATCCACAGCTTCGTCCAGTGCCTCACCACCCTCACAGTAAATAATTTCTTCCTTACATCTAATCTAAACCTACTCTCTTTCAGTTTGACGCACTTTTCCCTTGCCATGTCACTACAGTTCCTGACAAAGAGTCCCTCTCTCTGGCTTCCCTGTATGCCCCCTTCAGATAGTGAAAAGCTGCTATGAGGTCTCCATGTAACATTCTCTTCTCCAGGCTGAGCAGCCCCAACTTTCTCAGCCTGTCTTCACCAGGGAGGTACTCCAGTCCCCTTATCACCTTTGTGGCCGTTTTCTGGACTTGTTCCAACAGTTCCATGTCCTTCTTATGTTGGGGGCACCAGAACTTTACCCAGTATTTCAGGTTGGGTCTCATGAGAGTGGAGTAGAGGGGAAGAATCATCTCCCTCGACCTTCTGGCCACACTGCTTTTAATGCAGCCCAGGATATGGACGGCTTTTAGGGTTATGAGTGCAACTGCCAGCTCCTGTTGTTTTTCATCAACTGTTACCCCAAGATCCTTGTGTTGGACAAGATCTCCAAAGGTCCCTCTCAACCTAAACCATATTGATATTCTGTGATCCTCCGAGGCTGAGATATAACTAGAAATCAGATCTCCTTTCCTCAGGGTAAAAATCAGATCTCCCTTTCTCATGGCAAATGCCCAAAAAACCACACTATAGTGAAAAAAGTGTGCAGTAGCGTTACCCCATCACTATTTCTGGAGCAAAGAGAGATTCCAGAATTTATTCCCAGACAAGTTTTCAAGCAGTTAGTTTCTGAGGTATCTACCTCTATCTGTTTTCACATCCAGGTATTTTTTGAGCATGATGTAATTTGCATTACTAGTAATCCTCAAGGAATCTCACTGTTCAGTTTCTCCTTGAACCTATGTAAGCCCTTCCATATTCAAAAGAACCTTTGCAAATAATCTTAAGGAAGTATTTCTGCGTGATGCAAAAGAAAATGGAAATGAAAAAACAAATACTGTTCAAGAGTGACTACCTTTCAAGATTATTTTAAATTTAAAAGAAAGTACTTCAGAGAAAAAAAATAAATAAATACCAGACAATTCTAAAATATCATGCACTGGAGACTCCAAAAACTTCAATACTAGGGTCTTCAAAATAACTTATATACGGAATGATTTTTTTCTTAGGAGTACATTTGTTTTCTCACTTTTATACCTTGATGCTACAGTGTATGAAGTGATATATATGAATTCAACAATAAAAGCATATAGGGTATTTTTTAAGGTGCAAGCGAGTATTATAAATTCTCAACAGCACAAAATAAATTTTATTCTGTCACCCGTGATAATAAAAATAAATTTGTATCATTAAATAGGTATCTTATAAACACAACATTTTTTTCAATTTCCACAGAAAAATAGTCACCATTACTAGTTAAAAATGCATAAACTACTAAATATATTCACTCTTTTAAAAAATCACAGTAAAGACTATTATTACAATTCATCTAAAATGTAAAAACTTGGTAGTATACTTTTCTACTGGTACCAAAAACTCCTGTAACAGTGACTCAAATAATTCTGTATTACTTTAAAATCTTTATATTTACCCACGCACTGGAATATTCATATTCCTTGCAGATTTAGCAACTTCTTCAAACTTTTCTATGCTTTCTTCAATTGAACAATTAATATTCATTTTGCTAAAAGATTCAGATGCTGCGCCAAATACCGAGACTTCTGTAGCTCCTGCTGCAATCTAAAAAAATATATTTCAATAAAACAGAATTGTAACACTATATTAAGATATTAGATTAAGCACTTAATTCTGTACAATTCAGAATTTTAAAGTACATTAAGTATATCATCCATATCTAAAATATAAGTTTAATTCAAAATTTTTAAGCTATTGCATACAGACAGATTGAATCAAATTATGAGTTCATTCACTATGGCTATTTCCTTCCTCTTCTTAGCAATTAAGGAAACGTTTTTAAAGTGATAAATTATAAAGGTGTTAAGAGGTAAGAAATCACAAGAACCAACTATAAAAATAACGATTATTGATATTTACATTCATTTTTCAGAAAAGATCATATACAAATTCTGAAATATCTATCCCCTGTAAAAATGTCTGTTCCTCCTGAATGCCAGGAAGTCATTCTCATGCTTGGAAAAGCTCTCTGTGCTCAGGTGCCTTGGGCAGCACCAACAACCAATAGGGATTTCCTTGTTAGAGCCAACTCTTGGATCAATGGCTCCATCGGTCTTGGTGTCATAGCGGATATGGATAATATGGAAAATGTGTATGTGAGAGTCTGCTGAGAGAAGTCTCAGAGCAAACAATGTCTAGAAAATGTGTAAATGTGGTGACTTCACTGAAGGGACAACTAGCCTGAGCTTGTACTCAGTACCTCAGTACCCCAGTACCCAGTAAATCAACTAACATGAGGCAAATTAGAAGGCTGAAAGCCAAATGATAGGAGAAGAAAATATTTAAGCTTAGGAGAACAATTAATTTATTAATTGTCATTCTCCAGTGAAAATAATACTCTTGTTCTATGAAAAGGTATGGAGCTTCTCTCTTTATTCTCTGCTTCTGCAGACTAATGTCTAGGCTCCAGTAACCCCTACAGGGACAAATATACTTTCAAACAGAGGAAAAAAACCAGCAAGAAAGAATGCAGGAATCATCTACAACAATTTTTCATTGTTTTCTTTTCATATCACTGAATACAGTATAGAGATATAACACAATTAATTCAACTCATACAAGCTACCATTGATACAAAGCTCTGGCACCATAATCTGATATCAATAGCTAAGTCAACAATGCACAGGATTCTGATTTAACAGAGATTTCATATGAAGTACAGGAACTGAATGATAGACTACACCACAAATATCCATCAAGCAGTACACTTTCCAAATACAGCTTGTCCTATATCAGGACAGAAGCATGAAGCACTAAAAACTTTCAGAAAACAAAAAAGTGTAAAGATTCTACTGTCAACATATTTGTTTTAAGACTGAACTGCTCCACTTTAACACTTACAAACGCTTTGAGCCTATAATTTTGAGTATTTATTTTATATGAACTGAAACAACTCAAACTTTCAGACCCTACCAAAATGAAATGCAGAATTGCTATAAAACATTTCCATCTAAATGAGTCTTTCCTCATTCTTCTTCAGTACTTTCCAATAAAAGACATTCTTCAGAAACTTTTCTAGGGCCAACAAGTCAAAGAGGAAGGAACTGTCTTTATATACAAGCATCATTTAAAGGAACTTAAAAAGACTGATCAATATTTCCATTAAAATGTAAGTACATAGAGCTTAACATCACTCTGTAAATTTGCCCATTTTTCATAATAAAAATTGAGAGTTTTCAATTAAAAAAACCATAGTTTATTTCTAACATTAGCTAGTTTATGGTACTGAACTGAAAAGAGGTAAATGTGGACATCTTCTGTGAAGGTACTTACAGCAGAACGAAAACCTTGGAGATTAGGTGTGAGAACGGGATACTGGACTCCAGGATGCCGCTCAATGCCCCTCATTACTTCTTTGTGATCTGCCATCTAAAACATATAAACAATTTGTATTGATCAGCAGTCATTTTCTGATAAATAGAAATTGGCTTAGACTCTGGTTTTGCCTTCATTACTTTTACAGTACATACAAAAAGTCTAACAACAAAGGGGTTAAATTGGTGTTGTACAAGGACTCTTTTTTTAACGTCTTAAATTTTTAGTGTTTGAATTGCAATCTTTTCAGATCTATATGATTACAGAATTGGGGCTACAATTTCTTTTTGTGTTTATCTGTAAAAATACAATTTGCACCATAAATTCACAGACTTGTGTCATGCTGTTCATCAACTCTTACAGCAACTTTAACCTGACCTCACTGGGCTCGCTAGGTTGAATTAACAGAATAACTGTCATTTAAAGAACATCCAAGTCTTGAAAACTCCATCACTCTGATAAACGCAACTTCATAATGTCAAGCAGAACTGAACTTGAATTACTCAACATTGTAATCAGCATATTTGAAAAGACTAAACATGTCTATCCTCAAAAAATATAGCAAATCCAACTGTCTGCATAGTGTAACATTTTAATATATCTAGAAGTTTCTTTCTAAAGAAGAAAATAATTCTTCATTATAGCAAAGAACAGAGCATTACTTTATTCAAGCACTTTTTTCCTTAGTCTCCCTGCACAAAAGAAACTGCCTTTTTAAGACATTCCTACATTTTTCTCACTCACACTCCAGAGTAAATATACTCCATGTACTAATCAAGAAGATGAATTAAAGACATTCATGTAATACAATGCAGATTATTTAGACAAGCACATTTTCTTAAAAGAAGTGGATTGAAAATGAGTATTTTTTCAATGGTGTGCATTCCTGAAACCAACGCAGTTAATAAAACATATCCCTCTTATTTCATGTCTTTAAAATTTTGCAGTTTAAAAAACTAATAGTGTATTTTAAATGCTTTTAAAATCAGCTCTCATTAAAGCAAATCTCTCAAGAAAACAGTATTATATTGGATTTTTGGTTCTTTCCACACTGGTGAAAAGTCATTTGAGAAGTACCATATGAAAAGATACATGAACTACAAAGCTTTCATTATTTCTTGCTTTAAGCAGATACCTTATTGATAGCTATGCAGTACCACAATTCTAAATACATGATATTAAATTACACCACATTATTATCTGAGAATAATACTGGCAAACTGGAATCTTCCTGTCACTGGCTTCCAACTCTGAAAATTAATGGATTAAAAAGATGTATGTATGCATGTATGCCTCCTCAAATGTAAGCCCAACATTTATCTATAAGGAAATTGATATATGGTATGAAAAGTGTATTATAGCCAGACACAACTCATTTCTCATTAGGAAACAAGTGAAAGCACAAAGCAACTTTTTGTAATTGCTTCTATTTAAATCATGTTGATAACCTCACAAAAAAATCTTTGTTAACACCTTAGTTTTTTTTAAGAACAATTTTTCCTTAATTTAATATAAATAGTGTCTACATTTCTCAGGACAAGGAATAACATTTGAAACTAAATGATTAATTAAATGGCAAATGGTGGAACTAAATCCACACATCACAATTATAGTGTGACTTAAAATATACTAGAAAACCAAAATGACACTTTTTCTACCAGTATAAACCTGCCAGATCCAAACCATATTATAGGTATTAAATTTGTCCCATTAATATTTTTCCTGTAAGTAAAATACCATCTTTACACATATCGAATGTTAAAAGATTTAAAATTGTAATAAAACATTTCTTTTCCAAATTTCTTTAAAAGTAAGCTTCCTAATGGTAGGTATTTATAATTTTTAGCCGTTTAGGTTATAGGTGTGGGATCCTGTTTTACATGGCACCTTGCTACTGTGGAACTTTTCTTGCTTTTTTTATAGTAAAAAGATCTCTGCCAAAAACAACAGTGGATTGGAAACCATAAAAAAACTTTAAAGTACTAAAAAAAGAAATAAGTGAATGAGTGATCTAAACGTAACTGTGAATTCTATTCCCATGACCTATGAAAAGAAAAAAGAAAGGAGCAAAGAAAAGACAAAGTCAAGACTGTACTCTCTATCAATGCAATACAATCTTATCTTTTACATAAAAAAAACATTTCAAACACAGATTAAGCCATT
Organism: Acropternis orthonyx; assembly: GCA_035583155.1. Lineage (NCBI taxonomy): Eukaryota > Metazoa > Chordata > Aves > Passeriformes > Rhinocryptidae > Acropternis > Acropternis orthonyx. Next base: position 91,996,530 of record JAWWEU010000111.1, on the reverse strand, counting down.
AAAACAAAGTATCCAGACATGAATTTAAGATAAGAAGGGATTGTTCATTTTTTTCCCAAAAATGACAAACCCATGCTAAATTTGGTACTCCTAAAGGCTCACTGGAAAAGGAAATAATTAAACAAGAAAGGAAGAAAGCCACCTTTGCTTTAGACTTTTTCTTCTAATGTTTAACAACCTACATTATTCTCTGCTGTAGGAACTGCCAAAGTTTGATGGCATTAGGAAAAACTTAACCTAGTCACTTTTAACAGACACAATATCATTGCCCCTGCATTAACACCAAAGAAATTCTGCATTGTCACTCTCCTCTTCCTCTTTCCTGTTATCCTTCCTCTAGACTTCCCTGGTGATCCTGGGAACACTGAAATAAATCAAAGGAGTCCCTCAGAGTGCTGTACAGTTTGCTTTGCAACTCACAAATAAGCATGACCATACTATGTTTTCTCAGAGAAAAGGTTGGAATACAGTCCAGGTCCTGGATGTACTCTCAATTTAAAACATAAAATTTTATATACATTTAGACAGATGTGCAACAAACATTGTTAAAAATTGAAGTATTTTCTCAAATTAATTCACATTTTAATTTGTAAATAACTTGAATGATCCTTACTAAAGCATTCAAATGCTTCTGTGCAAACAAGTGTGTAATTCCATGGAAAATAGTTTAAATTATACAGGCAAATGTTGACTTATTTCCTTACTTGCTGGGAGTAATTAATTTGCACAAAAAGGAGGTACATAGCATACTTCAGGACTAAGCCTGTATTTGCAGTGTTAAATCTTAAATCAAAACCTGGAACTCCTAATGTCAATGTAGTTCGGTGCTGATTTCAGAAAGGCTAGGTTGTACCAAACATAAACATTTTGGACAAATAATGAGCCCATTATTATGATTCATCAAAACTCAATTTGGCTGCTTTTAGAATGCTAGAATTGCAAAATAAGTAACATGCCTAACGACTACTACCTATATAAAAGTCCCAAATTTCAATCTTTAAAACAGATTTCCAAATGTGGAAAATTAGATTTCATTTAGGGAAAAAGAAAATAACATATGCTACTTTTCTCTTTTACATCAACGATTACTAGCTTTAGAAGAGTAGAAAACAAGTAGGAACAATATTAAATTATATTAATGATGTGTCATCATCCTAAATATTTTGTTATAACTGAACGTTACATAAATAAATGAAATGGCATTTAAACTGAAATAGTTTTGAATGAATATGATTTTACGTACCTGAGGCACCCATTTGGATGAAACAAAACTTGTCACTTCTACCGCAGGCAAGCCAGTTTTGGAAAGCCGGTTGATTAACTCAATTTTGATATCAGTTGGGACTATCACCTACAGACATAGAAACATACAATTTAGTAAAGTATTTCATATGGTAAGAAACTTCTGTAAGTGAAATGTTTTGAGTACATAATCAATCCTTTCTTTTTTCTCCTTTAAATGAACTCAACTCCCACATTTTACCATAACTCTACTGTTTCCTGACAGTAGGAAACTTCTGCATAAGGCAGGCACTAGACAGTATAGATGACCCTGTTCCATCTTCTGTCCATCACAAAAGGGAGCACTTCTGTGTAACTGTTATAGATCTGGCCTCTAAAAAAATCATTTTTCAACCAGAGAAGAATGAGAGGAAAAAGCTTAGGCAGAGTAATTCTATTCTGTTAATACTACTACTGTGTTTGATATCAGTAACAATGATACATGTGAGCTTATCCTCCTGTTTGTGGAAACAGATTACTGTTTTAATACATGTACCCTAGAGTCTCTTTCAATCTTTTTCCGTGTTTCGCTACCACCCTTCAAGCAAATAATAGTATCAAAAGACTAATATTTTTTCCCCATGTTTATTTAGCAGGAAGCATAATAAAACCTATTTTACTCTTCTGTATTAGCACTTGGAGCACAAACACATGTTACAAAGATAGCCAGTGTTTCATGGTGTTTACCAATTACATCATGACAGAATGTTGTTGACTGACAAGACAAATTTCAGAAAAAGAAATGGCAGTTAAGTAACAGAATGGCTGATTAGCCAAGTACAGAAAGAACTTATATGACTTAGAAGCTGGGTAAATAGGAATAGACTTTTATTCTAATACAGAAAAAAAGTTATCAACATGAAAAGACATAGATATTTAATAGTACAATTTAATTAGCAGCATGTACATGTTCTACACAATGAAAATAACACTAACATCTATGTCAAAGTACTCAGGAAACAAAAGGAGAAAAATTACCTTTTCATTTTGTAATCCATCCCTCGGCCCAACTTCTACAATTTTTATGTACTCAGGTAGTCCAGATGCTTGAGGTTCCTGAAATAAAAATCAGTACTGAAATACAAAACAGTGAAGGTTGCCAAGATCAAAGGTACAACTGGTACTTGTCCTCTCATATGATTCTGCATATAAAGCCATATTGTCAACATGAAGTTTGCTCAGGGCATTTAAAGACCTGTGAGAACATGTTCCACACCTTGACTTAGGGAATAAATGTTAAAAGCAGAAGTTAGCCATGTTCCACTGCTCCTTTGAGGCCACAAATGTTGATTATAAAAATGTGTATAGAATCATAAATGAACATTATGTTTTAATTTTTATTTTTATTTTACAAAAAATTCCCATTTCAAAATTCCACAATGAACAATCCAGTCCTCCAAACTTCTAACTGAATGTTCTCAGTTTAATGGAACAGGTACTTCTCTGTAAACGTTTGCAAGACTAGGCTATAAATCTGAAAAGAACATAGCAATCAAGAAATGTTGAAGAGATTATTAATAAAAGATGAAAGTTACTCCTCTGACTGCAGATGAAGTTTTTAAAAAAGGATTTAAAGGAGAACAAGGAAGTTCTCTGGTAGATAAGAATTTTCCAGTGTAAGAGCAGCTCTGGAAAGGCAGGAAGCTGATGGGGACAGGAGGGAAGGCAGCAGTAAGGTCAAAGGGCTAAGGAGAGCATGGGGAGCTGGAGGGGAAGGAAGGAGAAATGAGAGTAGAAAAGCAGGTGAAGGGAAATGAAACTTTTTTATTATTTAGCTGCTCTGTTATTGAATCAAGTTGACAGGTGTGGCAGTTAATGTAACCCCAGCCTTTAAGTCCTGAATCAGTTCAGAGCAGTTGGTTGGACTGACCCCCAAAAGCTGTGTGTCTTTAAAAACACATCCCATGGCCAACACAGGACATGCTGCCCATGCTCAGAGGAGCGGAGAGGAGAGGCACAGGCAGCCCTGCCAGGACCTCTGGAGATGCCCTGTTTTCTGTATGGTGTTGAATACAGAAGCCAAATCAGTTCTCCATTCCAGAGTTGAAAGCCTGAGCTGGGATTAACATGAGCTACCTGTGAGATGGCTGCTCCACTGCACCTGCCACCTCTCTTGGGAGTTTAACACCACTGGAAGGATAACACTGTCAGCACAAGGGGGCAGGACAGCTCACACCAATAGGAGTCACAGCTTCCCCAAACCAAAGTCATTCCATAAATACAGGCACTAATCTCACACCATTCACAACCAAATGAAAAACCCATATTTCACACACACACCCCTCTCCCCAGCTAGTATCATCAGGGTTGTTTCAACCAAACAGCTGCTAATTTCTCCTCACAGTAATAGAAAATGAGCATTCCTGTGAGCACCTTTAGTTTCTCCCGCATTCTTGGTGCCCATGGGTAGTTCTCTGCAGGACTCGCCAAAATACAATAAACGTATTTCAGAACATTTACTGTGTATTTATCTGAGCCCAGTAAAATGAATGGGAAACAGCTGTATAGTATCTATTTGATCACGTGGAACATCTGGTAAGTTGAAACTCTGACAAGCCATGCTAAGCTCACACTCGCTGACAGTATAAACCTACTTAAATGTGAAGGTAAAACCTTCACATCTGCTGCATATTGTTTCTCTTAAGTTATTTTCACAAATATGGCACTGCTTCAGCACTACAGGCATAAATCTGGGCTATTTCATGATTATCAGATCCTTCTTGTTGCAAGACAAATGCCACAGCTGTGCTATGAGTAAAGCTGTGACTGGAAAATAAAAAGGGAGCTAAAATAGATTATGTGAACCAAAGCTTAATTTAGAGAATGAAAAATGTCCATAAAACTTTGATGGCAAAAATGTTCCATTTCTAGGCCAAATCTTGTAAATCCTATTCTCTTCCTACTGTGGCAAAACTTTTGCTGAAATCAAAGAGCTGTACCTGTCTTTGCAGTACAGTTCACACAGCTACAGCACATGCAGTAGCCGTTCACACAGCTGTTCAGGTGATAGCCACAGCCTGTGAATTTTGAACGGGACAGATGCTGGAAGGGACATTGCAGTAAGGCATTCAAGTACCGGTTTTTATTTTCCATCTATGATATTACAGACATAGAATCTCTTTGGGCCATAGTCCAGGCCACTCAGCTCCTGATTTTCTCTACAGCCTTCCTGTTCACTAGTCAGTCTCAACTTGAATTCACTGTTCTTGAACACAACACTGAGGACCACGCATGGGATGACTCTCACAAGGGTAATGCAGTGGAAACTCAAGGCAGTATTATAAACAAATCCTTACACTCTTGAAGCCAATGAACTAACAGCTTAGAGCAAACTTCTCGGCTCTGAGTCCAGAAGAGTCTCTTTGCATTGTATTTCATCCAGTTTTATCTATGATATATTGTTTGCTACTGTCTTCAAAGTCACAGTTTCTCCTGTGTAGCACACAGTGTCCTACTGAAAATGTCTCCTCTCTTTCTGTCATCAGCAGATCTTACCACATCGATATTTTCTGGTGAAAACATCTGGACTAACATCATTACCTTATTTTAACACTAACATATAATATCCCCCCAAAAAATTGGGTTAGTGCTGTAAAAGAGTGATGTTCTAAAAAACATAGAGGAACTGCACCAGCAATGTCTTGTCGGTCTAATAGATCTGCTTTCAACATTATCACTTATCTCCTCCTCAGCCAGTTTCTTTATCATCTCACAAATTCTGTTCCAATAATCTTTCTACCCAGCGTAGAATACTTCCCTTGTGCTGCATTGCTGAAGCTCAAGAAAACAAGCAAGTCAAAGAGACACAGAATACTTAGGTTCAGGGCCTTGTGTACTATTTATATATTTTACAGTCCATAGCCACTGGGTAAAACTCAGAAACAAATTGGAAACTATAAGAGTATATGCACCATCTTCCACTAAAATGACTCTAACATTTTTATATTCTGTGACCCAAGCTGAATCAGACAAGTAAAGGGGTATCTCTTCACCTGAACCTCACCTGTCCTATGAATCAATACTTGGTAACTATCTGTTGGGACATTCTCCCAGGACAGAAATATGTACTTGGTAATGGTGTTGGGAAGAAAAAGGAAACTACTCTCTGAGAAGTCTACTGATTACAGTGTCACACTTGCAGAATATTTGCACATCACTTAAATCACATCTGAAGAAATTACCTGAGCCACCAGGGAGAGTTTATACACTTCTCTGTTTACCATCTGGATGGCCTTAGTCTTTAACCAGGGCTTCGTGAACTGAGGGACTGAGTTTCTCAAACTCTAACTGGAGCATTTCAAATGTGCACCACACCCTTGGGTAAAAGGAAGGATTTTCAGAACCAACAATGAGACAAACAAAGAATTTCAACACCTCCAAGTATGGCATTAAATGGTCTACAGATAATAAATAGAAAATACAAATAGAAATAAACAGAAAAATGAAAAGCAGTTTTTATATTTTTAAGAGAACCAAAAAAAGGTGAACTTTGTGGAAATATACAAGTACTTACATTAAACACTGAACATGTCAGGTATATAATTTTGTTTCATAAAAATATTCACTAAATTGAACTACATGAAGTATTTTTCTGTAACAAAATATAAAAAGTAGTTATGGCAAATACTTAGGGGTGACTTCTTATTGAACAGTGTCTCTGTCAAAAAGTAATGACTACCAAAGTATCATGTTTTAAATATCAAAAAGGAAATATTTGACATAAAAGACTAAGAGCCTGGAAAATTTGTTTTTCCATGTATCAAGCCTTGCCAAGGGAGAACAAAAAGCATGTAAAACCACAAAATAATTGCCTTCCTCAAAACAGAATGCAGCCAAAGAGTATTTTTATAAAAAATAGAAAAAGGAAAACCAAACGATTCAGCTTGAGACACTGAATGCCAAATTTCTGTATGGAAACATTCTCCTTCAACTATAAATAGCTGAAAATTCAAGTTTATTACAGAAAATCCTAGTAACTCTTAATTAGAGAAGTATAATCTACTTAATATAACCATAAATGCAATCAAGTTAAATAAACACACTTTTTTTAAGCTCTGTCACTGCTTCACTACTTCTAGTAAAGGTGCTGAGGTTCCTTCAGCATTCTGATTGTTACTGCATGAAGATCATTCATATAGAAAAAAACAGCACTGGCAAATATTAGCCAGAGCTGCTCAAAAGTAACTGTAAGGGCCCAAAAGTAAGGGAGAAGAGTCTGGAAGTTCAGGCCTTTACAATCTTTCTAACCAAGCAAAGATTAAGCTCTGTTTTCCTTTTCCACAAGGTGGTGTTCTGGCACAGAGGACAACTGAACAAAGGTAGGTCCATCTTGTAAAAGGAAGAATTATTCGGGAGAGCAGCTTTAAACAAGGATCAGCAGGAAAGTGGCATCATAACTCCATATGTATATCTGCAGTGACATGGACAAATGCCCAAAAACCAGGAGAAGATTCTGAGATAAATAACAGGATTGCTGAAAGGAGAACAAAGCAAACAGTGGTCAATCTTCTGAATACATAGATGTCTCTAAACTTCACAAGGCATACAGGAAATAAACAGGAAGAAATTAAAATCTTAGTACATAATCAAATAATGATCAAAGTGGCATTACATAGACTTCTTTATATAGTTCACACTACTGGAAGACAGATAAAAAACAAATTAATTCCCAAGTTAACTAGAGAGAAAATGGAGAAGATTTACCTGTGAGATATAAACAATATATACAGATATTCAGAAAACAGCAGGACATATCTGTTTAATACTCCTCAGTAAAGATAAACTGAATATTCATCCTAGAACTTCGCTTGCATGCTACTGACATGACCACTGGGAGAACAGTAGCCAAGAATGGACCATGACTAGCAAAAAACCTCATCAACCCTTGAGAATCTTCCATCAAGTAATTTTTTTTCTTATGATATCACTGCATGTGCATGACCTGAACGGTAGCATAGACATACCACAGCAGTATGCAAGTGCAACTTGCAGTTGCAAGTGCTTTAGACACAAGACCAGAGTACAAAATTCCAGTGACATACCAGATGCATTTCAATAAAAGCAATATATAAGACAACACTTCAGACTATCCATATTGAATCTGATGCTGACTAATAGAAAGAATTTTTGCATGTCATTCTTTACAAATCCTATCATATTTATTTCTCCATTTTAATAACTTTGACCAGTCCCAAAAAAGATTTTTGTAAAACTGAGGATAAAATGTACCTGGCTAAACAGCTCTATAATAAAGGACTGGGAAATTAACAAACTGAACATAAGTATATAGCCATGCTCTCAGGAAAAAAAAGAAAAGTAAAACCCAAATAATAAAATGAAATGGCAAATCTGATCCTAAGCTATAAACTGGGATGCTAGAGATAAAACAGTAGCCTGGCACTTAATGAGTATAAGTACTGTGACTAGTTTTGGAGTTTGTACTTCAAAAAATAACTCAATCAACTGGAGGTTGTCCTTGGAAGAGCAGAATATAAAGTGCAAGTAAATCATTACAGAATAAAATTAGTTAAATGCAGAGTTAACTCATCTGGAATAAACCAAATAATTGTTGAGGTTAGTTGATCTGTTGACCTCTAGATATTATCCTGTTCAACCACCACTGCTCAGAGCAAGGTCAACCGAAGAAGGTTCAGTTGGGCCATGAGCATCTCCAAGGATGGAGATTCCTGGGAAGCCTGTTCCAATGTTGACACCCTCACAGAAAAAGACTTTTCTGATCTTTAAGTGGAGTTTATTGTACTTCAGATTATGTCCATTGCCTCTGTCCTGTTAGTGGCTTTGTCTTCTTTCTTCACCCTACTAGGTATTTGTACACATTGATAAGATGCCCCGGAGCTTTCTTCTCTCCACTCTAAACACTCTCAGCTCTCCAAATGTCTTTTCATATGACAGATGCTCCAATCCATTCACCATCTTCACGGGATGTCCTTTGCTGGATCTGATCCAGCATGTTTATGTCTCACTTATACAGGGGATTAAATCTATAGGTATAACTTCAGACCACCTTTTAAAATTTCACTTGTACTTACAACTTTTATTAGAGTTCCTGTGTGAGCTCACGAAAGACTAGTGATTTACATTTATAGGGAGATTATCCGAACTGATTGAAAATTCACTGTTGGGATTTCTACACTAAAGTAACAGCCCTAACATTTCTATTGTCATTTCCATTAATCATTAAATTCTAATATAATCTTCTAGTATACTTCTTAAATTGTTGCAGGGATGTTTACAATAAAAGTAATTCATATGCAAACCAAAGAAATATTATTTTAAACATGAGGGAATTCAACTAAACTATAAATGCTTATGTTGCTGGATTGGCCAGTTGTTTGATCTAATCCTGTTTACAAAGAGGACTTTAATGGTAAAGGTCATAACATATTAAAATATAATAGTACAATAATATTATGTAATCTAATAATAACAACAAATAATAAGAAAAAGTTTTATTTAGAGAACAGAAATTAAGATGTTGAAAAAAAGTAATTCTATCAAGTGAGAAGTATTCTGATGAACTGGCAGTTCAAAAGGTAACAAATAACATTAATAAAGAATGCTCCAGAGATTCAAAAAACAATGCTGCTGTGTTAAGAACAATATTCTCACAAAAAACTAGAACATTTCAGTCACATTCAACTATACTACTCATGGACATAGTTATAAGTTATAAAAATGATTTTGAAAATCCTTTAGAATAGGTCTTCCAAAGCTACAGAAGACAGGGTTTAAGAGTGGTATTCAGCTCAAGGTTAAGATATCTCAGATCATTTCTTGCTGTTTAAACATATGTGCCTGGAGTCATTCTGGATGACTTCAGAGTTCTGGCCTCCAAGGGATGCTCAGGAAGGGCATGAGTCCCACTTCACCCATTTACTGTAGGTCACATTTCAAATCTATCAAGATGTCTACATACTGTGGAATATCTTAAATGGCACTAGACACATCTGTTTGTCCACTGAATTGAGCTTCCAAATGGTTCCCCCTATGCAGGTGTATGAAGGCATGATAAATGTCTAACTTCCCGCTGCAGCTGAAGAAGCTTCATTTAACATGGTTGATGAAGATAAAGAGTAATTCAGATCATGCTAAGATTCACACCTAGTGGCTAATGGTCTCGATTGCCAGGTTTGTTTAACTGCTGGGAGGCTGAATGTCACTTGAGAAGGATATAGATCTCCTGTGCATTTTACAATGTACAGGAGATGACTACCCCATAAGGGTGTCTCATATATGCTTTGTGTTTCAAACAGCATTAGGCACTTACAACATTTAGGCAACTGAGTCTTGTCCTAGATCTGCAGTGGCTATCACAGGAACTTCAGATGCTGCAGACAGTTACTTATGTCTTAATTCAGATGTCTTAATCCCAAGAAGACATCTGCCTCAGATGAACTATATCCAATGAGTTACCAAGAGAAATCAGAGAAACTTCTTTTTGAGTTTCTCCAAGAGCTCAGGAGGTGATAATACTCTTTTTGTCATTCTAAAGGCAGTCACTTCACCACCTGTAGCAGATTTCAACCCAAAATATATCCTCAGCAACTGATAGCTTACACATCAACAATTTTCCAGGTATATGAAAGGCAACAAGTAGCACATGGCTTCATCAGTCTAATGAAGAGGATTCTTAAGAGCATCTCTTTGGAGCAACTGGCATGGTTTCTATTCTGTCCAAACTACGTCTTAGAAGCAAATCAGATCAACTGAATTCTTGACTCCTTGTTTTCCCTTGATTCTCCTGTAAACAGAGCATTCACACTGATCCAGGCCTAGACACATGGACTGACTTGCAGTTTGACCTTGGATCTCTCTCATCACTATGGACGTTCCTGGCAGGTACAGGGTGGCAAGGCCAACCCTGTTTACCATCACTGGACCGAATCCTGACCATGACTCAGTGATCAGCACTCCCAGTTGTAACCCTGGACCTCCCTTATCACTACAAACTTGCTGGTTGACTTGGGCTCTTTTTTGAACCTGGCTATCACCCTAGATGTACCCTCCTCACCTCTCAGCTACTGTGGGACTGGGCTCTGGCTGGTGACCTGTCTGTTACCATCCCCAGGTAACAGGTAACTCCCAGGTATCTCCCTTAGGGAGCTGCTGGGCCTCACTGCTCCTTGACAAACTGAGAGAAATTTCTTATTCTAGAGTTCACTCCAACATCTGAACATTGCTCCTTGACATCCAGTTCAGATAGACTCAAGCATTTCTCTACTCCAAGTCAAACATGCTGGGAGTAGAATGCAGCCTATTTCTCCCTCTCTTTGCCCCTATCACTTGCACCTAAAAAGAAAGTGTAGTAGTTATTAATGACTAGCACCCTAAGCATAAGGTTTGTTGATGGAGGCCAGAAATATCATACGTTTCATATTAGAGCAGCAGCACTCATAAACTACGTCTGAAAGTGTTTTATGAATTAACTCTGATTTTGCTGCACCAACTCCTTACCCAGTGGAGACCACAGCTATTAGAACCTACAAGAGTGATCCCAAAGGATGTCTTATTCAAGCAACAAATAAGGGCTTGGCATGAAAAAATATACTGAAATCCAACTAATAGTGAAAGAGCTCTGTCTGATACACAAATAGAACTGATGAAAGAGTACACTGAGGCATGATATGCAATTGTGCTAAATCACCTGCTACACAGACAATCACTGCAGAGGTACTAAGTTTGCGAAGCGCTTTCACAGCACAGTACTTCCCTGGTCTTAGCAAAAGGCAACAAGATGTAGCAACACAAGTAAGGAACTCCTTTCCATCTGAAAGAACACTTCCTTCAAACCAAACACAAAATAGCACATTTTCCAAAAGAGCTATGGAGTTAGTGAGTCTAACAAGAGAAGGAATTCTCCACTTCCCAGACTACTTTTCTTTATACTAGATCAGAAAAGGTCAATTCCCACATACTTTGGGTGAAACACCTGTTGAATACAGTTTTCTATGATTTGCAGTTTACCCTTTTGCTTACAGTGGATGTACTTAATGGATGTGCAACCAGAACCTGCAGCTGCCTGCAATATATAATTTGCCTCATATAACCAACTGAAGTGAACTCAGCTTGAACTATGAACACACATAAACTGAAACCCTGGATCTGTCTGTTTTGTTTAACTGAAAGGATAGTCATATATTTGAGTACTGTTTGGAGATATCTACTTTCACCGCTATTTTTAAAGCATAGAACAAGCCATAATAATTTCTTAAAATATTTTTAAATGCATGAGAATATGAAAGGTGCTTTCTGTTGTACTTTTCAACTCACATCAAAGACTAAACTGATGTTCCTCCTTAGTTTTTTTTTTTTTTTTTAATCATGTTGTGGGTTTAGAATGCATTCTGAAACTACTAGTCTCAGTCAAATAACTTACATGGATTACCATATTGATCTTGAAACAATATTACTCTGTATTTCTTTATGACTTTCTCAGTTTCTTCTTGATCTCTCCATTATTTGAAGAGAACACAAAATGTAACAGTGTATCTTCCAAGACTGAAGAGCTACACTGGGCAAGTGTTTTTCCCAGCAGCAGCGTATAAAACCACGAATTGTTAGGTCATATTCTTTAGCTTTAGTCCTGATTAAAACCTTGCTTTGTAACTTTTCACATATAGCTTTCAAACCCCAAAACTGTGCAAGGCACATATACAGTGAGATGACAGCACACAACTTAACTGGTGGTTTTATCTCAGGTAGGCAATAATGGTTATGCTGGATAGAAAATTAAGAAAAGCAGTATTTCCCACTTCACATCATAATAAAGAGCAAAATCTACTAAGATCACCTATTCAAATATAAACATTCATGAAGAAACATGCAAAATTTAATTTTTACATAAAATACAATTACTAGTATTATTTCAAATAATAGCATATATGTCTCAAGATTTAAGATTCATTAATAATTTACATATTTTATTGTTATTTTTATAACTCAATTGAAACAAAGCCACTGAAAGTATACTGGAAAATATGTATAAAAGCGATTATGATGTAAAGATAGTTCCAGATCTCCAGAAGCCTTTCTCTCTAGTAAACAAAGGTAAGAAATGTGAACATTTGAATTGTATAAGTTACACCATTTTAAATTGTGATCATCAAAATCATGATATTCCATGCTACACTCTAACTATGATGCGAAGGGCAACTCATAATATGTCAGTAGAGAGTCACACAAACATTTCCGGTGGTCACATCTTAAAATTTAGCAAATGCCAGCTCCAGTGGATCAGAAAATTCCACGGGCAGATGGCAGGCTACCAAAACTGCTGTTCTGACAGCCCTTCAAAGAAAGAAATTTCAGAAACTGGAGACTGAGTGTCTAAAAGAAGGAGCAGCTAGTTCTAAAACTAACTGCAAACTATGTCCAATTCTCTGCCATGATGCTGGATGCTCCAAAAAACAAAAATAGTAGCATTACATGACAAACACTCAGAAAGGTAAAATCAAGCCCAAATACTATTCACAACCTTTGAAAACAAAGAAACACCTTTAATATTTATGTCTGTATTTTACATAAAATCATTCATAACCTGGCAGAACAAAAACAATGGACTGACTTCGTCAAATAGCAATCTCCTGGATGAGTCTGAATTTTCCGAATTATCACTGACAACTTGACACCTTCTAAAATCACTTGTTGCTATTTTCAACAAACACAGAGTACATGGAATTGCAGAGGCTTGAATACACAAGTCAGTTACAGCTAACAGTTCACACAACCTGAAAGCAGACAGATGTACCGTAGTCACAGATAATTTTTGATAACTTGCAAAATAATGATGAAGAAATGTATTACTAAAGTCAGGTGGTAGCAGAGGCACAGACAACAGCAGTGTTACATGTGTTACAATGGAATCATTAATAATAAATGGTACTAGAGACCTCTGTTACTAGCAAGACGCCAACACAGCTAGTAGTTTCAGCAAAAATTAAAAATGTATTTTCAGGACATGGTGTATACATTACCTTTTTCTATTTCCCTAAATGCTTCCCTTGGCTAACAAGCAGCATTTCTCCATTAACCAAGTTGATTTGCAGCCAATTCACTTTCATCCATATCCCTATCTTGGTCAAAGCCTGGAAAAGCAATTATACTCTGCCATCTGGGCTGGATGAAAAGGATACAGAGAACGGAGATCAACAACATACTGATGACACTGGAGCCAAAACCTCCCACACTTTCCTTTACTATTATTTATGGTAATAGTATTATGGTGTGTATGGTGTTTTACAGGTAAGACTAAAGACAGAATTCTAGAAGGGAGAAAAGAGTGGTGTTTTTCCACACACACTGAAAAAGCAGAGGCATGATCATCCTTACAAATCCAACATGTGAAAGTAATTTGCCCTTTATAATACTTTGGGATATCCATGGTGAGCAGGGGAGGGGAATGAACATGCTGAAAATCCAGCCCATCCACCCTATCAGGAAAGTCTCTTTAAATGCCTCATCGTCAACAAAAGTGAGTCATGCACAGATCTTTAAGAATTCAAGTAAAAAGTTGGAAGTAAATCAACTATTCTCAATTACTATTGTAATCAAAATCACCTTATGTGTCCAAAGACGGGGCCTAAAAGATCAAGTAAATCATTAATTCAAGTACAGGTGACCCACCACTTTGTTTTCTATAGCTCTCTTTTGAAAAAAGACACTGATAAAGATGTAGTAGTTCAATGGTTATTTTTTTCACCACTGTTGGCAACTTCAGGAGAATTTAAAATTTATAAAGCCCTTTAGAAAAATAACACCTCTAAAGTGTTACCATAATAATTTCCCAATAATAGTAAGGAAATCATGCTATCTTGAACACTACACCATTCCTGATGTTATAAAATGTTCCATTTTCACAATGAAATAAGTAAAATATGAGTATATTTAAAGAATACAATTTTATGCCCATTTAACTGAAAATTATTAATGGCATTGAAAATTTTGCTTATATAATTTTTTCAAAAATAGATATAAAGCCTTATTTTTAAAATTAATATTTAAAATCAATTATCCCTTTTGATGAGTTTATTAAAAAGTACTCATATAATAATTATACATCACAGCTTCTGCTGAACTGGTTAAATTTCCAATTTATTACATGAAGTGGTAATGTAAGAAGATTTTAACACATTCTAATCATGCAAATCTGAAAATAGTGGAGTGGAACAAGTAGAATAAAATGAACTGGTACTGGAGGAACTGTGACAGACAAAACCAAATAGGGAACATAACACTTCAGATTATTTGAGAAGATTAAGGGTTGTCATGGCAAAATGAACCACAAGATTTCCTAATTTTTTATTGCTTTCACTTCTAGACTTTGCACATTTAGGAAGTTTTTTTTCCAATCTTCCATATTCTGGATAATAAAGTGCACAATCAATGAGAAAGAAATGTGTGTTGTTGTAAAATTGGTAATAAGAACAACTAAGCACAAAATAAGTATAAAAATATCCAGTAGTACTACTATTAGCTGTCCTTTTGTTGTACTGTGACACATAACCTTGACTGAAGGATTGTTCCAAACTGTGATGACAGATACTACTACTTAAGGAACACTCACTAAACAAAAAATGTCCTGAAATGTTCTTAATGATAGGACTCAACTGGACCTTAAAACACCTGAACTTAGATATCTATGTATTTATGTCTACAGGCATCCTAGGTCAGCAATGTCAGCAATGGCCAAAGGCATATCAAACAACTCAGTCATATGGTATGGGCATAAGTCAGATGGCTAAGCACATGCACCTAACGTATTTGAGATACACCCGACTTGGCCTCCAGCTATTGCACCAGAGGGTCCAAGTTTCCCATAAATCCTATTTGATATCTGCCAACCCTATAAGCCATCCCAGCTACCTTAGGGCATCTCACATGGCACCAGAAAGTGATGCTTAGGAAATTGAATCAAGTTATAAATACCAAAAAATGGCAGGCAGACAAGCGAAAATTCTCAAGTCACCAGTTGATTCCTCTCTGTGTGGCCAACAGCCAGTTGGCTTAGTAGCTTAACTTTCCATCTTCCTCATTCAGGAAAAATGAGACACGGCAAGGCCAGTGAACTTGTCTATCCTCTGTCTTCTCTTTCCCCAATAAAATCTTCATGTAAGCTGTTTTACTTTATATGAAGCCAATATATAGTTCAATTCAAATTATGTTTCCAGGGGTTTAAAAATTCAGCTGTAATCAGCTGTGGATTCTGTTAAATCTTTTTCCTAATCCCAGTGTTCCACATGATATACCTTCATCCCTTACCTTGTTCCCCCATTTCTCACATACTAACACCTATATTTAATCTCATCTTAACTACCTGTATTAAAAGTAAGCCCTAAAGCCACATACAGTTCCTTTCCAGATGCTGCTGTTGAATTATTTCCCTATGGGTTTCACCTAACATTCCACCCATGTCCTCTGGCGCTTCAGTACACACATCTCATGCATTCAAAGTCTTTAAACTCCTTTTTCCAAGACACTCATAAACTAACACCTCTATTCCCATACAAAACAGCTAACATCTGTGCACAAAAAAAACCCACTCAAACAAATAAGAAATGTCTACCCAGCAGAGTTTTTTAACAGTGCACCTTTTAGCAGCTTTTGCAGGTAATAAATCTGCTGAGTGACTCTCATAAGACTATTTAATCCAAATAAATTCAAATGTAATACAACAATTGGAGTAACTTTCACTCATTTACACAAAATTGTAAAATAAATCTCCATTTAACAAGGGAATTATCTAAAAATAATATCAGCTACAACAAAATTCCAACAGTAAATATAATTTCCTTCTTATGATCTACAGCACTTTTTTCATCTTTTGCAACATTAGAATTTTGTCCCAAATGATAACCAAAATCCTCACCATTGATTATTATGCCTGACCCAATAAAAGTTTGAAAAGCCATGAGCTGATTACTTCTAACTCTAATACCTTAAGTTTGAAAGGCAACCCTTAAAACTGTCCCCGGAAGTACTTTTCTTAAATGTAAATCATGCATTTATCAGTATTCTGGTTCATTTGAATAATAAAATCTGTATCTGGTTCATAATCTCCTATTTAACAATTTTTTTATTATTCAGTGCAAGTTATGTCACTGTCAACATATTAGAAAATAGAAAAAAATTTCATCTCCACTGCATTGCTTAGTTTTGAAGTGTGCGCACCATTTTTACATTTCTGCCCTAAAAGGGCTATACAAGTGTACAGTAACACAGCAGTAATCAAATATTTCCCTTATGCTGAAAAGCAAAAATGCTGAATTAGCTTTATGGGTATTCAGAACAGTATGAACGTCTGATTTTGATCGTGTTCTTCTCTCAAAAATTTCCCATCAACTAATAACGCAACTTTTGTCAGCTTCAGTCTCCTCATGAGTTTTCCTATGTGACAGAAGATGGACAGATTAGATAGCCAGAGAGAACCTTTCCTACAAATTTCTGCCTGACAGATTTTTATTCCCATTCTTAATATATTTCTGCTCTAACATTTTCTGAGGTTCAGTTAATTGATGAGCCTTAGTGACTGCATACCACTGTATGTCAAGGTCCACATCTGCATTATCATGTGCAGTGGCACACTCTCTAAGGTTTCCCCAGCAAGTTCCCAAAACCACACACCATCTTTAATACACATTTCTCTTTTATATTTCATCTATCTTTTTAAGTATACATTTGGCAGAAAAGAACAATGTTACAGAAAATACTTCACCTTTATTAAATGAATGAGAGAGCTAAACAATAGATGAGATTCAATACAGCCTGAAGTACTAAATAAGTACTTTTCTGAAGTCCCTCACAGTTTCTTTAAATGTAACTTCTTCACACAAATGAAAATTTCTCAATAACCTTTAATTCCTAAAATTTTAGCGAATTATCACCTTGTTTAATGACCTCAAATATTCATGCTGTGAAAGAACAGAGAGTGAGAAGAACTCATCTCAGTTTTATCTCTGGACTGTACCTATATCGCACCAGTTTTTTATTGCATCATACTCACATATAAACTGAAATTCAAACACACACTTTCAAAAACATGTGAATCTTTCAACCCAGATGCTGCAAGAATTGGAGCCATCTTTTCCTCACAAGCACCAAAAAAACAGTCCTATCATTAAAAGGTAGGAAAGTAAGTGTAACTTCACCCTAGGTATTTAGTATTCCACCTTTAAGCATCCCAGGTACCCACCATTCCATCTAAGTGAAAAAAAACCACTAAAATGTGATCCAAGACACTACAGAGACAACTGTTACTACTATTTATTAGTCATCATATCAGACAATTCAAAGGCACAAAATTTCATTAATTAGAAGCAGTAAATATTTTGTTTTATGAAAACTTCTACGTTTGACCAACTGGTAAGACAGTAATTCTATAAGGCACTTAGGAGATTTCCTTACTGAAACTAGAAAACAGAAGATCTATAAACTGTAAATGAACTCCTTATTAAAACTTGAAACAAAGATCATATTCCCATTTATTTCAATAGGCATTAAATATGGATCTAGTTGATCTTAGGAAGTTCACTTATCTTCACTCTCAACAAAAGCAATAAGAAACAGAAGAAAAATGATCTCAAGATGTATGAATTTTAAAATTACGATAATAAAATTATGCCCGAAACTAGGTGGCATGCGAGGAAATGAGCATCACTGTGCCCAGTCAGCTTTGAAGGAGACTGAGGTGAGAAAAGCCAAAAATGAGATCCCACCAAAAAACAGATGCTGGGTCTGAGCAGAAATTTCCTGTGCATTTTTTTAATTCCCAGATTTGCAGAGCAAGATCTGTAAAAGTCTTACATTTCCAGCTTTATTATGAAGTTTTAAACTCACTTAATAATCCCAGTATAGCATGTCAATTAAAATGCTCCTGTTATCTTTCCACTATTTACAGTCCAACGGCACAAAAGAACTAAAAGTCAGTGACTCCATTTAGGTCAAACTTACACTTTATTATCTGCCTCTTAACTTCTAACATCCTGTTTGGCACATCTAACAAACCAAGTACTCAGCCTCTTTGCACTCTTCAATGTTCTTGTGCTCTTATTCTGCACTATATTAAATACCTGACTAAAAAAAAACTGGCTCGAGTCTAATGACTGGATCTTCTAAAGGGGAAACTCCTTTGACTTCAAAGAATATTTTGGAAAGAGCTCAGCATTGAACTCTCTACTCCAGCAAAATTCAGTACAAGGGTGTTTTATCTACTACCTCTAGTGTCAGCATATATCATATCATTCATCATCTCCAAATTCAACAAGATATAGCATGCTGATACAAACTTAATAGTTTATAATTTAATTCTAAATTATATCAATCTGTTCTACTTTATTCTTCTTTTATTTTTTTGCAGTAATTTTGTATGCTTTACATCTTATGAATATTAAGAAATGTTCCTTGGGAATCTTCAAAAAAACAAAAAAAGTCTCGTTCTTGGGACATTCTTGTGATGTATTCATTAAGATAAGGATCCATGTAGTGAGTTCTGTATTGACAAGATCTCTGCATGTACAAGAATATGAAGTGCTAGAAATCAGGCATTTCATAGTCTCTTAGTAATCAGTTATTTAGTCTCCAGTTACACGAAAGACAATGCAAAATGTAAACACTTTGGAAGTTCAGGATGAAAACACAGAATGAGGTAGGCAAAGGAAAGAGGAAAAAAAAAACTTTGAAATTAACATACTTTCTTTATAATTATTTAATTAATTATCTTTAAATAACATCACGCCTTTAAAAAGTCAAGAAACAAAAATTCTGCAATATAAAGTCCAGAACACATAACTTCTTTTTACGCTCTACTTATACACAATTTTCATCAGATCAAAAAAAAGAATATGTAAATAATTGTGATGGGTTTGATAAACCCCAAAAAAACTCAATGACAATAATGATGTATTTATTGCATATTGTAATTGCCATAATAAACTATTAAGTTTGCAATATTCTTGACAGCAATTTTTTATAGTATTTCTTAACTAAACAAATTAAATTTAAATGTGAAAATAGCCTAATCAGTTATTCGAGGAGAGTCTGCAAACATTAGTTTATTCCTGGAATATATAATTACACAGAAATAAAAAGAACATGAAATACAGTAAGTCTCAAATCAGTTGCTTTGAAGTACAGCTAAAAGACACAAATAAAACAGGCTTGCCATCTCCTCCCAGGTAGCACAATACCACATGACTCATTTTTTATGCTGTAAATTTGAATCAAGAACCATCGAATACAAGTGGTTACACAAATATATGCAATTGCCACATAGACTCTGGGTTTTGTTGTTAATCTTGAGTTACTTTAAAAACTAGAGGTTTCTAGCATATGCTTAAAACATGACAGTCTACTGAAAAATCTAAACTACCAAATTAAAACCTCAAAAGTGAGAGACTTGTGTGCATCTGTGCATCTCTTGATCCAAGATTGTCATGCAGTAAGGAGACAAGGGAATCTTAGGCTATGTGGTTTTGGTCTGGATATTTAGGCATGTAGCATATAAATCATTGCAATCTAGGCATTGAGACAGAAGCTAGCTATCTAAACAATTATTCATTATTTTACGTATTTATTACGTAAATTAGCATCTGTTTCTCTCCAGTTAGAAAACTTATAGTAATGTATACTGTGCTTTCCAATGGTAATATCCCAAACAATTGTTAATAATTCTGGGTACTGCATCCTATATGACAGCCTAAATCTGTGACAGAACTCCTACAAGATAACACAGCACACATTAGCATTATTTATACAGATTACACCTCCTAGAGTCCCAGCCATGTCCAGCAGAGCAAGAGAGTAGAGCTTTATTTTTGACTTATTTTTGCTTTGTTTGTGGTAGCTGTAGGTAGCCCTCAGCAAATCACAGAACTCCTAATATATTCTTAATATAGGATACCTCTTAGTACACCTATCTAGTAGTACATTAAAACACAAGGGTCTAAGAGAAAGATGTTTATTACTTAGCTATGCTCTTGTAGAGTAGGATTCCCCTATGTAAAGCGGTAGAAGATGAATATTTACACTGATGTTGACAATCTGACCTTAACTGATCTATTTTCTCCAAAGTATTGTAAGTCATGCAATGTAATCAAAAAACTGGACTTGTAATTGTCTCTATTTTAAATCATTTACATATCTAGTCCACTATTCCTTATTACAATATCTTTAAAAGCTCTTAAGAATCAAATAATTTTCACTACTGTGAAAACCATATCATATAATCCTTTTAGTAAACCTAAAAAGTACAGGTTTTTCACTCTCCTTATTGTGATTAGAAAGTTCCTAAAGAATGTCACCAATGGACAATTAGCTTTAAAATTTCAACTTCATATTTAGTACATAAAGTATAAACGTTTTTTTGTGTGTGGCAACATCTTCCTTTAAGCAGCTAATTTGTCTTCTTCCCACCCTGCCTGCACATCCTCCAGGTATTAGAACCAGATATTAAACAAACCCTAGTCATTTTACACTTCACCTCCCTTTTCACAACCATTCCAGCAGTGCAACACCTAACTTATCCCAGCTGGAATTCAATTTATTGAACATGGCTAACCAAAACTGAACAGACACAGTTTTTTGCAATGGCACCAACAGTTCCCTGTTTGACTGGGAATACTTGATCTAACATATCTGCAGACCTAGCCTGATTTTTTTAAAAGCTGTATTGGCAGTTTACAGTCTTCCTATGATTTGTGAATATTCCAAGGTTCTTCTTCAATCTCTTCTAACAGATAAAATTAAAGTTTCTAGTTTGGGTTATTGGTCTCAGAGCACCTAATCATTCAATATCCTTGAACTTCAGCCCAGTCTTTTACATCACTTCTTTAGGCATCCAGCTCTTCCCTGCTGTGTCCTCAGCATATTCCTAATGCATCAAAATTCCACTTTAATCTACATGAAAATATAACATTAACTCTGTAGGATTAGACCAATGTCCGTTGCTCCCAGATCATCTCTTCTCCAGCCAGAAGGTTCCTGCTAAGCCAGAGGACAACCCTCAGCAGCAGATAAAAGCCTTCCCTGCTGCTCAGCCTGAGTTTTACACAGAACACAAAGTACATTACAAGCTCCAGTCAAATCCTGTGAGTCATCATGAGTAACAGCCTTGACTGCTGCAGAAATTTCCATGATACTGCAACATCTACTCCCACATCCTTTCTAGGTAGATTCTAGCACGTTTTACAGTTCTAATATAAATCCATGTCTTTAACAAATTCTCATGTAGCTATAGGTCTTATAAAATAAAAAATAAATCAGACCTTTAATATTAAGTTAATCACACCCATTAATAAAAACTATATCCACTAAAAAAATGAAGCTGAAATATATTCCTTGCAATAAACACAAGAGAGTATTTCTGAAGCAAAGAGTTATAAACTAAGAAAATGGAGAGCTGCAGCAGGAATGTGGTATCTCATTGACAAGTCAGGTGTTCAACAATTTTTTTATGCAATACAGACTAGTCTAAGTAAGACTGAAACAGATATTAGTAACTTCTACTAATAGGTAGTAGGAAATACTATTTACTGTCTGTCTAGCCATTAGCCCAATTGCCTTTTACTCTGCTTTTCAAGAACTTTGCTACTCAAGCAACTTATCTTTTAAAGTCAAGTATGGTTCTAAAAATACTACAAAAATGGTTGGCTAAATGAAACTGAATAAGGGAAAACAAATACTAAAATACCCCATTACTCACTCTAGGACCTAGAGTACACCTTCAGTACAGCTCTAAATGGTTAAATGTTGTTCTTTACAAGTTAATCATCACAGCATATAACCAAATTTTTATATATTTGCAATTTTTTTAGACAAAATGGAATCATTTTACTTTTACAAGAGCCCTGGTAGCAATACTGACAATTTACTTTGTGTTTAAAGAAAAATCCTGAGGAACTCCTGAAAATATTTCAGCATTCAAATAAGCTCCTTATTCTCATCAGCCATTGAAGCATTAAATTATTTCTGGGAAACTGTTCTTGCAACTAAACACCCTTCCTTATTTTACAACCATCACTTGAGCTAGTATGGTTTCTAGATTAGGTAACGAGGAACACCTTCTTCCTTGAACGGGATTGGTATGGAATGCACTCCCACAAAAGGAAAATCTTTGAGGGCTGTTTAAGAATCCACATGAGAAAAAAATAACAGATTCATGTAAAATCACAGCAAGGTAATGCAAAAGTAAATGTTAAAACATTAACAGTGATCCACTCTGGATTTAATTAGTGTTAATGAACTCATGCACTGTGCAGCTTACACTCACAACAATGTGCACAGGGATGATAAACACCAAAATCTCATGTTTGCTGATGAAGACATCTTTCTGTACCCTTGGAGGAAGAAAAATGCCTATCAAAATGAAAGAAGAGCACTGCAAATATGAAACAAAAATTACAGGCACCCATTATACTAAAGAAAACTTTTTTTTAAATCTACTATTTTCTGGGAAGATATTACTGCTTGCCTTTGACTGCAAACCCTTTCTGTTGCAACAGCCCTTGAACCTTTCAAATGCTTTGTTTGATAGGGGTAGAGACTGACACAATCACGTGGCATACCAAGGTATTTTGAAGGAATTTTTAAAAAAAACTTTCAGATATTTTCAAAGGAAATGATGCACCAAAATGTATGAAGGGAACATCAACAGAATTATAGTGCTTTGCTTCATGTCTAATACATAAAAGTCCTTTCATTCTTTTTACACTAAAATATTTTCCCACTTTACAAAAAAAACCCCAAAATAGTTGATTTTTCTCCAAAATTTAATGCTGGATAGACACTATTCTCAGGGAAATACCATAGCTGGAAGCTGTATGGGGCTTACCTATACAAAGCTCTATGCTCCCAAGTTTTGCTTTGAGTATGCCATATACGTAGCTTTTAAACTATGAGGCTGAAGTCATCTGAAGCAAAATTACAATGTTGCCAGCTTTCATAGCACTCAGAACATTTTCTCATCATCTCCCCACCTCTGAAGACACACTGCTATCTACTAATTAAATTTCACTTCCAGATGGTGGAGAAAAATGGAAGATGCACCTCCAGCATATCTGAAAACAGAAGAAAGGTGCAATGAACGCAAAGTTCTTGCCTTTGTTTAAGACGTGATTTTTAAAACAATTTTGTTCTAGGTTTGGCTTATGCTTTCTAATGCCTGAAGCACCAACTGATTACTGGAGTTAGAGCCGTAATGAAGGACCGTTCAGACACAGTATGCTAGTAGGTTTCTCTTTCCTTCACTTCTTTCCTTCCAAAGCCATGACTAGGACAGCCATGGCCTAGGGTGTTCCTTTGGTCACCTGCCCACGTGCCTCCTCACCCACCTCCAGCCCCTCTCCACCCCCTTCGTGGCCGACAGACAGAGGGTGAGCAGCCACCTTCACTCGCCCCTCCGTGACAACCCCACCGGCACCCGAGCGCCCAGGCCAGGCGGAGGCTGCAGAGGCTCCTGAGCTGACACCGGCTCTTCCCTCGACAGCAAACGGGCCTTGCGGGGAGCAAGGTCAATGCCACGGCGTTGCCAAAACGCCTGTCACCCCGCCATTTGATGATTTTCACACACTGGATGATCACAGGTGGCGAGGACCGCTGCCGAGCGGGTTTCTTTACAGCCGCCTCGCTGCTGCTTCAGCGCCGCCAGCGATGCCCACCTGCGTTCGCGCTGCCTGGAGGACGGTGCGACACTGACCGGGCACGGCACAGCACTGACCGAGACACGAGACAGGGCCGGCCGGGGAGCGCCGCCCCGCCTCGGGCACAGGCAGCGGGCAGGGGGCAGCTGGGGGGCGGCGGGAGAGCCGGGGCGGTGAGTGAGGGAGGCGGTGAGGGAGCGATGAGGGGGCGATGAGGGAGCGGCAGGGAGCGGCGAGGGAGCGGTAGGGAGCGGTGGCGCCCCGCGCGCCCCGTCCTCCCCCTGGCGGCGACTGCCCCGCGCGGGGCCGAGTCCGTCCCACCCCGTGACCCGCGGCCGGCGGTACCTGCGCGGGGTGCGCGGCCGCGGGCGGCTCCCCTGTCCCGAGCTGCTCCCGGAGGAGGTGCTGATGGCTGAGGCAGTGCTTCAGCGCCGACGGCACCGTGCCCATGGCTGGGGCCGCCGTCGCCGCCGGGTCAGCGCAGCCGCCCGGCCCGCGCGCCAGCGGCGCCGCGATTGGCGGACCGCGCACGCCGCCGCCTCCCCGCCCGTGCGGCTGCGGCGGCCGCTGCCGATCCCTCCCGAGCCCCGGCCCGGGCAGCGCCGCCCGCCCTGCCGAGCCCACCTCGAGCCCCCCGCCGAGCCGCTGGCACTGCTGGCTGGCGAGAGAAACCCCTGCGGAGCCGCGGACCGGGACGCGGCGGGCACTAGCACGGGCACAGCCGGCCGTCCCGCCCCACGCGTGCCCCGACACGGGGCCCAGCCTGAGCTGGCGGGGCTTTAGGGAGAAGGGGGGAAAGAGAGGAGCAAGGAGGAGAACGCTGCTTTCGGACCAAGCCCGCGTGCCCCCTTCGGCATCCCGGAACTGCGCAGGCAGTGCGGGATTAACGCGGCCCTGTTAGCCCCCACGCGGGGCTCCGTGCGCACACTGACATTTCTGCTTTCCACTCGAGTAGCAGAAATTTGTCAGCATAGCAAATGGAATTGTGTTCAGGTTTTAACACCTCTCTCCGCAGCAGCAGGTTATATTTTGTCAGCTCCTTCAGCATCCAGTGTGTCAGCCAACTTTCCAAACTCCTCTCAAGCAAAATACGAAATGCCCTGGAAATCGTTTCTGGATCATTCCTTTTCTAGGGTATCAGGGATTTTTTCTTAAATTACCTGACCTTTCTCTCGGTCATTTTCTGAAAATATTATCCGGTTTACTGCCAAGTCTCTGTTTCAGTCGTTCACAGATAGGCATGATGCTCTCAGAGCCCCAGTTTTCTTCTGTTGTTTTGCATTTCATGTTTTCTATTCTGTGCATCCAGAAATGATGTCTCCATGGCGATTGTGAAACAAAACTGAATGCTGATTGATTGGCTGGGAAATTCTTGTTTTTTGAGGATAATGATGGCTCTGCAGAAATAAATACTTCAAGTACAACTTAAAAATTTATTTCAAAAAATTGCCTGTAGTCATCTCTGCAGTTTCAAATCTGGCCACTGAGAAGTGCCAGGAGATTTTTCTACGGACTGTAATATGAGTCAGTTAATATCTTTTCTGCCTTATTCCAGTAAAATATTCAAGATTTTTACAAATCAAAATTCCACCAAGTTTCCATTAAATGGTGACTCTGGGTACTTGCCTTGGTCTTGTTACCCATAAAGTTAGGGATAAAATGTAGGAAAGCTGGCCAAAAAATCAAGCCTTTCTCTTTTGTCTCCCAGTGAGAGACAATTTATCGATGATTTGATATATGTGAAAGGAAAGCCACTTTATTGAGATAAAAATATGCATTTTTCTTTTTCACTTTTCAGTGTATTTCATAGTGAGGAAGTTACAGTATGTGAATGAAATGTACCTTGCCTACCTACCTGATCTGTTCACAAGTTACGCCAGTGCCAAAGTCGAATTTTGTATGGTCTTTAATCATCTTTCTTAAAAATACCTGTGGGATTAGCAGTATTGTAACCCTCTGCAGGTATCTTAGACATCAAACTGCTATCTTTGCCGCATTAAATCCCTTCTATCTAATGGTATTGCTTCTGTGTCTGCCACTGTTTCTATATAAACATAGCTAAAACATACTGCCAGATTGATTGCCATTTTTGTAGGGTTTAAGGCTTTGATAGGCTCTTCCAGCCTATGTCCACTGTGAACACTTTCTAACACAAACCGTTTAAGACTCAGAATGCCAACAAATATGCTGAAAATGAGCATCTTTCTCTGAAATTGTGGTTTCATTGGGCAGAGAAGGAAAATATACCAGAGATAAATTCTAAAGTAATCCCAAATAAACTGAGTTCTCATGCAACAGTTTCTCATTGTTGCTTTTCTGCTGTACCTCTCATTCTCCTTGCAATCAGAATTTGTTCTTCACCCTTGCCAATCTGGCACTGAATTTTTCAACTAGTCCTTCTAAATCCATGCAAGGAGTTTTTTTCAAAATCAGGAGATGCATAAATAAAAGACATTAATCTGAAATTTGCATGTTTCTCGGGAGAAGAATTGTGATCATTTATTGGAAAAAACCCAGTATGTTAAAAGCTTTAGAGCTAAAATGAATTAGTTACTGTTAAACACGAGTTGCATCAGACAGTAGTGTGCAAGTAGTTCCAAGAGGATTGTGTCTGAGGCATGCATAGTCACCCCAATAGTGTTCTTTGCTTGTAGAGTCTACGAAATTTACTTCACCCCACTTTGTGAATTAACATGAAGGCAAATACAATAAAATATAATGTTTAACCTTGTCTACGTTAAGCGATAGAATGAGTATATTTACTAATTGAAGGGTTTGCAAAATCACAAAAAGAATAATGGACATTTCTGGCATATATTTCTGTAACAGCTCATGAGCCACTCATAGTCTGGACATTTATGTGCCCTGTGCTGTTCTTTATTTTGATTCTGCATATCTTTTGTTCAACAATGACATTTTGGAACAACTTCAGTTCACTAGAACACATGGAAGAACTCAGATGTGTTTAATGCTGCATCAGGTTATTGAGTAGAAATTGTACATTTTGGCTTTCCGCTTTCCATCTGTCTCTTAAAACTATTTATCATTCTGATACTCCTCGGAATTCATCATTGTCATTGGCTCACACTGTGTGTGCTGGTCAAAGGTTTTAAAACGTTTTTTAAAAGGAATGCTTTTCACTAAAGTGAGTAATCTCTCATAAAAGTCATGCCACCAAGCCAACCAGATGGGAAGAACAGGCAAAGTTGTGTAATATGCAGAGTAACTTCAAATATTACCATGAGAGATGTTTCTGTACTCCTTATTGTTCCCAAGCAGTTGCACCGGTGGTTTGCAGTCAGATCATTAGGAGTGGAAACATAAAGCTGCTGGATTTCCTGCAGTGTGACACAAAACCTTGGCCAAGAAAGGCATGGTAAAAATAGGTTGATCGTTTATAAGCATCTAAAAGAAAATAAGAAAGTTGTTTAAAGAGTGATTTGATGACAGCAAGAAGGACAGAATCAGAAGCAAGGGAGCTATTCATACTGCTGATAATCATAAGTGCCAAACTGGCAAGCAGCCAAGGTGCCTACTAGGCAGGGATCAAAGACACATATGGTGAGTCTCAAACAACAAATAAGCCATAGAATTTTGGCAAGCATTGCAGGAATAATGTGCTCCAGCCCTGACAAAGAAGATGAGGGCTAAAGAAAAAACAATGGGGCTACCAATACTGGATCATACCTCAGGGAAAGAAAAGCTTTCATCATTTCATTTTTATTGGAGAAAAATGCAGATAACTTCTCACATATGGTAGGTCTGGTTGATCTAAATTGATGGGAAGTGTAACACAATGTTAAAAAGTATTCTTTACAGTTGTGGCAGTAAATCAGTGTTCCATTAGCTGCGGCATCATTCAGAGACAACATTCTTCAGAGAGTTAGTAATAGATTTACTTTGCCAAAGTAAGACTATATCCCAGGTGATAGACACCTGGCATTTGAGGCAGACACAATCAAGAAAAAAGTCCAAGTTATGTCTTGCCAGATGTTGGATCCTGTTCTTTTCTATTCTTCTACTAATTCAGTCAGATAGCAGGTTTTTTTGCCAACTAGATCACAATGTAAGTCAAACAAACAAACAGAAAGGAAACATTTTATTCTCATGCTACTTGACAGCATTCAAGAGGAAAAGAAGGAAATCCTGTGAGTGTAGATCTGGTTTCATAATCACAACAGTTATACATACATACACAGAGTCATAAAAGAAAGGGGCATATCATATGCTATGTTATTTTACGTTTATAAAGGGCAAGGACTTTTATACTAGCAAGAATGGTACTTGGCAACCTTTTGGGTCTTTGTGTGGTCTCCAAAGTACCAGTGCTACATTGCTACATATAATTGTTATGAGGCATATCAGGGACAGCAGAGAATTGCAGCAGAAAGTGCGTATTTATGGATAACGTTTTCCATTTGAGTTGTTTCCATAACTGACAGAAATACTGATGAACCAAATGTGTCCTGTGTCTGACTCCGTTGTTTAGACTAATTTCTTTGTCTCAGTGACCTGACCTACCACTCAGCAGTATCAGGAGGAACTATAAGCCAATTCCTGAATGGATTTTCAAGGTGCTATTATAATATTTAAGAAAATATTTCCTTTTCAGAGCAAGTATTTTGCCTACTGTTACACAGACTTCGTTTCCATCCCTTTTTTCCACATAAATGCAGTTAGTATCTCCATCTCCATCCAGTCTTCTCTGCCAATAAATACTAATGTGATTTCTTATATGGATATAAGGTGCAATATGCAGTAACTTCTGATTTCCTTCCTCCCTTTATGTTGTTAACATCCAACAAAATCATATGGATTGTCAGTGAGTCCAGTTTTCTTGCTTTTTTAGCAAGTGACCCTGTCACATCATGCAGGATAAAAGAGAAACTATAGGTTACCCTTAGGAAATATTTACTGAATAAAGACATGCTGGGACGGCTTTTGTGCTGTATGCATTTCTTCTCAAGTAGAGAGCATTTATCAGAGTTTAGTCAAAACAGGACAAAATAACCACCTGGAAAATGTACCTACACTGCATTCTGGGAATAATGCATTCCAAACAGGAAAAAAGAGCTAAAGGCCTGCACCTTTTCTGTTCTCTTAGGGAATAATTCTTCTGATTTATTTTAAATACAGAGTTTAGGATCAAATGAACCGTATTCTATGAAGCATATGCAATTTCTGTGTTCCAAACTTTTCCAGCAAGTGAAAATGAATTAGGCATTGTCCAATAAAGCACAAATGAATGATTATATGAATCCAAAGTTAAATTTATCTGTTCCTTTTTTGTTTTATTTTTCTAATTACTAAGTTAATGTACAAAACCTACTGTGTGGTCATACCAGGAATAACTAAATTTTTTCTAGGCATTTACCTTTTAAAATTACTTGGGATACTCAACTACTATGTCCCTGGCATTACATTGTTCCAGAGTAGTAGTAACAGTTTAAATTCTAGTAAAATGACCTGTCTGACACTAGAATTTTTCTGTTTCTTCTGTGACCAGCAATACTCAACTTAGGAAAAAAAAAACAATGGAGAAGTTTTCCGTGCAGTATAAGCTTTCCTAATTTGGCAATCAAACAGTAAAAAAGGCAAAGTTATTACTGAAGAGGCAAAGCAAATAAAGGATGTGCTTGCCAAGGTAGTTTGCTCAAGGTAGTTCCATATGGCAGTTTCACATTTTTCAATTTACTTCATATTATTTTGCCTAAACAATGTGTAATTAAAATACATATCCACAGTAACTGAATTCAGTTGTTAAATTATCTACACGGCAAAAACTTTTAGAACCATACTACTAAGTAATGAAAAATAAATTGAAATAGTGTGTAATGTGGAAGAAAAGCAAGTATCACATGCACCATAACACAAAGTAATCTGAGATCATCAAGTAAATGTGTGCATCATTTATTTCTCCAGTTCTGTTTGTATTTAACTTCAGAGTCAGATTGCAGTTTTCAGCTGAGTCCTGTGATCTAAAATCCTCTTTGGTAGCATGCATAAGTTAGGACAAAGAACTGTGTTTTTTGGCTTCACTACTAAAGACTGAACCAAGCAAATGAACACTGTAACTCTAGAGGAAAGTCTGACATAGGAAAGACTGAACTGCTATTGACGTTCAGAGATTCCCCTTTCAGCATAATAGTAGCAACAGCACAATAAAGTAAAACACTAGGAAAAACTCTAAATTTTTTTACAGCTTCTTTTGTGATCTTCATTGCTAATACAAGATGCAATCACATAAAAATTAAAGTGCACTACTTCATGTTGCAATTGGAAAAATTATCATGTTCTTGAATGTGCAGTATCTCTAACAAAAATTTATCTGTAAGCTTCATCTGGGAGTAAAAAACCTGTAATACCATTAAATTAAAATGCTAATGTCATATGGTGAAGCAGAATACATCTTACTGTTGTTACATTTAGGGACCTACAAGTGTTGCTTAAGCAATATTCTGTGAAAGAGAACCGTGTTCTTTTTTGGAAGAAGAATGCCATTTGCAGTATCAACCATTCCATGCTAGCCTTAACTATTTCTTTCCCCAATTTAAAACACAATTCACCTCCAAAGCAGATGTTTATATACCACAATGAGAAGGGATTTGTTTGACATAGTAGATCTGGGGGTTTTAAGGTCTATTTGTCAGCTCAGAGAATGATCATAGAATCATAGAATTGGTTGGGTTGAAAAAGATATTTAGGATCATTGAGTTCAGCTGTAAACCCAACACATCTAAGTCCATCAGTAGAGCATGTCCTTAAGTGTCACAATTTATGTATCAATAAGAAAACTGGCAATTTTCTTAAGAACATTCACAATTTTCTCATATTTCTGCTTGCAAATAATAGCTTTAAAATGTGTTAGGGTGGTCCTAGTACAACAGGGTACTATTTTTATCTGGGATTGAGTTAATTGTTTTTGTCGTAGCTTTATGATGCTGTGTTTTGGATTTCTGATGTAAACGGTGTTAATAATACACCCATATTTTAACTATTGCTGATCAGTGTCAAAGCCTTCGCTGTTTCTCCTTATGTGGTCCCAGCAAGTAGGCTGGGGGTGGGCAAAATATTGGGAGGGGACATGCCAGGACAGTTGACCCCAATTGGTCAAGGGGATATTCCAAACCCTATCACAGAATCACAGAATATGCTGAGTTGGAAGGGACTTGCAAGGATCATCAACTCCACCCATAGCCCTGCACAGGACAGCCCCAAGAGTCTCATCGTGTGCCTGAGAGCATTGTTCAAACAATTCTTGAACTCTGTCAGGCTGGGTGCTGTGACCACTTCCCTGGGGAGCCTGTTCCAAAGCCCAACCACCCTTTGGGTGAAGAGCCTTTTTCTAATATCCAACCCAAACCTCCCCTTACACAACTTCAGGTCATTCCCTCAAGTCCTGTCACTGCTCACCACAGAAAAGAGATCAGTGCCTGCCCCTCCTCTTCCCCTCACCAGGAAGTTGTAACTGGAATGAGGTCTCCCCTCAGTCTTCTCTTCTCCAAGCTGAACAGACCAAGTGACCTCAGCTGCTTCTCCTTCAGCTTCCCCTCAAGGCCCTTCACCATCTTCATTGCCCTCCTTTGGACACTTTCTAAGAGCTTAATATCTTTCTTATATTGCAGTGCCCAAAACTGCACACAATATTGAAGGTGAGGCTGCCCCAGTGCAGAGCAGAGCGAGACAATCCCCTCCCTTGACCAGCTGGCGATGCTGTACCTGATGCCCCCCAGGACATGGTTGGCCCTCCTGGCTGCCAGGGCACTGCTGACTTATGTTCAACTTGCCATTGACCAGGACCCCCAGGTCCCTTTCTGTGGCACTGCTTTCCACCATCTCATTCCCCAGCCTGTGTGTACATCCAGGGTTGCCCTATCCCAGGTGCAGAATCCAGCACTTTCCTATGTTGATGTTGTGCTCAGCAATAAAAGTTGGTGGGGTGACATCCAGGGTTATGGCATTTGCCTTCCCACATAACGTGTGATGGAGCCCTGCTTTGCTGCCTGCCAATGGATAGTGGTGAGTCAATTCCTTATTTTGCCTTGCTCATGGGCACAGATTGGCTTTCCCTGTTAAACTGTCTTTATCTCAACCCACGAGTTTTCTCACTTTTACCCTTTTGTTTCTCTCCCCCATCTCCACGGTGTGGAGGAGTGAAGGAGTGACTGGAGGGCTGAGCTACATACCAGGGTTAACCCACAAACAGATACAACCATCTATCTGTTGAGATTGCAGAGGATTGAAATAGACATGGACAACATTAGTCAAACCTCCTACTTAAGACACTTAAATTAGGCATTGCAGCATTTATGAGCCTTTAGAGAGATTTAAGCTGCGTTTTTCTGCAGTAAGTGGAGGGAACTAGGCATCCACATCACCCTTCGGGAGTAGTTTGGATCAGTTTAGCTACAGACTTGCTTTTCCACTGTGATTAAGGAAACTTGGTGTCTTCTAGGCAGGGCAATATGTCCATATGTTGAACAGGTAGCCACTGATATTTGGCCAGGAGGAAACGTCAAGCACAGAGGAATAGCCACAAACTTCCTGGCTGTGTTTGACCAGCCTTCAGAGTATTGAACCCACACTTCCCATTTCCTAGGAGAGAATCCTAGATGCCAAACCAAATGTTGACACTGGATCACTGTACAACCAGGAATTTGAGTAATAAGGAATCAAAACCAATGCATAGAATATTTTATTAAGTTCTACAGTAACACATAAGTGTTACAGTTGTGACTTTTCTTTGACCTTTGCATATTGCTGGTCCTAGTGCAGAAAGATGCTTAAATATCTATAGTTTCCTTGAGATCAACAGATAA
>JAWWEU010000111.1:91929269-91959634 GCA_035583155.1 Acropternis orthonyx | reverse complement strand
ATAGAGGGTGTAGAATACACAGTCTTAGGCACACCCACACAGTGACAAACTGGTCCTGGTCACTATAACCAGGACATCCACTGTACTGTCACCCGTGCTTCCTTACTTAACACTCTCTCAAGAGCATTCACAGCATTTAACACAGAAGTTTTGTATCTGAAACTTCTGCCACACAAGGCTCAAATTTATCTTGCAGTGATATCAGTGAAACTGTCCCTGGGATTTTACACTGCTGCCTCTTACTGCAGTATTTGATTATTTTCTCTATAGAATTGGTAACAACAGTAATGCCTCTACTTTGGAAAATATTAACTCCCTTTGGACTGGAGTTTGTTCTTGAGATGCAGGATTTCAGTCATTAATTTTTGTTTATATGGGTATATTCTCAAATACTAACACTAGAAGCAGTGCTGTGACTGTGATGGATATGCACTAGAAATTCTTGGTCAGCTGCAATATTTTTAGTAGCATTCATCAATATATTTGAAAAAAATAGATAATCCCTTGGGCACATTAAGCCTTCCTAGTACATCAATTTCTTGCTATGGGGATAAGGAAGTTGACTAGTTGACAGATTTGTTATTTTTATGAGAGAAGGACAAGTCAGAGTAATGAAAATTTTTCTGCAGCAGCAAGTTTCTTCACAGAAGGATTTTGTTAATGGAATAAGAAGTTTAATATTAGGGAAAAAAATGTTTTGTCTAGTCTTACCAGATTGTCTGGTAAAACAAACACAAAACTTGGTTCTTCTGGAATATGATCCTGTAGATTTCCAAATGTTCCTGTTAATTTAATGCCCTGTATGTACTTTTACAGCTGGATTCATGAGCTGAAGCTGTTAAATTTAATTTCTAGCAAGATAAACAGTTTATGGTCTAGTTTTATTATTCATATTTCTGAGCCTTAAGCACTAAGACATTGCCTGTAGGGATGTTTTAAAGCAACACATGAGTAATCCACCCCACAAGAGTATGAGTAAAGGAGGGGCAATATATCCACAGCTGATCCCCAATGACTTTTTCTCATTATTCCTGCAGTCAAAATAGTATCATTTTAAAATTAGTGCAATAATAAAGAGTAAAGCTTGGTGACTAACCTGATGAACTGTTTAAAAAATTTAATGAAGCAAAACAAGACTGAAAGATAAAGTGTACTGGCATCATTCCTCACCATTGACAGACTCACCTGCTGTGAAAGGAGATAAAGGACATTTTCCACTTAGATGTAAACTTTCTAGAGCCTGCTCTGCAAGTCATAGAGTGTGACAACCAGTCTGACGTGGGTCTTGCTCTCCAACTGGAATTTATTTTAAGTCATTGTGGAATTTTGCAGACTCATAATGATTTGGATATCTATCTTAACCATAATGATAAAGTATATTTTCTCAAATGAAGCACCAGTCTTCCTTTAATGCAACCATTCTCCTTTATATTTAAAGTCTACTGAAGTATTTCTCAGCAAAATACCAGTTACATATATTTTCTTCATGAAAAATGACAGGCAAACTGCAGTTCTGTTATTTGATGTATGAGTTATGCTCTAAATTACAACTGCTTTCAATTTGACCTATTTTGTTTAGGAGGAAACCTCCATATGGATGAAACCTCCCTCTTGTTGGATGAATACTTCAGAGACTTGCCACACAAGTTTGACAGAGCTCAGCAAATTTGGCAGGCTTCGTTCCAGAGAGGCTCAGGCCTGCAGTAATCCTGGTGTGGCAGATCAGAAACAAAGTGCAACAGGAAAACAATACCAGGGATGGTTGCTTAGCACATGTCTGCTATACATATACATGTATTCTTTTCACCAAGGTGCACATGGTTGTGCAGAATTGTAAACTGGCAAAATGTAAAGCAAAATGACAAACCTGAAAACAGCAAGCCACCAAAACATTTGAACAGTATAAAATTGATAGCAAATCTGAAAAGTGTGTAATGTAAGCATAATTAAATGCAACTTTATGACTGTGCTGCTTAAGCACTCTGTTTTGTGAGGTGCTGAACACTCTTCTCTTAAGACACATAAAATTTTTTTTAAAAAAAAGAAGCTGTGCAAGGCAAAAAGAAAGGCATTTAATGATGTCATCAGATCTGATTACCCAAAACAACAGTGCATGAGTGTATATCTCCTATATGCCAGCTTTATAAGAAAACTCTTGAAACATAAAAGCCTCAAGTCCATAGGTCCCTCAACACCTCTAGTGTCTGAGCAGTTTCCGTGTTATTATGATTTTGTTCTAAATAACAAGGCTGTGTTACACTAGAAAAGCATTAGATACTTTGTGTAATGTAAATTTAGAAATATTAAATAAATGTAGCAATTTGTGCATAGTGTAGCCCTAAAGCCTATATTATATAACTTATTAGTATAGCTTGCTAAGTACCTTTACACTGAATTTCTAAAAATGTAGTTTATCGTTCTTTGTTAAGAATTTCAACTGACAGGGATTTTAATGAGGTAAAGAGTTCTTCTGTCTGTAAAAATATACTGAGAAAGAGACATAACACCTGATAGCCAGTCAAAGCTACTCAGCAGCCTTGAAACCATTCCAGAAGTCGCGATACTGTGTCAAAGGAGATGAGGAAGAGGAAGAAGAGATCAAGACAGGGGTCTTCTGGGACCTCCGACTCAAATTCAGGGGCTTGTCAGAGGCGTGGTGAGGGCGGTACTATGGGAGGGCCGGTTGTGGATGTGTCTGTAACAGATGAGGTAATGTCCAAATACTGTAATTAGAATCTGAATAATTGTAGTTAGATGGTAGAATAAAGTTGTAAGGCCTATGCAACTCAGTGTGCACAAAATATTCCTGGGCACCTGGGCACCATAATAAAGGAGTGCTTTTTGCCTTTTAATACTCAAAAATAGTCCAGAGAATTATTTCTTCGACTTTAGGCATCAATAGGAAAGATATCTGTTGATTCCAATTGGATTTTGTAAGCCTATGAGCTAAAAGATGATGGCTTCTTCACAATTAGTTGGACAGTGATTCAGGTTCATAAACATGGATGCCTGGTGTCATTAAGCACTATAGTTAATGAGACATTTGTGTGAGGCTAATAAATAGTAGAGATTAAAAAAATTAGAGAGGATGCATACTTTAAATGGGGTTGGCAGACCTATGAGACTGTGACCTGTGCCTTTCTAGAATGGCTGTGCATCTGCTTTACTTGTCTAAGTGGTTTGAGGCCAACATAAAAATAAGCAGCTCTAGGCCCTCTGAATTTTAAGCTCTGTCTCATGTTCTGTCACAACAGCTTCTTAGCTTCTGTTTTTATTTTCTAATGAACAAAAGAGAAAGGAAAGAAAGGGCATCCATATATATCACCTTATCTAACTTATTTAGCTATGTACTTTGCCTAATGCAACAAGGCAAAACAACTTTTCTGTTTGATAGTCTTTGATTTTATATTTTCCATGTGGCAATGGGAAGTGTCAAAATCTATAATATAATCTCATGAAGATTTGGTCTTCTGGTTCTGAGAATTATCCCCAGTGTTTTTGTTTACCCAGAAATAGTGATTAGTTCTTTTGCAATTATGGATTTTGGGCCTGATGACTTCCATATTGCTACAGTGAAAACTGATTTTGATGGCTCCCAGCAGTGTCAAAAGAAACAAAAGTTTAAAAAAAAAATTAAACCATAGAAATATTAAAGCCATATTTTTATATTTTCCCTCTAGTTATATTTTGAAGAGATATTTTCTTTTTATTGTTATTTTCACAACAAAGTACATCTAAAATATTGAATTTATCCATAACTCCTAAAGCCCAGATTTTAATTACATATAATATATGTACATTTAATTACATTTAATACATACATTTAATTACATATAATACATCAGCAGGCATTTCAGAAAACTGGCTTTTTAAAACATTTCAGAATGGCTGGAAATACCATCTGCCAAAAGCACATGGAACACCTCTTAAAGAGATGCAGATCAGTGTGCTACAAAGGACACTTTAAAAGATATCCAGCTTTAGATACAAGCTGAAATGAAAGCCAAAATACATTCAGGAGACTGAAACACCACAGCTTGGACTTCCTCAGGCTGTGTGCTGAAGAAAAAGCTGGACTGTAAAAAGTCATGATCTGAGCTTCCATTGACCTTTGCTCTGCCTTCTTAACTCTGAAGAGTGCAGTGCTTCAGGACCGTAGATAACTATAGTCACACTTCAAGAAGACATATTCCAGATTCAGGATACCTGCTAATGTGCACAGAAGTAGCAGAGGGGAAAAAAATCAAACATATTTCTATGGGGTAATTAAGCAAAATAAAGTGGTTTGGAAATAGTATTTCTTTCTGACAATAGAATTTTAAATTATTTTTTTTCCAAACTCCTTTTCCCCTCACCAGTTGCAAGGAATTTGTTTATGGCCTACCCAAGCTATATGCAGTGTGGAATTACTGTATTTCCTACTGATCCTCACCAGCAACAACAGAAGCAAACCTGTTATCATGATTTCAATTGAACTACCTAAGTTATGTCTTGAACTTCTGACATAAATAAAGATTTACAGAAAATCCAGAAAAAAAGTATCGATTTCTGCTCTTTCCCATCTTTGTTGTTGATACCATTGTACCAGCTGCAAGATGGAGCCTGGTAACTTCATATAAACATGTATTGTGTATGTGAAAGATGTGCGCAACTTGAAGTTTACCAGCTCATGTGATCACTGCAAATAAAGTCAGTTATCTGCTGGCTTTTTGATTCAAAAGAATAATTTACTAATTTTTTTAAACACCCATCTGCCACAGCTCAGGTTTTTAAGAACTGCACCTAACTTCTTCCTTTAACTATCAGTTTCCAGCTGTTGATATCTGCACTCTGCCCACACCAGTGAATGTCTGCAAAGCACAAATAAGCAAGGCGTGGGAGCAGGAGGCCTTCAACTTTTTCTGTTGAAGGAAGATAGCAGAAGGAATAGCTGGTGAAATGATTAACTCAGAATAGAAATAGTTTCTCACCTTCAGCAGGTAAGAAATACAAGTCAGAGAATAAGGGAACCAGCTACTTCTCAGGAGACTCACAGAAGGTTTCGCTTTCTCCCATTGATGTGAAATGAAGGTAAGAGAACATGTCAGCGTGGGAAATAGGTGATTAGCATTTCAGAAGAGCTAGGAAGAAAGAATCCCACTGGAGTGAACATGAAACACAAACATGATCGCTACATTTATTTTTCAAGGACAAAGAAGAAAGGTTTTGAGGGTACTTCAGAGAATACGTTAAACAGAAAGTACAAGTAACAGGTTGTAACTGTCTCCTGTGCATGGGACAAACAACTACATAGCGCTCAGTCCTGTGGATTCGCATCCCCTTCGAGAAGCTCTGCTGAAATCAATGACCCAGTGGCCTCATTCCAGATCCAAAGACACAGACTTCAGTGGACTTTCAGTTTCCACCTCAGTGTGGGTTTAAGGAGTAGGGGGGTGTTGTCAAAATTGGGGCCAGTTCTTTATAGATATATAGATATAGATATATATTCATATATATATAAGCAGAAAGGTCCTGAAATTTTAAGATTTTTAATTGTGAAAAAATACTAAAAGGCCTTTCTCAAAAAGAATCCATTCATGATTTGCATCTCATGTCAGAACATCAAGAAACTGGGTTTGATCCCCTACTAAGTTAGCAGGGGGAGATCTTTGTTTTGTTTTGTTTTTTAGCAGAAGGCAGATTTTCTAAAACCTTCGTGGAATCCAGAGGGTCGCCCATATATTTTCTGTAAAAGTACTGTGAAGAGAAGATGCAGATATTCCCTTTTCTGTCCTCCCTCAGTGCTACACCTTCCTTATATCATGTCACTATACTTGTGAAAGGCTTTCTTCAAAGTTAGAGAGGGAGGAGCCAAAGGAACTATAGGTGAAGGTAAATTCAGTACTCAAAGGGAGTGATAACAGTGTCTGCTTTTAACATTCCTCAGCATGGTCTCTTTCCTTGAACTGAGGCCTCCCAGTACTTATTATAGCAAAGTTGTTCTCTTCCTGTAAGCTAAGTGTGAGTTCGATTGCTTCACCATATTGAAGGCAAAATACATACTTTGAAGAAAGCACGGTTCATATTTTAAGGTATTTCATCACTCAAGGCCACAGCTGTGCAATACCAAAAGAGCAATCAAGAGACTAAGGACTGTCAACAAAGAACAGTTCTCTACATCACAGAATCAGACACATTTGCACTCAATTAACACTTTGCTTAAAAATAGACAGAGATAAGCCCTAAAGAGCGTGGTGCCCAACAACCCTGTCATTATATATACAATACCAATGCATAACAGCAGTTATCATCATGCCTTACCATTCCATTTGCTATAACAACAAAAACATCCACTATAAATTCCTCATCGTGTTTGAATATATTTGGAGATATTATCATAAAGCTGTCTCCATGATATGGTCAAAGGGATGATAATCTAGTTTGTTTTAAAAGTGAAATTTATATAATCTTATTATTTTCTTCTTGAATTCCTTACTAAGTGCTGATTAAACATAAGCCTCTGTCATGTATGGGTGGCAAAGATGACTTTATGCCACTTTTACTGTTCTTGAGGTTCAGCAGAAACTATTTTGACTGTTGTAGAAGTTAGCTCTACTTCAAAATTACACAAATCTGTGCATAGAGCCAAAGATACAGGGACTAGTGGAGTGCAGGATTGCTCTGGACTATCACTTCTTCAGGGAAAGCCCACTTCTTTTTTATGGCAGGGAGTCAGTTGGAACATAGCTTTTCAGTCCTTTTCCATTCCCGTGACACAGGGATTCATGCATGCAGGAGAATTTAAGTCTGCATAGATCAGCTAATCCGACAGCTGTTTTGCAGTACCTGAGTAGTGCAAACCAGAAAGAATTAGACTGAGAAGAAAACTCATGTTATAGCAGGTCACAATTCAGTAAAGCATTCAGCCTCACCTCAAACATTTCCATCTGCAAAGCTGTATCTGGAGAAGGCGTACAGCATTTACAGAGCACTCAACAAAAGAGTAAACTCCTTGTTATTTTCCATAGCAGCTTTCTAATGAAGCAAAGCACTTGTAGAACAGAAGTAATAACTTTCCTTTTACAGAAGTATACATCACTAGAGATGGTTCCCACATGGAGAAGAATTGCCTCAGATTTTTTTAGCATTTCCTTGGCACTTGGGACCTATTTATTACTTCATATACATGGATGTAATGGCAGTTAACACACAGTTATGATGGGGAAGTGATGTAGGATTCTAAAATATACAAATTGCAGTACATATTAAACTTTAATTTGCCGCCAGTCTCAAGTCCTTCAGCTTTTTTAGGACTGCAAGGCCATTCCAGAAGTGTGGTGGACATGAACTATATTAGCTGTTGGTTAAACCCAGGGCTGCTAGCTAGCTCACTGGGGGAATATCAATATGTTCTCTTCTCTTTGCACTTCCCTGGTGCTGTGGAGAAGACGTGCATAAATAATTGCAGTTTTTGTGGAAGTCCAAGTGAACAATACCTGGCTTCCATGGTCAGATCAGAGTTAGGTGATGTACAACATTTTCATTTGTAGCAATATGTTCTGTAAATCCTAGTAGTTTTACTGATTGTCATAAAAGTAGTGGAAAATATCACAATTAGTTATGAGATTCAGTGCATGATTAAGACACCTGAACTTATGTGTCTATGTGCAATTGTCTCCCTGTGTGCTAGGTACCTGAGCTCCAATGGCAGCTAGCAAAAACCTAGCAAATGCAGCCCATGGAGCTGGAAAAGCCATTCACAGCTCCAGATACAAAGAGAATTAATTCACTCTGTAGACTATGCTGATTAGATAACTGCTATCACACAAGTCTAAACACCCTTATTTGGATTCAGTTCCCTAAATTTAACAGGTCTGCTCGAAAAATCCTGGTGCCATTCAAGATGCCATTGTTCCCTGGCTGCCAGACTAGAGGATTGGTCCCCTGCAGGCCTGAGACATCTGTCAAACCTGCCACAGATGTCCTGGACACCCCTGAGCACCTCAAATTAAAATGCTACAAATAGGAGATTGTCTTCAACTTCATCCCTTTTAAAGTTTTGGATGCTTAATTATGGATTAGAGAGATACTTCTCCCTCATGGTGTTTCACAGTTTGGAGACTGAGGGCAATTTTTTTCTTTCAAGAAAACCAGAACAACCAAGTACCTTCTGTTTAGCCCATCATCCAGTGGTAGCATCCACATCCTGCCTGAGCACAGTGGAGCACCTGTATTTTACTGCAGAAGCTCCCTAACCATCACTATAATTTTTCCAGGAGCAATACTAGTCAGCAGGCCATGGACTTACTTTTTCAATTGCAGATGCTGACTAGAAAATGTTTAATCGGGCAATGAAAAACATTAATTAACCAGATGAAACTGACAAGCTCCTATTCCTTGAACCTCTGAAGACAGGCGGGTTAGAAACACTGTTACATTCAGACCCTTTCAGCCAAAGGATAGAACTGTAACCACGTTTCTCATCAGTGATAGGTGCATTTTACCCTATGGAATTCAAAATTAAATGTTTGCTCTCTCTAAGTGTTAATATGGAGTCATCTGTGGTTATGTTGAAAAGTAAAATTTGTGATACTTGAGCAACTTTGAAATCATAAGCTTAAATCCATAGGAATTTTCTGTACTGCAATTGAGTACGGAGTCAGAAAATCTCTGCTTTACAGTTAACATTCTAAAGATGCATTTAGGTATATAAATTATTCCTCTTTGATTTCCATTATCCCAGTTCTTAAGTAACTAAATAATTTGTCAGGAAGGTCATTGTCTGGTTATAGCAAAAAGTTGATTTAAATTGTTCAAGATCTTAAACATTTTTAACATCAATTTAGAAGTAAATTATCACACATACTGTATATAAATCTGTTCTGTATTGATATTTGATTTTTCTGTCTTGTTCTTTAAATCATTGTACTACATAATGAAAAAGATGTATCAAACACAAAAGCAAGCATATTATTATTTTATTACTTAATACTGAAGTATAAAACTATCAGAAAATGTCACTGAGAGCTTGCTGGGATGCAGTCAACACATCACTGCAAAAATAAATACAGATGACAAATACAAGGGAATCTGTAAAACAATTATGGCTATTTTTAGATAATGGCATCTTTTGCTCCTTGAATGATGATACAATAATCTTCAAACTGGAAACTTACGGGAAGCTTTCAGTGAGTTCCATGTGGCAAATATAAACTCAAGAGAGGGCAATATAGGGAAACATAAATCTGAATTATTTTTTTTTTTGTCTTTTAGCATTACCTGATGGAAAATGGTATAATTTAGTTACATTTTCCTTGCTTCTCACTTTAAAATATTTGTAGTTTTTCAGAAAGATGACAGCAGTCAGAATTCACTGGCACTATCTAATAATGATAAAGCACAAGAAGTCCAATAGTTACCTTTGTGTTCATGAATACATTTTTGCTACTGAAGGGATTCTCAGGGCTCAAACAGTACACATATTTAGTAAATTATTGAACTTTTATGTGTTTGAACTAGAAGCATTCTGTGCTCAAGTGAAAAAAACAAGGATACAGTCTGAACTGTACTCACATTCAAATGATGAGCATCTTTCAGGAAGAGAAAAAACGGTCTGCTAGCACTCTTAGGCAAGAATGGATTAATTTTTATCTTAATCTGGTTTATAGAAAAGCATTTCCTCCTCTTTGATGTGGTATATGCTAAGTGAAAACATCATGGTCTACCCATCAGAATCATGCAAGTGGTCAGTCTTTCTTTTACACTGATGTTACAAAAGGAGATAGCCTGCATGGCTGGAAGGTATCCATGATATTAAACAGTTCATGGGGCTGTGAAGTGCTGAGAGCAATCATGCAGAGCAACAGGCCACAGGAATGCAAATCATCCACAAAGCCAAAAGTGGAGCTAGCAGGTGGCCTTTCCTATTCATCTGATGTCAACACACTGTTCAGATCAAGCTCTTTTAACATCTGGGTAGGCCCACTATTGCTTTTAATTAAATATAATACAGCCATTCAATGTTCTCGCATACATGAAAACCACACAGTAAAAAGCATATCTTCTGCACACTGAAGGTCACTATAGTTATGTAAATAAATAGTACCATTTAACTTAGATTGTGAGGTAGTTTAAATTTCATATCCTTTCTGTATACTGCTCAGTTAGAGCCTTTTTGACATTTTAGTGACTGACTATATTTCCATGGAAAATGTTCCTGCTCCTTCAGAGGATTTAGAAGGGGGGGGGAAAGCCTTGTAATTAACTTTTTCTACCTTTGAAACATTTCCATTGTAAAAGATTTTGAACAGAAACATTTGTTCTCAAAATTAGTTTACAGAGAGACTAACTGTGTTAACATATAAGCCATGGAAACTGTCATAATATCTAATTAAATTATTACTGACGTTCCAATCAGTAGCAAAAAAACATCTGTAACTGTAATTCTACTACAGAGAAAGTATAATTAAATCTATTCAGTAATGGGTAGCAAGCTGTTGCAGAAGTATACTGCAATGCTTTAGAAAGCTGGAATGCTTCAAATATCTTTTACAAGTATAATAAACCTTTTTTTTTTTTAAGTGGGAACATGAATATCCTTCTGAAGACCCTTTATTAGGATTTATTTTCAATGCATTTATGATTACATTAGTTCTTCTGTTTGAAACAGACTGGAAAAAAATAACTGCCATCATTCAGAGCCCAGGATAGAAAAACCCATAAACATGTTTTCAGTCTATCTCTATGGAGAGCAAATGGTAACAGCATGCTTCATTTTGATTTCAGGAGATATGCAAAATAAAGCACACAGTGGAGTGTTTTCTTGAAGAGAAACATTTTCCAGAATTGGAGCCAGAAATGTGCGACAAAGCTGAAGTGCATTATTGTAAAAAATTGGGAAAATAGATGACTTGGAAGGAAAGTAATGGGATGTGAAGCATTTCATGTAAGGTCACAAGGTCAACTGTTGGTAATGGACTGAGAGTTTTAATGTGAATGGTGTCTGCTCAGTAGCTCTGTGTAAAGAG
This sequence comes from Acropternis orthonyx, assembly GCA_035583155.1. Classification (NCBI taxonomy): domain Eukaryota; kingdom Metazoa; phylum Chordata; class Aves; order Passeriformes; family Rhinocryptidae; genus Acropternis; species Acropternis orthonyx. Next base: position 91,948,628 of record JAWWEU010000111.1, on the reverse strand, counting down.
AGATAGATGTCCAGCCCCTAAATGGGCAGATGTGGTCATCCCAGACCTCCATCACAGTTACCTATTTCTATCTCTCCAGTCAGAAAATACTTCATTAAACTGGAATCTCAGTCTATGATGCTCTTTCCCACCTGCACTGAGTAAACTGGTATTTGGAAAGAAGCTTTGCCTAAATTGGTCTACATGCTAATTATACTCATAACATGGATATTTGCTCTCCCTCCTCCAAAGCTGAAATTATTACTGAAGCAAAAATTTCACAGTAAGAGACAACAAAACCAACAACACATCAAACTTCCACCTCCACCACTCTTAATTATAGATGTCAGAGTTTGAATTACAAGCAGTAATGTTTTTCTACTTCCTTGGACATGCTATCCATCCACAAATTCCATTTCATTAATTCAGATGCTCAATAACATATATTACAAATAAACAATGTCAAGGGTTTCATTAATTATTCGGATATAAAACCCCATATATCTACTAAGTCACACCAGGTAGAAGAAAACGGTACTTCAACAGCACCTTCAGAGTGAGCATCAGGTTTTAGCTGCATTATTTCTGTTGATTTGCAGAAGATTATACGCCTAAAAGTCCTATTAAATGCTTTCAAAATTTATGACTATCTAACTTTTCCCAGTGTTAAGTTAGTCTAACTAACCAGGGAAAAATATGTGGTACAAATTGGTACAAATATGTGGCTCTTGCTGTGCAAGTAAGTTTACTGGCCTGTTAGAAGAAAGGAAGTTTAGAGAGTGTTGCTTCTACTGAGGTCATTGGTAAAACTCCCATTGACTCCAGTTGCCACCATTAGGCCTGGAGGGGAAGAAATTTTCTTTCTCTTTTATGTAAATAATTTTACCATGGAGTGGGTTCAGTTGGGTTGGATTGGGTAGGGTTGGGATGTGTTGGGGGTAGTTGCCTGAATTGAAGAGAGGGGAGAAGGAGAGAAAGGGTAGCTTTTCTGCTGGCTAGGAGACATTACACTGAGTAGAGATCTCCCTATTCAGCTGATGGCGAATAAAGAAAAAAATATATAACAATAATGCAGATTACTCCATTCTGATCGTCTGGCAGCTGTTGTAAGGCAACAGGAGCCAACAAATTTACAAACTACATAGTTGAGGAACAGCTATATGTGGTTATGCAGATCAGACACTAGCACTGAATCATTTTGAGGTTGTATAAACAGAAAAAGGATGCTCTACCATGTAATTTTCATAATTGCATAAAATCTTTACAGTTTTCTATGCTGAAAACATCTGTTTCATATATTTATTTTTTTTTTCTTTTTGGACATAAGGGAATTTAGATATATATAGTTAATGAAAAATCTTATCAGATGCCTTGTTTTTTAGCACTCTTTTTTTAACCCAAATATGCTTTCTATAGTTTGCAATTTCTTCAGCACAGACAGAAACATCATCTGAAGTAATTCCATGCAAATAAGTGTTTATTTAAGAATAGCTTGGCAAAATTTTGAAATCTCAGAAAAACAGCAGAAGTTCCAAAAGCTCCAGGTTTGTCTTAATTTGTAAACCAACTTGGAAACTGTAAATCTATTCAGAGTATTTCTGTTATGTCTTGTAATGAGGTGCAGTGGCTTTGAAAACAAATAATTAGAATCATTTTCATAAACCTTTGGAGTTCGTTTTAAAACCCAACTAAAATACTTCTCCTACCAATCTATTTCTTAAAAGTCCTACAGTCACATTAAAAAAAAATTGGTATTTTGGCAGCAATGCCCAGAGTTCAGTTATTCCACCTCCGCTTTGTAAGAAAGTTCAGCATATTTCATGGGAAGATTGGTCTCCCTTTAGGTACTTCAATAAAATGTGTAGGGTTTCAGACTTCTTGTATTGAAACCTCTATACTTTTTTTTTTAAACTTATTTCATTTTGGAAGTAATTATGTTTTGGAGGTGTTATCTCTGTTAAATTCTCAGTAACCTATTGGACATCTGTCAAATCTATTTTGCAAATACGATACTCTTTGGAGGAATTCTGAGGCACTCATACAGATTTCATCTGGATTAAGTGCTGTAATGAAAATGCTGCCCAAGTGTATTTTATACTGCAGTAAGTACTTCTTTCAGAATCCAATTATACCTGCAGGAATATATTCTATGTCTGATTATCTGGGGATGCCAAAGATACACAATGTTTTGGCAGAATAACTACAACTCTGCTGAGTAAGTGAATGCTTTGGAAGAGGAGATTGGGTGCAAATATTATGCACAGCCTGACTTACTTCCTCTGGTCTACCCAACAATGGCATTTACTTGATGGAAGTGAGAGCAAGAGGGCTGGTCATCTCACATGTGCTCTTCTTAGCTTTTCCACTACAGCTATATGATTGGAAATGTAGCTGTTAGACCTCTTTAAATCACAGCTTAAGAAAAATAAGAAGAAAGAGTATGGTGGTCAGGGCTAGTACTCAGTAAAAGCTAGGCTAAGATTCTCCTGCAGTACAATCGAGAAAGAAGGAAAAAGAGAAAGAAATTGTTGGGCAGATTGTTAGCTTAGTATTTCATTCTGAATATGTTTTAAGAAGTAGTAATCTTAAATTTTTATTCTGTGTTCAATTAACAGAGAAGAAGAACAATGACATTTCTGTTTGGATTTCTTGCTATTTACATCATTCACTCCTAAGCAGAATTCATTGATAGTCTCTGCCCTTTTGAGTTGTAATGAGTTCTTTTGATGATGTCTTGATGTACACTCAATAGCATTTCACTTCTACTGGTTCATTGGCTGCTTGAAGACTCACGTTCAAACAAATTCAATTTAGAATCAGTGTGAACTGAATTTTGTTGTTTTGTTTAGATGTTGGCTTTATGAGCCATTTAGGACAGACTATATTGTTATTTATCTGTTTTATTATATCTAAATTTTAAATGGTTCTCACATTATAGTTTTGCAAAATGGTTTTTATCAAAATAAAATTACTTATAATATTAAATATATTGCTGTTGTGCACATAAAGAAAAACATATACAAAATTTGAGAATGTAGTTATCATTAAATAGCATTATCACTTTATTTATAATTTTGCACCTTTTAATCCTTTAGCAGCTTTGTTCATTACTTACTGACCCTTCCTTTTTGTCTTTATTAAAAACAAACCAACACATTCTTTTCTTATCTTTCTGATAGAGTAAAAAGTTTTAAACTTTTAAAAGTTTTATAGTGTGTTATGTGATAGCTTCCACATAGAATTGCCTGTCTTATCTTTCAAAAAGTTTAGAAAATTCTGTATATTTAGCAGATATCCAAAAAGAACTTACATACAAGCTTAGAATAATAGATGTGCAACAGATTCCTTAGTCTGAGATTTTCAGTAATACAGGGCAAGGATATTAGGGGGGCTGGAGGTGTTTATTAGATCCGTGGTGTTAGAAATAACAGATACATTTTTAGGAACACAGTACCTGATCTAAAATGCAGGCAGCAAACTTCAAGCTATTTGCAGACTGATTTTAACTCTTCTAAATTAACTGTATTGCTCAGACCATTTGAGTAAAGGAGAATGATAGCGAAAGGAAAACTTAATAAGTTTGTTGTTCCAAAAGAGCCAAGAGAGATGTTATAAGGAAAGATGGATTGCAGTTCAGAATTAGGGGTTTTTTTTGAATATAGTTGAAATAGAATGCAGAACATTCTATTCTACATATTACAGTGTACAGTTGCTCTCCTACGATTCCTCTAAAGCAAGGTTATGTCAGGCAGATAGATAAAGAAACCTTTCCAATATATTCAGTATATCAAAATATCAGGTATAAGGAAGAACATAGTTTGGAAAGCAGTATAAGTGCAAGCAAAGATGAATTTTTCTCCAGTTGATCCTCTGCATCCAGGCACCTGTGCAATTCAAACTCCAGTACAGTGTAACGTGCACTTGGTGTAAGTGATGTTCTCTTGCCTGAGCAGGTTCTGAGAAGAACATGTTGGTGTGGCTTAACTACATCTGACTTGCAGGTACCAGTTTTAGGAAATGGAATTCATAACACTGAGTCAAGACTCTGAATTCCCTGTAGAACCAATTGAGAAAGTTAGCCTCCTTGTGAAGGTGTGGAAAACATCAGCCTACATGAATATGAGAGACACAGCCTAAAGAGAGTCTTCAGATTTCTGACACTCACACATACTTCACCTGCTCTGTAAGATGGATTCAGATGCTGCTGTTGTCACCTAAAGCATTACACTTGCTTTTTGGATGCAAATGTTTGCCCTGTTCTTCAGATAAGGGATGACAGTAACATCACCACCATTCACATAGTGTTCTGCTGCCTAGTGTATGCAGCCAAGGATCCAAATCGCCTTAACCTCCAGTGATTTGGATCCTTCTCTTCTTCCAGAAGATGAAACCATTTAGTGACTGTCCTGCTAAAGGTGCTCCACTGGACTGCCAAGAATACAAATTGTGGAACCTAAAGGAGTTATGTTTCTTAAAAATAAGGGTGGTGAGACACTGGAACATGTTGCCCAGAAAAGTTGTGGATGCCTCATCCCTGGAAGTGTTCAAGGCCAGGTTGGATGAGGCTTTGAGCAACCTGGCCTAATGGAAAATGTGCATGCCCATGGTAAGAGGTTTAGAACTAGATTGTTTTTAAGGTTCCTTCCAACAATTTTATGATTGTACAAGTGCTCTGTACATGCTTGCATTTTTCATCTATATGCTTTACACTACATAGACAGAATAAAGAATATAGTCTTCATAGCAAAGACTAAAACAAATAGTTTATGATTAGATTATGGTGATAGATTTGACTAGAGAAATATTTCTTAAAACAGTGTTTTCATGGCAATTTTTTTCCTCCATGTGACTATGCAGTGAACTCAACAAATATAAACATAATTTTCACTTCATGAAGAGCTGTGTTATAACACAGATTACAAGAATCACTGAGTATATTCCACTTAATTCTATCAATATGACTAACACCAGAAAACGTGAGATGATGTCAGACAAAGTTGTACTAATTTTCAGATTATTAGTACCTTTTGGCTTGTGACTGTCTATGCTAATTCTATGGAGAACAGTTTTGTTTAATTGAAGTTTTGTAAAGATTCAAATAAAAATGAGTAACTACATCAATTTGTAACCCACTAAGATAAAAATATCTATAGTGTTCAGAAATGAATCTGGCAATAATGTGTTATCCTTTAACAGAATTCAGTTTTTGGCTTCAAGATCTTAGCACTTCTCTCATTCAGTCTCCTACAAAGTCCTCAAGATATGCAGAATGATATATGGTGTTCTGTTTAATCACTGAGCATGTGAATTGATGCAAGATTTTTAGATGTGAAAAAGTGCTCTGAAGTATAGTTTTATGGTTGTTCACTTCTTTACTCATGTCTAAGCAAACACAGACAAGTCCAACGTTGCATATTCTCTTAGTGAAAGAGTATTATAATCAAGCTGATGTTCTTCTCATTTATATAAGCTTAGGGTTTTTTTGTTTTTTTTCCTGTTTTGAAATCTTCTTAACTAACATAACCCATCTGTGACAGCTGCTGTTGATAAAAACTCACTAAAAGCTGCTCTGCTTGAAAACATCATGTGCTGGTTTGGGGTTTGTTTTTTTTTTCTTTCACAACATTAAAAAAAAAATTATTAGAATTGATTCGTTGGCTTTTTAGTCTGCTATTGGTTTGTATTATGAAATTTTCTTCTGGTATGTTTGTAGGAATTCTTAATTTATTCAATTAAAATTCATTACACTTATGTGAAGTAAATGGCAAATAAATTAATAAAGTACTTAAGTTACTAGGTTCATTATCAATGAATGGCAATTCTAGAAAGAAAGAACAGTCAAACTAAGGATTTTTTTCAACAGTTGGGAAATTATATTAGGCAAATAATAGCAAGTTAATAAAAAAAAACTTCAAGAAAGTTTTCTAAAGCAAACACAGGAATAAGAGATTGCATGTTAGGAATAAGAGAATAATGTACATTTTGATCAAGGCTTTTGGAAAAAAGCTCGTTTTATACCAATAAAAACTATATATTATTTTCTATATTTATATTTTATAAAATCACATATTTAATAAAAACACTAGCAAGATAAAAATGCCTTTTGTTCTGGAATTCCCTAAATTCTGGGCATCTGAATATACTATTGGACTACAGTTCTTTCATGTATGAAGAAGGTCTGGGGTTTTCATTTTAAAAGAAATCTAAAAAAAAAAAAAAAGAGAGAGAGAGAGGAAACTGAAGATAAAAGAGAAGAGAAACCTGATGTAACAGCCCTTTGATCTCCCACTACATCAGACAAAATTTCTTCCACTTGAACAAATGAAGTAACTCGATATTACACTTAGAGTGGTCTTCTTTGTTGATTATCACACCGTTAGCATTTGCTGATAGCAGCATGATAGCAGGGAGGAGTGTTGGGTTCTGGATGGAGAATAGCTGCCTTTGGAAGGATGGACTGTTCTGCCTGTTGTGATGGATTGCTTTTGATCCTTCTGAGATACTTTGGTTTTGTCCTCTTCACAAATCTGACTAAATATACGATTACTGAATATTGAGTTTTGCTGTAAATACCCTAATTTTTTTTCTCCCACACAGAATCTTGGTCCTGGAGGGATTTGCATACTCCATTTGTCTTCTGTTCTGGTTAGAGAAGTAGCTGATTGAGCTTTTGAATGCTTAGAAATATCAAAGGAATGAGTACTATGCATATGGGCAGATCAGGAAGAGCAGTGAATTCAGTACATTAGAGAGAGCCAGCTCAGTGAGGTCATTCTGCTATATCACCAATATAACTTTTTCCATTAGGTGTGCATATATATTGCACATATTGGGGAACCCTAGATCGAGTGCTATGTAGTATGGATGCAGTGAAGTCACCAGGTGTCAGAGCTAGAGGATGGTCCCTGGCCCATTTTAGATCAATGAAAAGTGGCCACCAGCATAATGTGCAGTTAATGAATGCATGATGCATTGTGAGGCATGTCCTAAAGGCTTGTAGGATGGATGTCAGCCGCATGAGTTTTGACAGCAGTACAGTCAGGAGCTCCGTCAAACAAGAGGCACTGGAACGCAGCCCACAACCAGTTCGTGTTCCTTCAGGTGGCTGCAGCAACAGCAAAAGAAATAGCAGTTACAGGGCAAGTTGCAATTTCTGAGGTGTTGGCTTAAATCTCAGCCAGATTTGGACACATTATCACTGAAAGAGTATTCCCCTAGACTAGCAGCTGCCAATATGCTAGCTACTGAGCTGGTAGTCATGCCTGCTACTGCGAAGGCATGAGTTCTCACCAGAGAGCTGTGCTTTCTAACGTGGGAAAAGTACTGCTTGTGAAGCAAAGTATTGGTGTCCTTAACTTTCAGGAAACTACTGAAGGGGCTTGCCTGATGACTTCAAATAAATAAGCACATGCCCCTTACAAACTTTTGAATCTGAGGTGGGCTGTTGACTTGAAACATTTTAGATCAAGTAGTTCAATGTCGCCAATTGGAAACTGGATTTTGTCATGGAAAGTGCCAGGCAACTTTAAATAAACAGAGCTGTCATCCCTGCTTGTAATAAAAAATTGCACATAGACAAATGCACACACATGCACTTCCTCAAAAACCTCATTTGTCTGCTCCTGGACAGATGCAGCAGAGCTGGCTAGAGGCGGACGGGAAGGATGGAGAGTTATAGAGAGAAAGCATGGACAGTCTGGAGTCAACTGGAAAATGAGGCTCCCACCTCTGTAGGTGGGAGTTGCTTACAGGCTGTGATTGTGCAGCATGTGTGAGTGATAAACTTGAAAGCTACAAGTAATTAGAATATCTTACAGGTTATGCAGACATCACCAAAGGGCAACAGCACAAGCTCGACACCAGATCTACTGAAAACAATATGGCGAGTGGCACCATTCGTTTCTCATCAGCACTAAATCAGCTCCTCTGTAACATTCTCTGACTGAATGCATAGCTGTCAAACAGGACAAGATCGTCCCCAAGACAAGAGTGGAAACACACAGAGTGTTGCATTGCACCCCTTGACATCATTCCTATTAGGCTAGCTGACATTAGGAGTGGATGAAAATGTGAACTGTACTTCTAGGAGGGTGGGTGACCTATTTAATGCCTATAGCAGTGTGTGGTTATTAATCTACACTCTGAAAACACAGGAAGACTGAAGCTAAAGCTTAGTACTTTAAACTTAGCACTAAAGCTGCATGTCCAGGGAGTTTAGGGGAATCCTAGACCAACAGCTTCAAGAAGTGCTCTCTAAAAACCATGGGTCCCTAAGAAACAAACAAAATAGTAACGTATTATGAAAATTAAACTCTCATTATTAAAAGAAGGACTTTATGATAGTATTTAGGCTATTTTTCAGATTTCTTGGCTCACGCTTTCCTCCCTGCTGTTCCAGACTTTCCCACAAGCACTGACACAGCTATAGGCTTCAACAGCTCTTCATCTGCTCTTGAGGTTCTTACAACATTTTTCCCCTATTAAAAACTGCACATAGAGCTCCTTACTAGTGCCAGTTTTGTTTTATTTTAATATAGAAAAGTACCTTAAGCTGGAAAATTTTTTTTCTTGAAATGAGAATTGACAGCAACAAACACTTACATAGAAGGAGAACATACCAAAAATGCTCTTCTGTTTATATTTTGCATACTTTTTTTCCCCCCGCTTGCTTGCACTTCTGTTGCTTATTGTGTTTGTCTTTTTATAGTGGTGGGCTCACCTTCCTCACCATGCTGTTTTTCAATCCTGTCACTGGTAGGTATGAGGGGAGAAAAAAATGAAAAAAATTATTTGGACAGTAGTCAGATCCTCGGCTCAGAAAAGAATTGTTCTCTGCTTTGGTCAGTAAGGGATTAAGGAGTGGATAAGTACTTGTTTGGGCTGTCTGAGGAATGTGTAGGTCCTATATAATCCATTTACTAGTAATTAAATTTGACTACACCACAGTTGCTCTACAAATAGCTAAGCAATAAATAGGGTGGGGATATAACTTTAAACTTCTTCTTATAATTCATAAATAGTGTGAGAGACTGTTCTAATATTCTGGTACTTTGGCAAATGGGCAAAAAAGGAAAAGAATTGTCATAAATAGTTTGCAATTGGTTGCATTTGGTACTGCATTTTAATATCAGAGGGCAGAGTCAAAAAGAGGGTTTTGCACACATTGTGCTCTAATTATAAAACAGGATGTCTTTTTCGTTTCATTTCTTATCTTCTAGGATTCTGACAGAGTTAACTTTTTGATCCCTTCATAAAATAAGCTATAGAGAAGCACTGTCCACTGGTCTCCTGAAGACATTTAAAACAGCAGCAAACATCTAAACAGTACTTGGGACATTGTTCTCATGAGAGTCACAGCTGTTGTCAGGTCATATCTGTCCAGAAAAGAGTGAAGACATTACATTCACAGAGGTCATGTCCAAACATGAAATATAACTTCGTATGCCTAAATGTGTTAACAATTCAACATAATCAAGTGCTAAAAGAACATCTTAGTAATAGTTTACAGTGGTAAGAAGGTGGGGGAAGGGGGTGGGGGAAGTTCCCTTGAAATGTTCAGTTTCAGTCATCCTAAAAGTATACATAAATCCTGCTGAATTTATACAATAGCTTCATTTGGTTTTCTTCAAACCACATTTTTCACAAAATATCTGGTGTGAAGAGCCTTCCTGTGTTCCTTCTATCCAGTAGTTCAGGGGTTAAAGTACTAATCCAGGCAGTAGCTAAAGAATTTTCTGGGTTCAAGTATTTTAACCCTTATCTTTAGAAGGGCTTGAAAGTGAGAAACACTTCTGGGAGCAAGTGGGCAGACTCAGCCCCTTCTGTTGAAACACTGTTATTTTATGCACTAAATCAAGGAGCAAAACACAAGCAACAGCTGAGTAAGGAACTTAACTAGAACTGGCATTTATATTACAGAGTACCAGGAACATAAAGCCCTGTCCTATGCATTACTGGGTTTGGCTCCTCAGCCTCCTCCCTTCTTCAGACCAGTCACAAGATCAATATTGATACTGTCCTGCAGAAAGAGACAGATCATTAGTTTGGATTTTGTTGCTCATATTCATTGTGATCATGCCTTATCTTCCAGTTTGGAAACTACTGGTCTAAGCTTTACAGCCTTCATCTGGAGGAGGATGACCAAAACTGAAGTTTCCCTGATTCAGAGCACATATGGTAGAAGATAGGATAGTGCTGGAGGCTCGACCCTATCTTGTTTTGAGGTATGTCTCTCCTATCACTGATAGGATATATGGGAATATGTTCCTCGGTTCTTAATCACTGGAAAGTTTTTCTGTTGGTAACTTGTACCTTCCATACTGTATTTTTTGCCTAATACTTCTTGACCAGTCCTTCACTGACCAAGAAATCAAATATTCTTCTTCCTCTGTTTATTTCAGATCATCCCACCAGGTACACTTCTTTAAGTCTAACATTATTCATTTGTTCATTCATTCTTCTCAGATAAACCACTTCTTCAAGATTTCACTCTGCTGTCCTTTCTTATTTGAACTACATTTTTTCCTTGAAGTGTGAAACACAAAACTGGGCCCAGCAAGACTTGATCAGAACAGAAGGATTATTTAATGTACCCTGCACTCTGTCAGCCTTACATTAGAAAAGACCTTTCTTGATACTTCAGAAACTCCTGAAAACTTCCTGTTCTACCATGAGTTGCATCCATCTTATAGAGGCCTTAGAGCCTTCTCCTCACTGCTGCTACAGCTCTCTGCAAACACTGAGGGGGTTAAGGATTAATTAAACCCAGCTACTTTGGCTTTTTCCTACATCTGATAATTCATTCTGCCACAACAGTCACGGAATTAAAACAACATAAAACAGTCATATAAGAAAACAGGGTATCCTATGGAATGGTCACTAAGAAATGAACAGTCCTTAGGCCAGTGACTAATTCAGCCAGTTTTTAGACCTTCCCCTATGCAAAACACAGAATCAAATTTCTGTATTAACTCAACACAATATATCCTGGAAATCATGACCCAAATATTTAGGGTGTGAGTATAGCACATTGTACAAATAATTGCTTTTTATAAATGACCACAAAACCCGAATATACAATGCAATTCTTATTTCCTCTCTCACTAATCAAAGTAACATTAATTAATAGTTCCTTAGATATTTTAGGAGTTTAAGCAGGAATTCACAAAGAGTGGCAATGTAAACCACCACACTACATTCTGCCAGAAGGTGCTGGAAACACTTCAAAAAAGAAGGAGGTAGAGGGCTTGACTAGTACATCTTTTAAGGAAATACCCAAACTACCATGTTGTGTCTTAACTCTGGGTGCACTGACAGTGGCAAAACAGGGTTGTGAAGGGCACCATAGACTTGCTGTGAACAAAAACATAGGATTTAAAGCATTTTGAAATTTCTCATTTTCAAAGCTTGTCTTCATTTTTTACTAGGCAGGAACAATTAAAAAATGAAAGCCAAATTTACAGCTGTTTCTGACTGATCTCAAATGGTATTTTAGAAAAGGCTATGAAGGGGTAAAGATAATTGTTACTGGAAGAAAAAAATAATCATCCAACTTCAGTAGTTAGACAGTGTAAGCAGAGCACACATCTGAGTCTCTATTCAAAGCAAAACACTGGGAAAAAAATCTGCAAATTTATCATGACAGTATAATAAAATTCTAGACAATATAAACCACTTTAAACTGCTATAAATAGTAACTTTTACTTAAACTCACATGCGGATGAATTTTTCTTAGTATGGAGGGCAGGGATTAAAGATGTTCTGCCAAAAAAACAGAATTAAAAGATAGAGTTCAATTGTATATTTAGGGCTGGGAAAGATGAGGGATGGTAGTGATTATTTTAGAGCTCCACCAAGAACCTTTGTCCAATTATGCAAATGCTTTCTTTTTCAGAACAGCTTGGAGTCGCCCAGAGTTGCTGGCTGCCCTATGGAGCAGATATAAGCACTGTTGCTGGAGATTGTTAATCTTATTGTCTTTAAATCTGGTATTCTGTAGAGTGAGAGCAAAACACTACCACTTATTCCAAGAAAGTTCATTGCAGGTACAAGAGGTTATAAGCATAAAGAGACTTTGCTTCATAAGAATTTTGAAAATGTATTCTTTCACTTCCCATTTTTTCTTTCTCTCACCTAGATCCCAAGCCTCAGGTTGCTCTTACAGAAAATAGTTTGGATTGTCTCCCTGAGGGGCCCATTTCCCTGATTGCCTCAACAGTCTCACCCTGGATGTCTGTTTTTCTTGAATTCCCTACAACTGGGAACTAAAATATTTTGGGTAATGCACAGGAATCTTCATAATAATTATTTTAGCAAATATTTTTTATTAAATTGATAATCTTCAAATCAAAAATGCTAGAAGGTGTAAGAAAACTCCATCCAAAGGTCGCTGTTAACATCAGAAGGTCCTCATAGAAAAGCTTTAAATGAATATGAAGTCTGGAAAATGATAATAACATTAATAATACTAATACTAATAAACAAATAACTTGAAGAAGAAGAATTGAAGAATTTTCCTCTCCTTTTCAGTATATGTGAGACAAATTATCAGATTTTTTTTTTTTTAAAAAATGTGGGTAGGCCATGCTCTAACTTTCTCACTGGTAGAAGAAGGTGGTTTCTTGTGTATTCAAGAATCCTCTGGTACTTCCAGAGTCTTGTTGCATTTTTTTAATTACATGAGCTTCAAAGTACAAAACCCACCCCAGGGGATTTCTCTTCAGCATTAGAATAATTAACACAATGGTAGCTGTACCACTAGAGCAGTTATTATCAACATGATGTGTCAGACTGGTATTCACTTTGACGAACAAAAGGGTTGGGTCAATACAAAATTATTAGCTAGGCCCTTGTATTTAACTCTTCACTTAGATTTTTAAATTAAAATCTTTTCAAATGCAGGCATAAGCTTTAGCTTTAAATGTGTCAAAACAAAAATATTTTCTGCTTTTGACTGAAATTGTGCTCTGAATTCATCAACATTTCCTACTTGTTTTGGTCTTCATGAAGAGCTTACAATGTCTAAATGTTTCACCAGATGTGCTTAAACACAGTGAACAAGTCACCACTGTGTCTTCTTTTTGATAACCTAAGCAGATTGAGAGGGTTTAGATGTTTCCTCCAGGTCTCAGTTTTGCAGCCTCTCCAATTTCTCAACATCCTTTGCAAAATGCAAACACCAGAGATGTCTACAGTGTTTTTTAGTATCCATCTCATGGATGGATTTGGAAGGAAAAAAATCAGCTCCCTAGTGTGTCAGGAGAACAGAACAGGAAAAATATTTTTGGGAAAATTCAAAGTATCACAAAATAGTATGAACACAGTGGAACTACTCTTCCTTTTCAACTGAGGATGAGTATAGGTGGTAGGAAGATTGTAGCTATGTCTGTGGTCAATGAAGAAGGTTTTCTATGAGCAAGTTCAGAGCACCCTCACTGGAAGCAATATGAAGGCTTGTACCTTTTAACCATCGTTTATATATAGCACTAATTTCAGTAAGATAGTGCCTCAGTTTCAGAGAGGAGCTGATACTGAGTGAGGAAGAAGCGGTTTCTCTCAGGATTGTAGTGGTGTACATCTTAGGTCTCACTGAGGAATGAAGGGAAAGATATGGAAATGTGAAATGGCCCATTCTATTTGATCAAGCATATCTACCCAACCTCTACATCCCTGTGGATTTGATTCAACACAAAGCTTGTGCTGCCTTGAGGGCTCAGCTTGTGCTTACTGGTATTTACGTAATGGAAATGAAGGAGATGGCTGGGATATCAGCACAGTCTGAAACTACTGGCAGAGGAAGAGAGAAGGGTTTAGTCTTCAGGCACATGCTGTTTTGAGAAGCCTGCCATCAGTCCCCTCTTCTGTGGCTCCTTTGGAAACAGCTGTGTCACAGCCATAAAAGCAAAGTCTACTACAAGAAACGGCCCAGCATTAGCATCCCAAATTTTATGTCCCTGTAACCCCACTACATTGCTCCTGCAGGCAAACACCTTCCTCTGCACAGGCAAGCTCAGTGGCCAAGATTCCCACCATATTGTCAACCTTATCTTTATAGTTATTATCTTTTTTAAAAATTGTTTGGGGATTTTTTGGGAGGTTTTTTGGGTTTTGGGGTTTTTTTAATAGCTTACTTTATTTCTACACCCTTTCTTATTTTTTTGCAGGATCCTCTTCTGTCATAGATGCCCAGAATACCCCATGAAGTACATTGGAAAAGTCAATCTGCCTGGCATGGTCTGATAGATGAAAAAAAGGCTGATAAGAAGAAATACAAATGCAAATATAATTCCAAATACATACTTTCTTTAGCATCAGTCTTTTGGAGTCATATTAGAAATTGCACACGTGCTGAGTGGGTTATTTAAATTCTTAGATCATGATCCCACTACTGTGTTAAGTGCCGGTGTCAAAGCCAGTTAAATTACCCAAAATTGTGGCACTCTGTTCCCTGCAGCAGATCATCTATGCCAGAAATGCACCAGAGCACTTCCATTCCAGGAGGGGGCAAACATCTCATGCAGGACTAATAGGAGCAACTCAGAGTAGTGGCCACTGGGGTGGAAACCTAACCCCCTTAAAGCCCATGAAGCATAGTGGGGCCAGGATTTCACCCCGCCTCTTTATTCCTGCTTTAAGTGTGTGATTTGGCAGGGGAAAAGTTCAATTGAAGGCACACAGTTAGGCTATACATACAACAAAGAGACAGGGAGGGGGCAAAAAAGAGCAACACAAAGGATTATTTTAAAGTTAGACCTCAGCTCCTTTAGCTTTACACAATGAAGGAAAGCACATAGGTTTCAACAGAATAAAAGCAGACTTTGTTTTGTAAAGAGATCTCAGGATGAAACAAAGCACTGTAATTGTACCTCCTATCTGCAAATCTTGAGGTGATGAAGGAAAAGAAGTTGGGTGGATGATTAACAACAACAGCTTGAAACCATGCTTTGTTAACAGAGTAAAATTAGCTTGCTGAGAACCTTTATTTTCCACGTAACTTTTAAGCATTATTTTCCATATCTCTACAGTAGAGAATCCATTTGCAAATTTGCAACAAGTAACCACTGAACTTCAGCTAATTCATCTCTGTTTTCTGTTTCATCTGCTTAATTAGAGACAATACATTTGAGTTGGGTTGCTAGCACATCTATAACTAAAAGTCTGACAGCGTTTCCATTATGCACATCTCGGGCACTTTCACACTGTATTAATTTCAGCCCCTGAAATCCAATCTGGAGAGTGTTTAGAGGAAAAAGTATTGGTTAAAAAAGTTTGGTTAAAAAAAAAAATCATCATTCATGTAGATCTGCTTGAAATATGGGATGAACCAACTGAAATTAAAACTGGGGAGGACTCAACTCATATGTCCTTTTTGTTTGCTCATTTCTGAAAATATAGAAAGGCACAGGTGGGTCAGACCAGAGATCTGTCCAGCTCAGCACCTGCCTGCAGCAGGAGTTACAGCAGATGATTAGAGAAAAGTGATCCCCCCTACCCTGTCCTGCCTCCCAGCTTCTGCCATAGCATTGTCCCCACATGCTTATCATAGAAATGAGCTGAGATCTGTAATTTTTTTTTTTTTTTGGCATCATGAAACCTGCTTCTAAGTACAGTTATATTATTGTCAGTTCATTCTGCCATGCCTACAAACCATCTGTGGTGGGAATCTTGGGAACTTACTTTTACTCCTAAAAGTTTCTGTTTGTGTGGTGCTTAGCACCAAGGAACTGGTGAGGCCTGTCAGTGCTGCCATCGAAAACCAGAACTCAGCCTGTTTTAAAAATCTGGTAATTTCTTTCTCTTTCTTTTCTAACCTTTTCCACAATCTTGCAAATGCAAGATGCAGGCTGTCCTTGTCATTCATTTCAAAACCTGATTGGTTTTTGCCTGGAAGTCCCCTCTACAACTTCACTTTCAAATTCAGCAATAGAGATTTTCCACTCATTTTTAAGGACTTTTCTACCTTGTGAAGCAAATTTCATTATGAGTCATGTCATGGCAGGTGTTCATCTCCCCTCACCTTCTTAATGCAGGAAGCATATGGGGCATTACCCACTGAATGTCTCTACCAGCAATGATGACAGGAAAGCCAACTGGCCAGTCTGGAGTTCCTTTTCATAAGGGAAATTCCGTGGGAGTTATGGGGCTTGTATAATAATAGCCTTATTCTAGAATATTTTCCTATATGAACTTCGTGTTCGGGTTATGTGCTTGGGGAAACATTTTTTTTAAAGAAAGAAGTTAACATTTCTAAATAGCAATCCAAGAACATGTCAGCTCAGACTTAATTTCAAATTGTCATATATTGGGGATTATAGATTCAGAGTTTTGATCTTATCAGATCGTGTTTTTCACACGTTTCATTCTTTTTTAAAGTGTTTTACTTCATTTAAATTTATTTTGCAGATCCATCTTTGGAGGAGGAAATCCCAACATTATTAAATTCAAGGACTCGAAAAAAGGAAGGTAGAAAAAAATATGTGTTACTTGGAAAAATGTGTTGATTAATACTGAAGGGCTCTCAAACCAATTTAAAATTAAGATTAATCTAAATCCATATAATATATGGAAAATCATTCTAAAATTGCAACTTGAGAAGCTCTATTTTAGTCTTGAACAGTTTTGTTTCTTCTGCTACACCAAAATTAATGTGTATTTGCACTCTGAATTATATACATGACTCATTCTTCAAACAATTTTTTTAGAGTGTTACTGTACTGTAATACTTTTTAAACATTATGTACCAGCATTTTTTGCAATACAAGAGTTACAATATAAAAATGCAATACAAACCATATCAAATAATCACTTAACTAAAGAATAGATACATATCAGGGGGTTACAGTGCTGCTTTTATTTTTTGAATATTTCCAAAGAATTTTTTGCTCCTAATTTCCCTTTCTAATTCAACAAGTCAGTCTTATTTTCCTTCTTCTATAGTTTTAGCCAAACCATGCTGCCTATTTTGTAGTGTGTGGTATTGTTTATTTTCTACTCTCAGACAAAGCAATCCATTTCCCTTGTATTGGAAATACAGAATTTCCACTGCTCACTGATATCTTGATGCTAAATGTTAATGGGTTTTTTAGATTTCAAATTTCCCTTCTACTAATGGTTTAACTGTTGTTTCATTGTAGTAGTTCAGTGATGAATATATGTCAAATACCTACAGGGAAGATACAATGGAAATTTGTTTAATCTACTTTAAACACCAAACAGTTACAGATGCAGTAAAGTAGTAACATTAAAGGGAACAGTAGATTTCAGAAAGCAGTATCAATAGTACCTTGTGATTCCTCTTGACAGACTGCTCTCACACAGATCAATAACTCTGTATGAATTTTCAGTGCATCACGTTTTAAATTAAGAGATTTTTATCCCCTTGATTTTTCTGGATCTAATTAATGCAGCTCAAAGCAGGATGCAAGTTCATGAATTCCACCATTTCTAGCATACGGTGGTCTTGTTTTAGGAATAAAGAACAGACAAAATCAGATTATCATCAGGATCAAAGGGTTTGTGACAATAGGGAGCAAAACAGATAGTTTACAGAAGATGGAAAATAAGATGGTTTGCTAGTGAAACACCATAACATTAAAACTAATGTTAGGATTCAAAAATGGTGGAATATGTACTTGATGGGAAGTGGTCACAGCCCCAAGTGTGTCAGAATTCAAGAAGCATCTGGATGATGCTCTTAGTCATACGGGTTAATTTTAGGTAGTCCTGCAAGGAATGAGGAGTTGGATTTGATAATCCTAATGGGTCTCTTCCAACTTGACATATTCTGTGACAATACCAGCTCACTTTTGATATAAACTGCTGCAGAAGTGTTTGGTAAGGTCCAAAATGTACCCCAAATTGTATTGTAAGCAGCTGTCAAATGGTCACACTGTCAGTCACCTGACATGGTTGGTCCAATCCCTGTTTCTCAGCCAATTACCAATAGTGGTGAAGTAAATATGTAATATGTTAGAAGATGTTCCTGCAAATCACTGAACAGGTAAAGTTTGAAGGGACCATACTGGGTCCAACCACCCTGCTCAGGCCTGGTCATCCTAGAGTACATGGCACAGAATTGTATACAGATGATTCTTGAGTATCTCCAATGAGGGAGGCTCCACAATGTTTCTGGACAATGTGTTCCAGTGTGTGGTCACCTGCAGCCACTTCCTCATATTCAGGTGGAATTTCCTGTGCATCGGTTTCTGCTTGTTGCTTCTTGTCCTATTGCTTGAAACTACCAAGAAGAGCTTGGCTCCATCTGCTTGACATTCTCCTTTGAGATACTTATAGATATTAATGAGGCCCCCTCTCAGTTGTCTCTTCTCAAGGCTGAACAGGCCCAGCTCCCTCAGCCTTTCCTCATAAGAGAGATGCTCCAGTCCCTTAATCATCTTTGTAGACTGCCACTGGATGCACTCCAGGACCTCCATATCTCTCTTGTACTGAGGATCCCAGAACTGGACACAGTAGCCCAGGGCAGGATCAGTTCCCTGGACCAGCTGTCAGTGCTATTCCCAATGGACCCCAGCATACCACTGGTCTTCTTGGTTGCAAGGGCGCACTGCTGGTTCATGGACAGCTTGTTATCCACCAGGACCTCCAGGTTATTTCCTGAAATGTGTGGTGGTTTCTGTCTCCTATCATTCTCATCTGTATATAGGGGCTTTGCTAGTCTTTCTGGAGTGTAAGAAATATACCGGTAGATATCCACCTTCTCTCAGATCCAGTCTCAATGAACTCTTGCAGCAATGCGTTCCACCAACTAACCATGACTGGTATGAAGAAACATTTCCATCGTCACTTTTCCAGTTGCTGCCAAGAAATCACTCAGTTTTTCCTTCTTTCCTTCAGCCAGTTGATCTTTCTACTGAACAAGGTGATCCACCCAAACCTAGCAGCTGCAACTTACTGTGATTCACATGGAGAGGAATGTGGCGTTACATGGGATTTTGCACAGAGGCAGAAGCAGACCAGGGGTTTGAAGGGCTGGTCTACAACACACACCATGGTTTTCTTTGCAGGCAAATTCAGTAGTAACCTGTAGAACTAGTTTGCAATTTGAAAGTGGATGAGTTAAGTGCCACTGAAGTATTTTTTAAGTGCCACAGCTATTTTTAAAGTAATTGTCTGTATTCCTTTGATGAGCTTTGCCTGGAGGCTCATGACTGTAAACATTCCTGCGTAATAAGAGTCTTCATTAGCAGATAGTCAGCAAATGTCTTGGAAAGAAAAAAATCTAAGAGCTGTATGACTTGAAGAAACATGAGCTCTTTTCTTTTCTTTTCTTTTCTTTTCTTTTCTTTTCTTTTCTTTTCTTTCTTTTCTTTTCTTTTCTTTTCTTTTCTTTTCTTTTCTTTTCTTTTCTTTTCTTTTCTTTTC
>JAWWEU010000111.1:91896128-91924888 GCA_035583155.1 Acropternis orthonyx | reverse complement strand
TGACCCACAAAATTGGGGCCTAGCTAAAACTAAAACCTTAATCTGAGTTTTTTGGGGTTTATCAAACCCATCACACTATCAATATGGCTATCACAATCAATTATATGACTACTGATATAACGTTTATTAAAGTTAAGTTTAATAAAAAAAGTTGTGCATCCTAGTAGAAATATAAAAGCCTTCTAAGACAATTTAATTAGTCAACTCAGATTAAAGAAAATTTTTAACAACATTCCAAGTTCAAATGTTGTATGAATTTGATCCAGTATGACAAGTGCAACTCAAAATGAAAAAGAAACATGATGTTAAGCAGTATGAATAATTAATATTTTAAATATTTTTTCCTTTAATTCAGAAATCAGGATTCAATCAGAAAATCTCAATGATCTATAAATGAGAGAAGAGTTGCCCAATTCCATTGATTTTTTTTTTCCCCTCTTCTTTACAACTATTTACTTTGTCATCAGTCTTCTCTGCTCTCTGCAGGATGCATGGACAGTCCTGAGTTGCTGTTCTGTTTTTCATCACCACAATCCTTTCCACTTGACAGTGGCACCTCTCCCAGATCTCTTAAAATATCAGAGTGAAAACACTGGGAAAACAATCTGGAGGGCAAAAAAATTAAATGGCCTGTTATCAAATAACTGTGTTCTATTGGCTTCTCATTCTATACTCTGCTATTTGAGAAGTCTAGACTGACCACTCTTCTCTGTCTGAAACAAAGATCTCATCCTTGCTGTATGCCCTTTTTCATCCTGGAGGTAGGTTTATCTCCCTCTGCTAGTAGAAACTACATCTATATTAATGCATAAAGTGACCAAGGGCTCACCCTGTGGCTTAAAGGACAAGTGTTTTGGCATGATGTCCACAGAGCTAAGTCCATTATGAGCTCTAGTCTCCTGTGCAGAATGGCCTCACCCATATTGTCTGTTGGAAGTGGTCATTTAGCAGATATCATGCCTAAACTGAGCCTATGAGAGAGTACTAACTAGCATGAGCCAAAACTGTGTCCAGGGCAAAAAACTGCAGTTACCAACTGGCAGTTTAGAGATGGACAACAGGATGAACACAAAACCAGTATCATGCTCTGTCCTTGTTCAAATTAGAGCAGATGTAGTTACAGTGACTAAAATTGCCATCCTGCTTCATGAGATGTATTTCAAGTGTATAGATGAGGCAAATGGACAAAACTTTTGTGGGCATTCGCAGATCTAATGTGCATGGTCTTAAAATTTTTTAGTTATAGACAATTTTCAAGCACTACACACACAAGGAAAACACAATTTTAACTGGCAATTATAGAACAGAACTAAAACTAATGGTGCAAAACAAGAAGAAAAAGCTCCTTACTTTTAAGCTGACTGCTGAAATACAGTCATATAAGCAACTCCTTTATTTTCTGTAGTGAAATCCCCTAAAATAGTGAGCCGAGTCTGATGAAAATTAGATCAGCTACTACATGAGGGTCTCACATTACGTTTGCCAGAGACATGCAATACGCTTTCTTGGTCTACATCTCATGTCTGTGAATGGAAGGCTTCACATTGACCACAGAGTTCAGAGTCCAGATTACATATCCTGAAGCAACCAGGGAATATCACATTCTGCATAAAATATTTTTCAGCTAATACAGCAAGCAGTGATACTTTCACAAGCTTGAAGGGGCTTAAAAATGTAAGTTCTCTTTCAAGCCAGGCCCCATGTCTGTATAGGTTACGATAACCAAAAAGCTGAGCACCACAACCCCGAGGGTTTGTATATCTCACCACCTCAAAGAGTAATCAGCAAGAGTGTAGGCTCTGTCTCTGGGGTCCAGAAACCAAATGGAGAACTGACTAAGCTAATGAACAGATACTGCTAAAGCAATTTTGGAAGATTCGCCAGAGAAGAAGGCCCCATGTAGTTGGAATTCATGCCATGAATTCCTTTGTGAACGAATATTTTTGCAGTCTTAGGCAAAAAAATGTGGTATTGGTGTTAAAAAGTAATCACATTAATGCTCCCTTTTACCTAAAACACTGATTGTTAGAGACCAAGATGTGGTAATGTGAGGTCCAGAGCAGCTTGAGGGGATTACAGCCCACATCTCCCATCTGAGTTCTTCAGCCATGAAGGTAATGACTCTCATAAGCATATTTTTTCTCCTACATGAAGATTTGAGTATGCTACTGAAAGAACAATTCTGTCAGACAATATTAAGACCATTTTGTCCCAAAATATCCATCAGAAGAGGAAGTCAATTTGTAATACCTAGTTAAGACATATATGACTGAGAATGACAGATTGCGTGCCACATACCTGAGAAAGCAGGGAGGGCATGGAGGAGCTGCAGGAATAGTCCATGGGTGGAAGACGACACAGGCTGCCCAGACTCCCACAGGGTGGAGGAGGCTGGGCTGGATGCTCAGCTACTTTCCAGGAAGATCTGGTAGCATCCACTTCAGTTCTTGGGTCACCTGCTACCACTGAAAAAAATTGCAATGCCTGGTAGCTCATATAATAGGGTCAGGTGATTTGGCCTCAAAATGCAAGCCCAACTTAAACTGCCCATGAGCAAATTAATGTGCAAATCGTCCACAATTTAAGTGACTGGAAACTGAAGCTTCACAACCACTGGGGTGAGGAAAACATCTTCATTCCTGTGTTTTCCATATGGTCTAATCCAGCATTCTCTGATGTTGGGTTTCCATAGCAGTCTGAGCCGGATGATGGTTCTGCCCACCCTTTCTCTTACACTGGCTAGAGAATTTGACTAGTGTTGTGTTGACCCAGTTGGCATGCAGAGAGAAAAGCTACCTTTTTTCACATGCACTTCCTATTGGATTTGCGTGCTGAAATGACTCAGCACAAAGAGGACCAAACAAACTCTGAAAGGAAGAGTCTAGGACACTGGCAAAGGGTGGGACCTGGGAATAGCTAAGGCAGGTTGTGCTTCCACACCAGCCTGTTGAACCAGCAAGGAAACAGGTAGGGAATGCCTGGGCTCTGATGTAAGCATAAGGTGTCAGGCTACTGAGCAAGTGTAACCAGTCCTAGAGCTCTCAGGGGGAGGTATTTAAGCACTTCTATGGAAGTTTATCAGAAGTAATTAGACTTCAGGCAACTTGAGGATTCAATGATGCCTACATTAACATTTATCTGAATTTATGTTTGGATGATGTTTTTTGCATCAGTTAAATAGTATTTGGTTTCCTATATTTGTGATATCAAAGCTACTTTTGAAAATGTGATAGAAATCCCTAATTTGCCTGGGTATCTTTGAGAATTTTAGCTCTTCTATTTCCAGACCATTCAAGGCTAATTGTAAATGCTGTAGTAACTTCCATGTTGTACAAGAGACTCCTGATTCCAGCTGCCCTATAGCACTAAGTACCATATTATCCAGGACTCAGCTAGAGCTTTCTTGGAAGACTTATTATCATTATGAGTGTCATAAGTTCTCTTTTCAGATAACTATTATTACCACAGTGCTAGAATAACTGTGTGTTTCTGTGAATAATTTTTAATTATATAACTTACAGTGTTTACTTTATTAACTCGGTCTCAGACAATCTTGTTTCCCACTTCTTAGGAAAGACATTTGTGGTGGGTTGGCCTTGGCTGGATGTCAGGTGCCACCAAGCCACTCTATCACTCCCCTTCCCAGTCAGACAGGGGAGAGAGAATAAGATGGAACGTGACTCATAGATTGAGATAAGACAGTTCACTAAAGCAAAAGTGAAAGTTTATGCATGCAGAAGCAAAGAGGAAAATAACAAATTCCCACTGGCAAGCTGTGTACAGCCACTCCGTGGGAAGCAGGGCTTTGGCACACGTAGTGGTTGTTCCAGAAGGCAAACATTGGAAACAACAAATGCCTCTCCCTTTCGTCTTCCTTCCCTTAGTTTTTATATCTGAACTGATATCATATGGTATGGAATATGCCTTTGGTTTATTTGGGTCAGTTGTTCTACTTGTGTCCCCTCCCAGGATCTTGCCCAACCCCCTGCACTCCCAGCCCTCAGTGGGGGTTGAGAGAGGGAGGAATGTTGACAGACAGTGCTGATGCTGTGCCAGCCCTGCTCTGCAGTGGCCAAAACACTGGTGTTTTACCAGCACCTTTCTAGATCCCAGTGCAAAGCACAGCACTGTGAGGGCTGCTATAGGAAAATGAACCCCATCTCAACCAGACCCCATACAGTATTGATAAACTCAATCCATAATGTCTGATTCTCCATGAGGCACTTTCATCCAAATCTTGAGTAGATTTCTCTCACTTTTTGAGGTCCTCCTTGGGCAAAGACCCCAAGGACCATCCAGCAAGGCAGCAGTCCACCATTCTCATACTTTTACTCATTCTTCAGACCTTCATGAAGAATTCTGAAATGCAAGTAATAGCAGTCACAGCACAAATGTGTTAGGCAAAAGGAAAGCAGAAGATCATAACTTTATGCATTTTCATGCATTTTAATTTATTATTAATCATATCTTCCGATGAGTGTCTGGGCCCTGAGAAGTAAGAAAAAGTCTAAATATCAGGTAAAAAAAAAAGGAAGGATTCTAACATCTCAAAATCTGTTTCAACAGTGGTAAAACAGAAAAATTTATTGAGGCAAAAGAGTTAATCTTGGGATTATAATCAGATTTCCATCACCTATTAAAGTTATTAATTTACAACCTATGTAGATTTTCATCAAAACAACAGCAGTAAGATTGGCATTAATACAAATTAAATAAAGGCTTTTCAATTGCCAGTACAACTGATGGGACTAAAATCTGAGCTTTTTTCATCTTTGCATTATTTGCCTTTGGATAAATTCTGAATCCAGGTTTTCTTCCCATGTACACAACACTAATGTTACATGAGAAAGGTTAATTTTTCATTGTTGCATTGAGATGACAGCATCAAATGTCTAGGTGATACCAGTCAAACATAATAAAGCTGCTCCAAAATGCAGCAGCTGCAGATCTAGCCCATGACATCTCAAAGCAAAGTAATATACAGTACTAACAAAATACAAGCCCAAGCACTATTGTTTTCTTGCAAAGATGTTACTGCCTTTTGACACAATGTCAATTTGAGCTGATACATGTGGACCAAACACCTGTCCTCAACAATCCAAAAATAACAGCAAAACTTGTCCAAAGAAGGACAAGGAAACCCTAAAGCATGTGCTACATGTGCATCAAGAAGAAGTTTTGTTCTACTCTTGAACTCACTAAGCTTCATACACTGTCTGGAAGAAGCCACGAATCATCAAAGCACAGATGCATAGCAGAGACATGGCGTTTGTCATGTGAGTTTTACTTGTCTTTCAGGGAATACAGAAAGCTGAAAGCAAACTGTAGAGTTTGGGACCATCATATTGTATTTTGACCTTTTCAGCAGTATACTTAGTCCGTAAACCAATTTGCTGTGCTCAACAGTGCTTTGCTTATTTGAAATAGATGGAGGGGAAAAAAGGCTAACATCCTCACTGAAGGCCAATCTGTATCCCAACAGGAGACATTTTCTTCATTTATACATGCAAGTGAAGCATAAGAACAATAAATATCACATGAAAAGACACACAGATATACAAGTGCTGAGAACATATGCTAACAAATAGACATGTAAACCATTTTGCAATGATAGTGTGTGAAGGGGAGAATGAAAGATGCAGAACAAATGGTGTTCCTGGGAAGGGTTAAAATCAGTAAAGGGAGAATTATCATCACTTAAAACTTGTACCAAGTCTCATGGCTTAAAGTAACATAAATACAGAAATAGGTCTTCTTGAACATTCTGGGATGTTTTATGACACACTGGTCTGAAAGAACAGGTGGTACTGCAGTGGAGTGGACATCTTCATTGCTACTCTATGTGTAATAAAAGATGTTGTATTTCTTCAACTGCAGCTTTGAACTTAGTACTGCCCAAAAGCCAACGATTTTGCCTTATCTTTTCCCCTCTACAAAGTTTAGCTTAGAGAGCAAATTGAAGGAAATGGGAGGTAGATTTTTGGATCAGGTCATGAAGAACTGTGATTAGAAAAGGTGCAGAGATATTCGCATGAAAACCGGCAGTCAAACAAGGTTGCCTGCAAGGCTGACATTTAAATAGTTAGCATAAGGACAGATGTGCTAAGAACTGAGTGAGACTGGTCAGATAAATATCTGTTCAAACAGGCCCTAGTTTTGAAGGTGGTGAATTTTGATAATAATTAAAAAAGACGATGACCTAGTGTGTACTGGTGCAAGAGCCAGAGGTGCATATTGTGGACCTTGATGGTGGTGGTGATGGGATTGCACTTCAAGTGCTTAGATATTGAAGGAATATGTATGATAGAGTCATTAATGTAGGTGCATTGAATATGCAGTTCACAGGTGTAAGCAGGGTTAGAGCCAGGAAAGTTAAGAAGAAAATTAAGACAAGTATGTTTTTTGAGGCATCTGTGTTCTTCCTTACAGGCCTTAGGTCCCTTGGCATGTTCTGAGTTTATCATTGGTTGTGCCAGAGATGGAACAAATATGTATAGCCAGAAACCAACACAAAAACTAAACATCTCTGGGAATATCACCTCACCAATACTTAATCGAATGCACACTCTTCTCACTCAAAGCTGTTTAAGGTAGCTCTCCTCTTTCTCTTGACCTTTTAGATGAGATCTACAGTTACATTTACCTTTTTTTTTTTTTGGTCTGAAAATAAATGAAGAAATGGTAGCAGTGAATATTCTGATCCAGCAAGTTCACCATGATTTTGGAGATATGCTTCCAAAGTGGACAATTGTACATGGCAGTGAGTGTGTGTAAGGCCCAAACCCTTCAGTTTCTAGTGACACTCAATATCCCAATGGAGCTATATAGTAAAGAATATTACTATAACCAACTACATATACTTCTGTTTGGCTTATTCTCTCATAGGTCAATCTCATGGGGGAAATAAAGATAACACAACTGCAATGCATATTTAGGCATTTATTTCTCTTTTCTCCCACCCTGGACCTTGAATTAGCAAGCAAACCTCTGCAAAGACTGCTACAATGCAATGAATCATCCCACTAGGTCACTAATCAGAGGAAATTCCACTCAGTTCCAGTGAGCCATCAGCTCTGCCCATTACATTTTTCATACCTTTGCCAATTATTTTTTTCATACCTTTTCACAATATGTCGAAAATTCAGAGAACAAGAACAGGAACATTTCATAGACTGGAGAAAGTAAACTGAAGAGAATTAATACCTCCTACCCCTCCCCCTCTCCCAAAAAAAAAAAAAAAGAAAGAAAAAAAAGCCAGAGCAAATTACCTTCTTTGTTAATGAGTAAAGAAGTTCTTTAGCATGGAAAAAATTAGTGCCTTGAACTGAAGTGAGCAAATTTTAAAAAAAAAAAGTTGGAAAAGAAGAGCTCAGATGAGTGAAAGGTACAATTTACTAATTAAGAAATATATCAGATGGCAGGTGTTTACACATTTGTATATGCAAATAACAAATATGCACATACAGGTCTATGAATGTATCTGAGCCCCTCATTATTATTAAGGTATTTATTCTCTTAATTCTCCCTTGATGGTGGTAAATGTTGTTATTACTGTATTGCAGATGAGAACTGAGAGGCAAACATATCTTCAAAAATTTTGGTTTATCACAAAAAGAAGTATATGGTAGATTAGAATTCAGGCACAAACCAACAACATCTAGTGCCACAAATAGCACTATTTCTGCTCTGCTCAATGGATCTGAATGTCAAAATGTCTCACAAAACCTAGTTAATTTCACTTGTCCTTTATGAATGCAGCACAAATACATGCAGATATGAAATATTTGTTTTCCAAAGTTTCGCAGTGAATCAATTACAGAAGCAGGGAAGCAATCCAGAACTTCTGAGCCCATCTCTTCTGGTTTTGTACCAATGAAGCATATGACTCTGGTTTTACACCCTTTAAACTGTATCTGAAGTTTTAATAATTTACATGAAATCAACTGGATGTGTGACTTCAAAAATCAGTCCATAGCCTTTCCAAGATTAATTGACTAAATAGTTTTGATAGTGAGCTGCCAGTCACTCCTGTATTTTCTTTACTGTCCAGACAGAAATGGGGAGAAAAGACTCATATGTACTAGAACATAGTCAAGAGTTAAAGTCTGATATGAAAATGATACAATTTTCTCTAAGAAAATTGATCCTACCACTTTAGTAATTTGAAGATTTATATCTTTGTACATAAGCAAAGGTTAAATAAGGTTAAAACTTTACTAGCTGGACTGTATTTATACTGTAGTAAACTCTTCAAACTGTCTAGCATACAATCTTGACCTTGGAAGAGACTGAGGAGACAAGTGCTGTCAGTGGTTCTTACTCATACAAAACTGAGTCAGCATCGAAAATGTCAGCAGAACATTTTCTATTTTCATTTATTTCTCTCAGCGTTTTCATTGGAAATGTGTGTACATTTCATCATCAGGCTGCCAAAGTTAAGGAATTCTCAGTTCTGCACTGTGTGCTCAACCACTTCACTGCATCTCTGGAGCACTGCGTAAAGCAGGGGAGTAGCCACCTTTTCACAGATACGGGACCCTCAGAGGTGCAGTGAACCAAAGATAAAAGTACTCACAAGTACTCCAGGCAGGACATTAGTCAGAAGATGGTGCTATTATAACAGAACTTCTAAGGCAGCTGAGGCTCCACAGGATACCAAAGCATTCAAGTCAGGATCAAGAGAAAGTAAACCTCAAGAGTAAATTGAAAGTTGATTTCAACACAAGTCGATGCTTTGCATCTCACTGAATACACATCACACAATGTACTCACCAAAACACCCTCTGATTCTATGCCTTGGCCTGCTTGCACTGTTCACATTAAAGAGCAAATGGACAGGAAAAGACACTTCAAATTACCATTCACAAACCTTTGCAAACTCGCTTGGATGCTAGCTCATTTCAGAGACCCTCAAATGATCAACATTTTTATGTACTTCTACATCATATAGTGTATTTTCTTGACAATATATAGGTTCTGACTGAATTGCTGTTGGTATTGCAAACAACATGGAAATATGCACTGTACAATTGCATGGTCTCTGGACCAGTATGAGCTCAAATATCTACATAGAATTGCTGTTCTGTGTCATGTGGAAATAGCTTGGAAAACACTTAATTTTCTCTTTCTAAGAGAAAAACATGGTGATTGCCTAACTCTTCATAAACAGAATACTAAGTTTTCTGCAATGTGAGAAGACCAAATTGTGACTGTGAACAGGAAAAGCTGAAGCTGGTGGGAAAATTAGCAAACAAAATTATAATTACTAAAACATCTAGTAGCATGTAAATGAGTGTGGTAATTACCCCCACAACAGAGTGATAAGAAATATATTAAAATAGAGTAGTCCATGGGAAAGCTAATTGTAGTAATTGATATGATGAGTGATTTGCATTCTGCAGATTTTGGGCAATTATGGAAATTAGACTATAGAATAAAGGGAGAACCATTAAGCAGAAAACACCACCAGTGGGTTTTACTGTCTGACAGAGATCTCTTCCTTGCTGGTAAAGCAATAGTGCCATTTTTAATATCTAGAATATAGAATATAAAGAATGTACGTGTGTACAATGAAAATCAAACTGGGGAAAGGTGTGCTCATCATGATCCAGGTATGGTAATGGCAGAGGTTGCCATTCCTGGCTGCAGTCCAGTGCCCTTCTGAAGGACATTACTGTATTGAGTAAATATTGAGTAAACTTCTACTGGAACAATCTGTTAAAAAAAATTGCAAAAATCACATCTTTGAGCTGAAACAGCTTGATTAGCCTGGCATTGCTTTAAAGTTCAAGCAGACTTGCTCTCCTGGAAGGCTGATAGGCCTTAGTGCTTAGAGTCAGTGTAGTGTCATGTAACTAATGACTGTAAGAAGAGAGATATAATAGCTGTGTATTACATTTAGTTACCTAATTAAAACTATGTAAATACATGCATGTTGCCTGGTTTCTGCCTTAATAATTATTATTTGGCTCATTTCTTACAGGTTTTTCAACAACAAAGGTCAGTTAAGGGAAATGATTCAGAGGAATGAAAGGAAAACATTGTAGTATTTTGCAACATTACTCAGCTATTCTACAGTCAATTCAGAGGAACACTGCTGATTCCACTGCAGCATGCATTTACATCATGGGAAAAACTAAGAGAATGGTAAAAGAGACAGTCAGTGGAAATGGGGTGTAACATGATTGAAGAGAGGGGTCAAATTCTTTCCTGCCAAAAATGAGCAAACCTGTGTGAAAATGTCAGTGAAGCTTCACTCAGAAATGTCAGGAGAAGTTTTAGCCAGAGTGGGAATTTCAGAATGAATACATTTCTATTTTTGAAATAGAGCTATATCTTTAAGCACTTTTATGATTAAATTCAAGCATTTTCAGTGGGCTCTACTGTGCACTGTCCTATAAGACACCTCTGCTTTTTCCTTGCCAGACAGCCCATGTGCCTGCACAGTAGAAGGGAACCCTGCAGTTTCCAGACTCCTTCCACGAATGTGGGCTTCTGGGTCCTTGTCCAAGCGCATTGGCACCCTTTGGCCACAGCCCCTGACAGGCTGAAAGGGCTTCTGCCATGTATGAACACAGTCCTGGCTTCTCTGCCCCTATGGCCACTTCTACAGCACTGGTGTGGGCTCTGCAGATCATCAGTGATATTTTTAAAAACTTTTTAAAACCTGTTTTCATGATAGTTTTTAAAATTCCTAATTAGTTTGGGAATTTCCACATTCAGTTCAATTCTGAAGCATGAAATTAGTTTTCCATAATTCTAAGTGACCTTCAGCATATTTTGTTGTAGATGGGTGAGTGGAAAGAGTAAAAGCCTAAGGCTTTGGTTATAAGGAGAAGAAATTAAGCAGTTAATTGTATTCTGGCATGAATAGCATTCTCATTACCTCTCTGTCCAACCCAAGTAAACAGAAAGAATCAGAAATATGCCTATGAGTATTTCAAGGGCACTATTAATTTTGATCATTTCTGTATGTACACCAATGTGTCTGAGAATAGAGATCTGATCCTTGAACATACGTCCTGAGGTACGGAATATAGGTCCTGCTAATTAGAAGTTCTTAAATGTTAACTAAATTAAGATATTTCAAAACACGAAATGTAACCACGCTCAGTAGTTTGCTAAAAACTCTTTCCTTTATGGGGAATACAAGGTTTTTCTAGCTGTATGAATTCCACTTTTGTTCTTGCTGAATTCACAAATACTTTTCACAGAAAGGTTTTGTGGAACTCTATGCACTTACCTATGTATCTTTACCCAGAAGAATTCATACTCAGATAGCAAACCAAGAAAAATCCAAAAGCATGCAAAAAAGAAAGAAAGAAAAAGTAAACAAAAAGATTTCTCAAAGATTCACATCCAAATTAAACAAGTAACTGACTTGGCAGGTCTTGTCTTTGTTCTATCCCTGCAGCACAGTGTACGAAAGAGCATTCCCTGTGGGAGCTGTTAGTCTTGAATAATAAAACAGATAACATGCAGAGAAGCCTGAAAAGAGCCATTGCAGAGGTTAAGGGAGAAACACTAATTTTGGAATGGAATCCCTGTGGTGGATGTAAAATTTGATCGAATAAAAGGGAACACATGTTCTTGTGGCAAGACAGCTCAGCAACCAAAAACATTATCAGGCATGAAAAGCTTTATTTTTCAATTAGATCAGTTTAGGGAGGTTCATATATGCACTATGTTTCTTCACCATGTCTTTTTCAACTTTTGGTCTTGGTGCATTTGAGCAGCTCCAGGTTCAAGCCTGGATTTCTCCTTTGTAAAAAAATTTATGGGCTCAGAGATGCCAGAAAGAGCCCCCACAAAGTCTTCTCCTTACAATTTAGTAAAAAACCTTTCCCATTTTCACAAACGTTTCTGCTCACAAGTCAGTAGGAGACCCAGGAGAGACCAGGACAAGTTTTACAGAGAAGATCCAGCTCCTACATATCTGCTTCAATATTATTCTCTGAGAGCTGTTCCCTAGAAAATATGTTGCTCTCACATCTCCAGCCAACATCTGGCCTGAGAACCCCTGCTACACAGATATGAACACAGTCCCAGTCTTAACGCATTGCTGAACTTCCCACTGAGCAGGAGTAAAATGGAAGAAAAGAGGGGGGGATGTAACACTGCCTTCAGCTCTAATGGTGCAGATTTATGACCCTGTTGAAAAGGTGCTCCAAAATCTGCTGCAAGATAATCCTTGTTGGTTCCTTAGAAGTAGCTTTAAAATATAACCACCCTCACATAGGAAAGATGGGATCTCCATCATCCACACAAGTAACCATAAAAATAGAAAAATACTTGGCAAATGCAAAATATAGGTCCAGGTAACCCCTGAGACTGCCTACCTTCCCTTAAAGTTATGAGCTGCAGGGACAGGACTGCCAAGTGTGTGCATCACTGGCCAGGAGTGTGGAACAGGGTTTAGAGCACTGAGACACTGGAGATCTGTTTGCCTTCCCTATACTGCCTCTCATCTGCTCTTCTTTTTGGTCAGCCTCTCCACATTTCTGTACCTGTAAAGTAGTAATACTAATAACATATACTTCTTTTGTAAAGTATTAACATCTGCCAAAGTAATGAAAATATCTTTGTTCCTATTAATAATAATAATAATTGATGGTGCCTATCTGAAAGCAAAAATGTTCAGGAAGAGAACAGAAAGTATGTAGCAGGAAATATGGCAGTCAGGAGAAGTGTCTGTGTCATGTGTTGCAAATATGAAAAACAGAATACAAAAGGCCCATTTAATTCACATGAGATTCGCGACTCCTCATGTACCACGTTTGGTGATGATTTATTTGAATTAAGATGGCAAGAAAACCTCCTCTCGCTGGTTTTTGTTGAATTTTTAGTTTAGTTTTCTTTTGGTTTTAATCAAGCTCTTGCTTAAGCCCTGTGAGTAAGAATTAAGTAACACATTGTAAATCACATTCTGCAAGCTCTGAGACTGCAGATGAGATAGTAAAGGGTAATGCTGTATACTTCACATATGGCTGGTTTGTCATTCGGGCACCACATGTCAGGTTCTCCCTATACACAGCTGAATGTGTAACCAGAAAAGCTGGTAGAGATTGAAAATAACATATTTTTTAAGTCCTGGTAATTAGAATCCTTTGGTTATTGCTGAAACCATTCAGAATCTTATGAGTACAAGCCTAAACCATCTTCTAACTATCTTTGAGTCAAAGTGAATTTATCATGAAACTGTTTCAAAAGACAAATGGACAAAAAAACAACCCCAACAACCAATCAAAACAAACCAGGATAAATACACAGTCAGCAATCCAACTTTTTCCAAGCTAGAGAATATTATATTCCAAAACAGAAGTGTCTGATATCCCATCATGATAACCAAAGATTTCTCAAAGCTTTGCATCCCAAATAAACATTTCAGTGAAACCTTTTTAACAGTGTAATGTTGGTTTAAAGGTGTCAGAGATTCTCATTGCTCACAGTTGCTCAGAGAAGGTTTATAGCACAGTCACTGTCCTAAAAGAATACATCAAGTCATTGTCATTTTGTCATGCATCTTAGAAGCAAAATCACAGCAGAGGAAAAGATTATTACAGGTTTATTATGTCTCAAAATATAGAAATATATTCCAACAGCATATTTTAAAGAATAATATAACAATAAACTTCAGCTTCTTCATCTCAAAATGGTACACCATTATTTAAAAATATATTACTTAATGTACCCAAAATTTAGTATGCATCAAATTCCATTTAATAAATTGAGTTCAAAAAAGCATATCTGCCTACTCAATTTATACAGAAATATGTTAACCTTTTGAAGACAAGCCAGAATTCTAACTGTTCCAAAATGGTAATTCAGATGAAGACATATTTTGCCATACACCTTTGTGCATGAGCTGCAACTAAATGTAGATATGTAGGTAATGTCAGTATAAAATAGAGATGGAAGTGTAAAATGGAACTGTTCTATTAAGGAGAAAGAATTCCCAAGACTGAAATGAGAACTGCTAATTTATTTTTTTTAACTGAGTGTATGCATAAAAAGGATTTATGTATTACTCCAACAGCAAGATAAAATAAATTAGTTTCTGCAAAAACAACAGCTGCACATTCACATGCATACACAGTCACACGCACACACTGATTTTATCAGTCTGTAATAATGTGAGTTTTCTGAAATATGTTTTAAATAACCAGAGAAGTCAGAGCTTACATGAATAGACTGTCTAAGGGGAAACTGATACATCCTATCTATTTTTCAGCAACTGTCTGAGAATGTTTTGAATGAAGCATTTTTAATGAAGGCAATTCATTATAAAAGCATATATTATAATTAGCTATCTAATAGAGAGTAAATAGAATTTCTATATTTTCCCATTCTCTTAACACAAAAACAAAGGGGTGTCCAAAAACATTAAATGTGATTAATTCAAAATAAGCATATGAGTAATGGTGGTGGGAATGTAATCTGTAATTCGTTGTACAATTCACAACCACAGGATTTTATTTGAGGCCAAAAATTTAGGCAGATTAAAAAATTATTTATATGGATTTAAGAATTATCAAAGTTACAATAGTTAATGCAAAATAAAAAGAACAATATCCCTTATTGAGTATCTGTATTTAAACCAATCCCCACCTGATAGAAAAGCAGATGGGATTGAATGTAGGTTGCAAATTACCCAACACCTTGTTATGAAAGGTGTTTCTCATCTTCGCCTGAAAACAGCCACCACTAGGGATAAGATTTTTTATTAAAAGGTGACAATTGCATCCCTGATGCCTTCCCTCACACACTCACAAAACACATCCAGAAGTGGGATCTAAATAAAGCAAAACCCTTCCATACTGTGTCTTCTGTATATTTTCTGTATATTGTAACTATTGTATATAGTGGGAAGGCTTGCACAGTTTTTTGTTTGATTTTACCATGTGGTGCTATTATAAAAATACTTGCCAGAACAGTGTAAGAGATAATAGACTGATACGATTTGAGGTAAGAATGTTGTAGTTCAGTTTTTAGTGTTGACTTGAAAAGTCCTAGGTAAAAGCAAGAGTCTCTCTACACGGAATTTCTGAATCCTTGAGTCTTTTGCAAACTCTGCAGCTCACAAGCCAAAAAGTCACATACTCCTCCAGTTACACTCATTTTGTTAAAGAAAATAGTTATAACAATTATGTGCAATTTTTTCACTTCTATTTTCTATCTACTATTTATTTACTTAAGCACTGTTTAACATTTCACTTTTTCTAATGGAGCAGAACTTCTAAAAGAAAAAATATGTTTAGCTGAGCAGTTTTGTTTAGTTTTTTTTTCCTGTGCCTTTTTCTAAATAAATACCTCGCCACAATTTTCATTGGCACAATATGACCAAATGTGTTTTAGTTCCTTTAACAATACAAAGCAGTTACTGAAGTTCTGGAGTTTCTAGTTTTAAAAAATCCTATACAAAGGCTTTAAAATATTGAAATGGAATGAAACAGATTTCAGTATGGTCAATTGAAAAATCAGTTTGTGAACTTTTACTGCATAGTGAGGTGACCCATAAAATAAATGGTTTTGAAATTTTGCTCATACAAAAGAAACTATATACTTTTAAATAAATAAAAGCTACTATGTACATTATACTGTACAATTAAATGAGAGATGACATGAAATGGAATAAATTTAGGCCTGCCTTTTCATCAGTAAGGCTCATATCTTGACTTTATTACAATTCTGAATAAAACCCTCTGCTTTAGATTATTTTTTATTCTAGTGGCAGCCGCATGAACGCACCACCATATTCCTGTATTTTTTTAAAATAACATTGGAACTGTCATCAAAGTAGAGCACGGAGATCGCGTTCAGTTTTGTTGGTGCACAGCATGGCTTTGGTACATGATCAGGGAACATCAAGTGAACCTGAAAGACAGATAAATACATAGCTCATATATCAAACAGAGAGGTACAGGACAACGTCAGTACAAAACACGTCTTTGCAATTCAGAGAAGGCTGTGGTCACAAATTTTCCTTGGTTAGCAACTTTAAAGCACAGCTTACCTCCAGAACATTGCTCTGATTTCAATTGCGTGGACACAGTTTTACAATAAAAGCAGATGGAGAGATAAATGAGAAGTGGCCAAGAGAGAAAGTTGGTTTTCTGATGAAATTTAGAAAAGAATTTGAGTTAGGAGGCTGCTCGGGATAACATTTAAACATATTGTTTGTACCATCTTTGCTGAGGACAGTGCTTAACATGGAGCAAAGACTCAATCCCTGGGTCTCACCAGGACCCCAACCTGTGCTAAAATGCTTTCCTGTGTCAGGTCTCAGTGTGGAAGAAAATCTGTTGCACACAGCAGAGGTTGTGCAGGCAAAGGCTCTTACTGGAACTGTTTTCAGCCTATGAAATTGTAAGATGTGGGGTCTTAGACTGTATGAGTATATTTTGGGGTCTTATTTATCTATCAGTGCATCCAATTCTACTTCCACTGAAGTAGAAATCAATTCATGAGGTGGGTGCCAGCTGGACAAAATGTCTGGGGAAAGGGCTGAGGCAGAGAAGTCTTTATGTTCTCTTGGCTGAAATATATCAAGGAAAGGTTAAAGAGAAGGAAAAGAGTTTTGAACAGCATCCCAGAATGAACAAGATCTAGTGGAAATATCTGAAAATGGGGGAAATACAAGTTCTTTGTACTTGAAAGAAGGTTGGATGTAATGTTCTACACATGCTGAAGACTTGGAAACTGGGGAGGCCAGAGAAGAGGGAGTTGTAATAGAGAGGGCAAGAGATTATTAAGGCATGGATGAAGACTTCAGCAGTAATAGGTTTCATTTGTATGTTAAGTCTTTGTAAATCTGTTAGAGCCATCTGTCTTGCAGTGATATAAGCTCAGAGCCTTTGCCAGACAACAGAGAATAGTCTATCAGGAAACGATTTTTACATAACTGTTACCATGAGAAGGTCTTTTGAAATGAGCAATAATAAATCCTGAAGTAGCAGCTTAGTAAAGGTTTAGACACACACTTAAAAATGGTTTAACAAATGAATTACAAAGCACTGGAGAAAAGAATGATTGTGCTTCATCTAGGCAGATGTTTGCCCTGCCATAAATCCTAGTCCCACCAGCCTCTGCCACCCCAGCTGGAAGTTCTGTGGCCCCACTAGCCCCTCAGGGCAGCGATGTTCACAGGGTTTTCAAGAGTTAGCCCCAAATTCAGTGCAAGCCGACCTGCCTCACCATGACCAGGAAGTCAGCGATTTTGCTGTGCCTGTTCTGAGGGTGATGGGAAGCAGGAGAGGAGAAGAAAGCTTATAGAACACATTAAATGCAGCCTGTCTTGCATTTGTATGCATCTGTATCATCTGTTTGCCTAAGTTCAGCTGCAGAAAAATGAGAGAGAGGTACTGGCCCAGAATTTCTCCAATTCTTATTACAAAAGAAAATAAAAGAAGAGTCAGCAAAGTTTGGAGGGGTACCAAGGAACAATCTCTTCCCAACCTAAAGAGTGGGCTTTTTCAGGATAGTTTAATCAGTATGGCCAGGAAATGACTACATTTGGATTAGGGTGGGGCATATGAATAATTGTTTCCCAAGCCATCTCCATGTGCACACCTTGTGTAAATCTTAATTTTGTATAATTTAAACCAAAAGGCATTCAACTACTGTTATCTCATCTAATTTATGTGCAGCTAAAATTCAATTAGCCTCATGATTTTTTGGCTACACAACTGAATACATTTACAGTACATGCAGAGTGAGACACACAATTCCAAAAACGCCACAATAAAGGGGGAAATATGAGTATCCAATTTTAAAAGTAGTACAAATTACATTTCTTAACAATTGGAAATTAATCATTTTTGGACATGAAAAACACATAAGGGAAAGTAGCATCAGGCCAATTCTTATTTAACAGTCCATAATTGCAGGAGGGAACTCTAACCAGGGGATCTCACTGGTATTGGCAACTTCTCTGGACAATGTTTGCATAATGCTAAACTATTGCTTTGTAGACCTACTTCTTTTCAGCTCTGAACTGCAGATATGCTGTTCTTCATTGTCTCCTAAGCACATTGCTGTATTCCTTGCCAACTGGCATTTTCTGTTTCCTTTCACCTGAAACCCTTAGCACACTTCTATTTATTTCCAGCCTCTGACATTTTCCCATCTTTTTGTAAATCTTGCTGACTCAAATTCTTGTACAGAGGAAAAATATTGCATTGGTGGCTGAACTTGGAGAACGTGAGTAAATGAAAAGCTGAATGGAAAGGAAAAGGCCTCAGCACATACTGAGTTTTTTAAAATTTCTCTCTCATGTAGAAATACTTGGTGATTTTCACAAGAATTTGTTTTCTAACAGAAAGACATCAAACTTCATTTTTGTTTGTTTGCTTGTTTGCTTTCAGGTTGGTTTTTTGGTGTGAGGTTTAAATTTGAGAGGGATGTTAGGGATGGTGTCTCAGGATGGTAGTAACTGTACTCATTTCTGAAGGGGGAAATGTTTTTCAGGCCCAGATTTTTTATCTGAAAATCAAAGAAAAATATCACCATCCATGGATGGACTTGTCAGCGTAATTTGATGGTCAGGATACTTTGCTATTATCGCTTTGAATCAGAGAGAGTCTTAAACCCATGTTTCTCTAATTGCAGTTGAGAGCCTTGACCTTTCCAGAAACTAATTAAGGATGGCAACCCTTTCCTCTTCTGATTTTGTGCTGCCACTCCCTCCTTGTGTATTACCTCTCATCCCTCTCCTTCTTAGTCATTCTGCTAATACCAACACTATTCCAAACCAGTTCTTCAGCTGGCACAGGTGAAACATCAGTTTTCAACCAGACTGACCAGATTTCAGCCTCACAGCATTGCATTTAGGCATGGTATAAAGGTTATGATTTCTGTAGCTGAATGCGGCCAGGGTAGAGGAGGCCTAGCCAGCTGCCTCAACTAAGATCATCTTTTTGGCTGCTCCAGTTGAGGCACAGGACTAACATAAGAATTGGCAGAGGCAGAAAGCTGGCTGTGAATCCCCTTTTACATGTACCAGGCAGAGCAAGAGATCCAAACACACTAATTTTTAAATTGCATTTGTAAGCCAGGCATGACTGAACACAATTTCTTACATGCAAATGCATCTGTTTGCAAAGCTTCACATTAAATTACAGTGTAATCTCTCTGCCAACAGTTGACAACAGAGGTCCACAGAGTGGCCAAGTGTCATCATTTCTGGAAGGTATAGCATGTAGATGTTAACAATGAGCTTCAACAAGCTGCAAAAACTCTTGGAAGTCAGACCAGGGGGCCCCTTTCGTTCCTATGTACACAAAGCTCCAGTAATACAACACAGTCTTCTCATGTGTTACTGCATTTGAAATGGAAGGGAAACCTACCACACAGGCCACTCTCAGCAGCTCATCCTCTCTCCAACATAATCACCAACACGTGTTTTTGAAATGGGTTATCATTCACACAGAAATAATCAAAATTCAATAGTAGTAAACGGAAGAGTCAGACCCTGAGTAAAGACAATGACAACTGCATAATAGGCAACTACAACATAGGCAGAGGCATACCAGAGTCTGAACAATGGCATGGTTTGTTGCATTCATATGGGCATTGAGGGGGAAAGAACACTCTCCATCACAGTAAAACGCAGCGTAGCCCTCTGGTGCAATAATCCAATCCTAAAACAAGAGCAAATAGATCCACTCAATTGTTTTTCTCACTCAGAGAATTTATAACTATATTGAATAAGACTTGTTCAATGACAAAACTAACTTCAGAAGGTAGCATGTGAACTTTTTTTTCCCCAAGTCCTTGCTTTGTTCTTGCAAAACTGAGATGAAACTTAAATTGAACTTAAAAATCTGTACTGAATATCGACTAATGAGGCTATAAAGGGAATTAAAGATCAAAATATGTTTGCAGATTACTTTTCCTCTGAGACCAAAAATCTTGAGCATTTCTTGGTGCAACAAAAGTAATTAAAATGCATTCTCTTCCTTCAGAATACTCGAAACCATTAACTGTATTATTCCGTGAGACTGAGGGTTGCTAGTGATTACCCACTGGCCTGTCAATGAATCCTGCATTTTAAGTATTTCTAGCAACACAGCATGGGCAGAAGACCACAAGAGGGAAAATATTTAAAAATGCTAATGAAAGCTGTGTGAATTTCTCCTTTGCCAGGTAATGGAGGTGCTGCAGGAAGGGCAGAGAGGATCAAGTAGCTACTTCCTGGGCTTTGTATCTTTGTATCTTTTTTTTGTTTTGTATCTCATTTTGCGTTGGGTTTCACTGATTAAATATTGTACAGTGTAGTTTTGGCTCTCCAGCTGAAACTTTTAATTCTTAAAGTCCTTTTTGTGATGAAAATAGATTTTCTTTTCTCTATATCTGCCTTGGCCACTATGGCCACTCATCCAAGAGCCTTGCACATCTTGGAGCATATCAGAATTTACTGTTTAAAAAAGTTAAAAAACTGTTGATATCTGAAAAAAATCCCTGTGATTGACAGAGACACAATGGCTCACTTGTTCAGTAGCCTGAGTTCAATACCATAGGTCTGCTCTGTGGCCCTGGACAGGGTGCTAGGCTTTGCAGGCTTGGGAAAACAGCCTCTGCTGGCTTCTTCAGGCTGCTGTGAGGATAAATATACCACAAAATATCAGAAAAACGAGGCCATATGAGAATCTGAACTAAATACATAAAGGATGAGCTGTCACTAAAGAGATAGCATATTTTTTCTCCTCATAGACTTGTTCTGCTCCTGGAGAGTTGTTTAAAAACAATTCAGAGAAATGTGAAATGCACAGACAGCCATGTCTGAGTTCTTACCTACATATGCAATATGTCTAGGTTATAGGTTGCTGATGGCCTTCTTGTTCTTTCTTTATAGAGAGTTCCTTGCTTTCTGGAAAAAAACCTAGATTGATGTCTATTTTCTTTTCTCATAATGCCCTTCCTCTGACTTCATGACCTTTTACTACATTATTTTTACGTTACTGTATGGGAGGAGGAGTTTTCCCCAGAAATTATAAAAAATAAGCTATGATGTTATGAAGACCATGGAGCACTAATCCAAGATTTAATTTCCCAGTGTTCTTACCCCAATGAAATCTCTCTGACTTGCTATAGACAGCATTGAAACAGGGAGAATTCAAGTGCAAATTTTACAAGTTCGATTATTTGGTGTGAGGATTTTGGTTTAATTTACTGCAGATTCATTCATCTCTCGAGTAACAGTTCAAATTTATCTTTATGTGAATGAATCCAGATCATAAAGCCACTAATGTATGCAATATCTTTGAGAGAACAGCTAAAAAAGGGTAAAGCAATATTGATAGTAATACTGATAGGGATTCATTACAAAATGCACTTAAAGAGTTTGTCTCTCATCAGCAAAATACCAATTACCATGAAGAAAACAGAGTGGAAACCATGGAAACATGGGAAACCATAAAATACATTGTCCCAATTTGAACTGATAGGAAAAAGCATTTATAATCATACCTGCCATCCTAAGTCTCGGAAACTCACATAAAGTTCATGTTTCTTACATGCTTGCTTTTGCTCGCTTGTGTTATAATCTACAGGAAAAAAATAACATTAATAAATTGTTGTGAAGCATTGCTAGAACTGACAAGATTTAGCTGTTTTTGAGATCCTGACCAAACTTACAAAGGAAATGAAAACCATACTGTCATTTATATTCCTACGGTTGGTTGTAAAGGCAATGTAAACTTGGAAACGCAGAATCAGCACAGTCAGATGGATACAATTTGTATACATGGGCAAAATAATGCATACAACATTAGGGGAAGCAGGTTTACATGATGCCTGTTTGCTGGCTAGCTGGGTAAGACCTCTGATAGCATGCACCCAGGTAATCAAAGAGAACAAGTGAGAACCTGATCCAAGACATGAGTAAATCACCTGTAGGTTGGCATGGTTTTAATTGCCAGATAAAGAAAGTAGACCAATTCAAAAGATACATTAAAAATGATAAAAATTGTCCTGAAACAACAGAATTTCCCAAAGTCTGTAATTTAAACACATATTGGCACATTTTATACACCTTCATTTTTTACCATGTTTTCTGTAAATGTTCAGCACCTGATGATCTGTAGTTGGTAATACTAATGAGAACAAGTAGATTAGCGGTTGCTTTTTAAAGGACTGAAAGTTTCTACACTGTTTGAGATGCATCGGGACAGGACACAGAGAACCTTCCACATATGCTTCTCCAGGATGATCTTACTCCTGGAGAAATTCTAGTAATTGTTCCTTACTGCTCCTAAATAACAGGAAAAGAAGGGAACAGGGTCAGGCCTTCATCACATTAGCACCACAGAGCTGGTTTATAGAGCTATTCAAGTGATGCCATAAGTGAGGTATGCAAGCGAGCAGGTAGTACAGGCTGTCACCTCTGTTTCCAATTCAAGAATGCTGGCAGAAAAAAAAATTCACAACAACAAGAAAAAGCAAGCAAACAAA
This sequence comes from Acropternis orthonyx, assembly GCA_035583155.1. NCBI lineage: Eukaryota > Metazoa > Chordata > Aves > Passeriformes > Rhinocryptidae > Acropternis > Acropternis orthonyx. The sequence goes on along the minus strand of JAWWEU010000111.1, from coordinate 91,902,439 downwards.
TGAAAACCCCACAAACCCCAGACAAACAAGTAAGATGTGGAAAAAGAAATAAAATCTTCAGTTTCAGGAAAAGAATTTAGTTTTAGGAGCAGTTTTTTTAACATTATAAGACTTGAGGAATGGGAAGGTCTCTGAAAAATTTCATGATAATTAAGAGACAGAGCCCTTTTTCATATAAAATGAAAGGAAGGGACTTCTACAGTCTATAAGACAACCTGTGTAGTTCTTCACTGTCTTTACAGATAATTCTTCCAAATATATGGCCTTAAGGAGCTTTTCTGCAAATTTGACAACTGCTTCCTGTCAGCTGTCCTAATCTCTTCTTTCATTGCCCCTCTGAGTTCTCTTCAGCTTCTCTGTCTTTCTGAAGATGTGATGGCCACAACTGAACACAGTGCCAAATAAAGTAATATAATTATTTCATATTATTTCCAGATTATTTTCTATTAGTATAACCTGGAATAGTCATTTTGCAGTAAAACCACATTGTCCAATTATCTTTTTTTGTTTTTTGTTTTTTTTTTTTTGTTTGTTTTGTTTTTTTTGTTTTTTTTTTTTTGTATTTTCCTGCCTAGTCACCTTAGGGGTCTGTTGTAGTTGTACAAATCAATGAATAAAAAACAGATTGGAGGTGAGGATGTTGATGACACCTGCATCATGATGAGGCTGCAGCAACCATGGTAGAGTACGGTCAGGGTTCTGAGGGATGACATCGACAGCAATACAGACCATTGCAAATCAAGAAAGTATGGCACAAAGCCACCGTGGCTGACTAGGAAACTCTTGACTGAACTCAAATGCAAATATGAAGCAAAACTAATGTGATTGAGATGAACTACACAGAAATAATATAAACACATTGCCTGGGCATGCAGGGACAGATGTTAGGAAAGCTAAGACTTAGCTGGAGTGAAAATTTGTGAGGGATGTGAAGGTCATCAAGAAGAACTTCTACACGTACATTCATAGCAAAAAGAAAACATAAGAAAAATACAGATTTCTTGTTCAGTAGGGCAAAGAACCTAGTGACAAGGACTCAAAAGAAGTTAAGGTACTCACTGACTTCTTTGTCTGTTTTTTTACTGTCAAGATTTACCTTCAGGACTCTGAAGTCCCTAACCCTAGTGGCTAAAGTTCTACCCACAGTAAAAGAAATAGTTAGGAATCAGTTAACCCGAAGATACACGAGGCCATGTGAACAGAAAGAATAAATTTCTGGGTGGGGAATGAGCTGACCAACATCATTGCAAAGTCACTTCCTGCCTGTTTTGAGTGTTCACACAGTGGAGGATTTTTCCAATGCAATGATGTTGGTCAGCTCATGGGAGTTCTGTGTCTTTCTGGTGGAGCAGTTGGGGGCAAGGCAGAATACCCTAAGACATCACAAGTTTTCAAATATCTATATGCCTTTAATACAACCAAAACTCCTGAGTCACAATTTGTGCTGAGATATCTGTAATAATCTAGTATGTTCTGCATACACATTAGAAGTAAAGTGAAGGTAGTCAAAAGTGAAGGAACTTTAACTTAAAAAAACTCCAGAAATGTGTTTCACTGCATTTCTCACAAAGATCTATACATCCATTTTCACTAATATCAGTGCTCATACAAAGGAAATACTGAACTCTTCCATTTCAGTTCTTAATGAGAATTTAAAATTCATTCATATAGAACACAAGTCACTCTGAAAAAAAAAAAAAACCCTGTGACTGAAAAATGTGGAAAAGACATGCTTGTGAGAAAGTCAGGAAAGTCACAATCTGGTTTTAGATAACACCCAAGCAAGCAAACGAAAGCTGAAGATTGTGCTTTTGCCAGCTTTCTGTTATGAAATTTTTGTATTTGAGAACATGTACAGAAGTTTTAGTGCAGGATGTAGCAGAAGTCCCTACACTTAGAGCAGAAAATTTGAATAATAAATATGTAAGTCCTTGCACAGATTGTCTAGATACTCTGAATCATTTGAATATAGGTTAACCAGCGATGGATGAGTGGTCACACTAGAACACCTGATAAAATGGTCTGTGTATACAGACTGCAAGCTATCTAACCTATTCACCTATGAAGAAAGTGAGACTTCCTTGAATTCTGTCTTTCAAACAAGATGAATATTGTGTGTAATGTAACATTTCATATAAGTATCAGATGTGACATTTATTATAAGATCTGGTGCCAAGGATTCAATTTCACATACTGTAGCTTCAAGGCACATATGCTTATTCTGTCATGATTCAAAACTGTAGGCTATTGTGACTGAGAAAACATTGTTCCTCAGCTATTCAGGGACTGGATTCAAAACTGTAGGCTATTGTGACTGAGAAAACATTGTTCCTCAGCTATTCAGGGACTGCAGTTGGAATCTGCCCCTACATAGCAGGAAGAGCTGGGAAAGGAAGGCAAGTAAACATATGTATAAAAAATTGTATGAGTTTTTGTTTGCTTGTTTTGTTGTTTTGTTTGTTTTGTTGTTTTGTTTTGTTGGGTTTTTTTCCCCAGGGGGGAATAGAGACACATAAACATGCCTGTATATGCTACTCCAAAGGATTAAATTTTTAATTAATTAGTGTGACACAAATCAATAAAATACAGGAGATATAGACTTAACTATTGTTTTCTGGTTCTATCTCACTGCATTATGCAAAACTTATTTAGCTTTGTTTTGTAATATCCTGGTGTAAGTCACTATTTAGTATTTAAATGTGGATATTCTCTAGTGCCCAATTATACTGTAACTCTTTACAAAAGGTTAAAAAAAATTAAAGTTAAGCCAACTCTGTTTTTAAGGAAGAGTCATGAGTATCTCACATCAGCCTTTTCAGCCATCAGCACTTGCAGCAAGTGTGGGTAGAGCCCTTCCCAAATCTTCATTTGCGAAGCCTCGCAATGATGATTATGATGTGATGTACTTTGGGAACAAGTTGTCTGGTTGCAGTTTGGTTTGAGTTTTTAATTATCTTTTTTATGTACAATTTGACAGAAGTAGAACAGGGTAAATAATAAACAGTTCAATCCTCTGCGCATATCAGGCAGGTGGAGTCTGAATGCTAAGTTTAATTCTGTCTGTCTTTATACTGCATTGAGGTCATCTTCTCTTGAAGTTCTTAGTAACACAGGGATGCTGACCCCAAATCTGCCACCAATTTCCCAGCTATTATAATAACTGGTACATATGATTTTATTTTCTTTATATTGTGTTTGTGTTTATGACAGAATCATAGAATGTTGGTTGGGAGTGACCTTAAAGAACATGCAGTTTCAACCCTTTGCCATGGACAGGGACACCTTGCACTAGAGCAGGTCTCTTCCAACTCAAACCATTCTATGATTTTATGACTCTGGATCTTCATGAATAATTCAAAAAGTGTCTTGTCCATTGGAAGGGAAGAGTTGAGATGGCTCATGAGGGTTTCCTTTTTGATGTACTCAGAATAGAGTAAAACTAATTGCTGAGGTCCAAGAACTTGGGAAGTGAAGTGCATTTTATTTGCTCGCTCAATGGTAACAGCACAGATGTGGTGGTAGGGTTTCAGTGCTCCTGATTATCTCAGTTAACCTCAGTTAATCTCAATTAACCTCAGCCATGCAGCCTTGCCATGCAGAAGCCAAGGGTTGTGCCCCAATGTTTCCCTATGATTAGTACCACAGTTATAAAAGGTTGGAAACTTTATAGAATCCGAGAATGGTTTGGGTTGGGAAGGACCTCAAAGACCATCCCATCCCACCCCCTGCCATAGGCAGGGACACCTCCCACCAGCCCAGGTTGCTCCAAGCCCCGTCCAAGCTGCCCTTGGACACTCCCAGGGATGGGGCAGCCACAGCTTCTCTGCCCAACCTGTGCCAGGGGCTCCCCACCCTCACTGGGAAGAAATTCCTCCCAATATCCCATCTGACCCTTCCCTCTCTCAGTTTGAAGCCATTCCCCCTTGTCCTGTGACTCCAGGCTCTTGTCAATGGTCTCTCTCCATGTTTCTTGTAGCTCCTTCAGGCACTGCAAAGGCCACAACTGGATCACACCAAAGCTTCTCCTCTCCAGGCTGGACAATCCCAGCTGTCCCAGCCTTCCCTCCCAGCAGAGCTGCTCCAGCCCTCTGACCATCCTGGTGCCTCCTCTGGACTCTCCAGCAGCTCCATGTCCTTCCTGTTCTGGGCCCCAGGGCTGGAGCCCTTAACCCTTTCAGCCACACTGAGTTAGAGAGGAGTTTTGGCTCTTCTGCAGCCTTGGGTGAGCGTCAGAGTAGGTATTTGCCACACCACTTTCTACTAAATGACTACTTTTAGGTGAAAAAAATCCTTAGTCCATTAACAGCAGGTAAAAGTGGGTACCAATGAAGTCTGAGAAGGTGGGGCCACTCAATCAGCTAAACTTATGCAAAAGTCAGACTTTTGTTTGCTGAAAGGAACAATTCAGGCTGGTTTCCAAGCCACAGAAAGCTGCCTGACAACTTTAATTGTGCTGCCTGAGGTGAGAGCAATAAAGAAAAAGTACTAAAGCCAAAGTTTTCAGCATTATTTCTTCTGTAAAAGTTTGTAACTTTTTTTTCCTGGAAAAAAAGAATGCTTCGGTTTAACCAGAGAATATTATCTGGAGAGTGCAAAGTGTTTTCCTGCTGTTAAAATATTCAAGTGCTTTTCAAATTCAACATAGAAACTTCTGTGTGGTTTTCTGCAGTTACAATTATGGAGTAATATACTTATGTGCTCTGCGCTGAATCTCTTTAAGTAAATTGCTTTAAACATTAAACCGTGTTATTTTACATTTGCATGTCCACATTTTTCACCCATACTGCCAAATTAAAATCCAAATTCAAACCCTGAGACTTAATCAAATAAACTTCATAAAGAAATTAAATTCAAGATAATATGTTAATTAATTGAGAATAGCAAGTGTAATAAACTAACCATTTCATCAAGGTTAATTAGAACAGGTTAATGGATAGTAAGGCCATTTACTCTGACTGCAGGGTCTCTGCTAGGATTCACTTTAAAAATCCAACAATCAGCTTGACTTTCTGTAGTAGGAAATGTCCTTTCCATCCTTGGTTCTGCTGTTTGTAAATAACAACTTTTCTAATTTTCCTTAATGCCTCACCTTCAAACGTAATAGATTCTGTAATATGATTAATTTCAAACTTCAGACAGTTTGTTTCTTCCTCTGCTTCTCTATTAAAAAAAAATAAAAGTTTTACAAACTGTAATATTAAGGGTTTTTTTGTCACATCAGTATCTTCAGCCACCTCCTCACATCTTGCTTTTTTGAGCTGTTATTGCACTTTTCTTATCTTTCAGTACCAATGTATGTTGTCATTTGTGCTTTTTAAGGTCTTTTTACTTAAACCAGTGCTTTTCTGAGTCATTTTACTAGTGATTTGGATGAAGTATTATAAAGTTACATCCATTCTGCTTCTAGGTGCGGAGGCAAACTAGCAACCTCTTGACGCTTTCTACACACCTGCACAGCTGCAAAGGCTGACCCATAAACAGGACATAAATAGAATAGCTTTATAATAGCCCTGTCTCCAAGACAGGTTTGTTTTGATGTAACACACCTTTGCTGTAGCTGCATGACATTATTTGTTATTTTTGGGTAATTAGAAACATCATTTAATGGTAATGGCTTTAAACTGAAAGAGGGTAGATTTAGATTAAATGTCTTGTCAAGGAATTCTTGACAAGCTTGGACAGAGCTCTGAGCAAGCTGGTCTAGTGGAAAGTGTCCTGGTCCATGTCAGGGAGTGGAAGGAAATGATCCTAAAGGTCCCTTTCCACCTAAAACATTCTATGATTTCTGTGATTTGACAGCTTAAAAGTACAAGTGCATATGCTATGCAATTCTTTCATTGGCTGTCTTGTGGCAGGTCAGCTTTGTCATTTTCTGGAGTTACAACAAAATCTTGGAGCTGTAAGAGCATCCACACAATTCTGATGAATCCTAAAGTAGTCCTGTTGTGTATTTTATTGCCGAGGAACATCCTGGACACCCATCAGTGTTTAATGGATCAGATTACTGAAACTCTTACGGTTACCTCAGAACCAGTTGTGGGGTTTTTTTGTTTGGTTTGTTTTTTTTTTTTTTTTCCAGCTCCCATGAGCAGTTTATTTTCATCATTAATACTGCTAATCTAATACTCACTCCTCCCTCACTAATACTGTTCTGTTCTTCCTCTGATCACCATGTCTCTGCACGTTTAAGGAAGAACAAGTTGCTCTATTTTGACCACTCTTCCTCAGAATGGTTGGAAGGGCCCTCTGGAGCCCACCCAGTGCCAGCCCTGCCCGGGCAGGGTCACCCCGAGCAGGTGACACAGGAACGT
>JAWWEU010000111.1:91848625-91896028 GCA_035583155.1 Acropternis orthonyx | reverse complement strand
AAGAGAAAAAAAAAAGGGAAAAAATCCCAAGAAACAGAGAATGAAGAAGAAAGCATGAAGAAAGTGAAGAGATGACTGTAATAAAGTTGAGACTGATGCAGAGACAGAAGTACAATCGAAGTCTCTGACGTATGAATGACAACACACCCATCTGACATTTTTCACTGTCATCTGTCTTAGATGCTGTAGGTATAAGATTATGGAACAAGTTTAGAAATAAATAACCTACATCACACAACGATTTTTGCCCATCATTGTGTCCTTTATGTCAAGCGTCTTGCATCACAGAGTGAATGAGAATTGAATACAGCCTGTTGAGTTTTCCATGAGAAAGGTGATGGGCAGAATTCTTTGGTCTTTTACCCCCCAAAATTTTGACTTTAAATATGAAGAGATGAAATATGCTTTTAAAGTGCTGCTCATTACTGGAAGCTGTAAAGAACTTGGAGAATTAGCCTTCTCCCACAAACCTGAAGGGATGCAGCATATCCCCCAGTTCCTGGGGCTGGTGAAGAGAAGGAAAAGGGCATAGCTTTCCCCTGACAGTAGGCTCTCCATATGAAGGGACTACATTCTGTGAAGATTCAAAGACTGGGGAAAAAACAACATGTTCTCTTCTCCATGTCTTTTTTTGCACACTGGAGCATCTGGATAGAATCTGTACATTGCCTTTGTAGCCTTCAGCATGCTCAGCCACAGTATGTAATGAGTACTATTGCAAAACCTGTTAAAGAGGCATTCTGAATCACCTATAGTGTGAAAAGTCCCATCAGTGATCGTTAATAGCACTTAAATAAAAGAGGTTTGTTCCTTTGTGATATGGGGATAGCTGAGGCAAACTGCAAGGCAGGAGTATGGAAGCTGATTTGTCTTGGTGCAGGAGCTACTCCTCCAAGCAGTTTTGTTACAGGGAAAGTTGCTGTGTGAGACTATGGTGACTTATCTACCTTCAACTTTGCCATCTATTCCAGTCTGCCTGTATCTTGCTGCTTCCATCTCCAGTCAGAGGTCAATGTTCCTGATTTTGATGCAACTTCGCATGCAATTGCTTCTTAACCTGATTTTGTTTTAACAGTATGGTTTTCTTGAACTGCAATCTCTTTTGAAAGAGATCTGCCATGGATCAACATATATAATGATGCACCTCTATGCTTATGTAGACCTTGAAGATGTTAGGAGAAAATTTGCTTCATAATGCACATTTCACTAGAGATGTTCTGATATTTCTTGTTTTACAGCAGCTCTGGAGCATGACTGGATGCACAGAAAAGGTTGACAAGTATTTTGAGACTTTCAGACAGCTTCTCCTGAGGTAATTCTGATGCCAATGCAACTTGCCAGCTTGTGTTAAGGCTGAGTTTTTCCCAGGTTAAACCAGCAAGTAGTTTGTGCTCCACTTTCCTGCTATAATCAAGGAGGCTTAAGAAATCTGTTCAGTTCTTTTTTTCTAATGCACTAGAAACATAGGATTCAGTCTGAAAGTGTGATATTTTTATTTAAGTATCATGTTTGTATCATGCTTAGATGATTTTCCCTTTACCCAAAATAATGTGAATCTCAAAATTAGAAGACATTTTCCAAGAAATATATGAAAAATTATTTAAATAATTTCTTTGGTTTCTTTAGCAACATAATAGCAGGTTTTGGTTGTTATGGCAAAATTCATCCTTCTGCAAAAGATCAGGGAAAGACTTTTGTATGACATTAGAGGGGTCTCTAACCTGTCTCTGCAGGGTTATGAGATGGATATAAGAAACGCATATTGCTTGTAACACTTCTGCTCAATCAGATGAGTTCCATTCTGAGATTAAATTCCTTCCACTAAATAATGATTTGCTTACTTGTAGGCATCCGTGGGGTTTAAGAATCACACATATACTGAGGTTTTGATATGCTGTTACTAGATCTGCCATGCTTCTAGAAAGATACATTTTCATACCATGTTCCCAGAAAGTAGAAATGTTTGTTCAAAAGTGAGAATATTTAGAAAGTGATTTTATGCCTCCAGCTGGAAGGCACATTTCAGAAAAGAACTGGTACAAAACTTATTACAGGCTCTAATGGAACTAAAAACGTTTTCATGTGCATTATTGTCAGTACCTTTCAGGTAGGTAAGGGACCAAATTGACTCCGTTCAGGGATATATTGTATATTTACATCACTGTATGTCAGCTAGTCTAAACTCATAAACAGTTTACAGTTTCTCAGGTTGCTTAAGCTTCCTCATTTTCAGTATTCAGATTTTTGTTATGTCTTGTCTTCTTCAGCTGAGAGGCAGTTTAACAGACGTCTACACACTGTTTAGACTTTTTTGCTCAGACTTCCTGGACAAGTAGTTGGGATGCAACCCTTCTCTTTATTGTCTAGTTTTTTGTTATGCATAGCAAAGATATCATCCAATTGCCAACTGTGTAGGACTAGTTTCAAGCTCAGATATAGCCTTTCTTAAACTACTTGGTCATTTTACCCTCCCGAGGCCTATGACACATGTAATTGACCTGACTTACAGAAGGTAGATCATGCTTAGGGCCAACAAACAGAAGAGGAGTGGGAGCACAGTTTCTGACAGTTTGTCCAGTGAGCAGTATCTTTTTGAGCTGCTGTGACTCCATCGCATTTGAGCAGATGCCCATAACTTCTATAAACAGACGAGTAAATAACAGCTTCATCTTACCCCCAACACTTGGCATCCTAGAAGACTCCTGTTGACTACTGGATTTGTTGCGGTTCTGATTTTTCCTTTTATTGTTGGCTGCCCGGACAGAACGGAAAAGCACCTCACTTGCCTTGAAGAATGCAACCATGAATGGTTGCTTTGACTGAGGCCCATGTCTTCCAATCAGGCCAGCAGATTTAACATTGATACTTCGACCTATAAAGTAATGGAAATTGCAAGTTAAAAGGTGAACTTCTGCGCCTGCTGAAGGCGCAGTGGGAGTTCAACTGCTGACTGAAGCATAGCAAGGAATTTGCCATAATACTGAATTCACGTGATTAAGAATCCTAACTGCATTTTGTTGAACAGAACTTAAAAGACACAAAATTCAACCCTTTGCAAAAGTTTCAACATTTTTACAGGTAGTTTGCTAACACATAAAATTGCAGTCTCTGTGTGCTATATCTTATTCATTACACAGACATTTTAGTTCAGTCTCATGCACACATCTCTAGAACTGCAAAATAAATGAGCCCCATTAAAGCCTATTTACTACAGAAAGGATAATGTAATGCGGTCTTCCAATTTTTGCATCATTTCAGTGTGACATGTGAAACCTTATATCCCCAAAGCAAATCAGTAGCAAATAGAAGTGTAGATAATAAATATACTTCTACTTTAAAAGTAAGTATTGTGCAGCATTACTGAAACTGGTGTTCATTCACCAGTAAAGGTAGGAAGCCATTCAGTATTTCAAAAGAAAAGAGTTTGAAATATGCACATTATTGACTCTGGTTCTGTTCCCAGGGGATGTGCATATTTCTTTAAAATATTTGTTCAGTCAGGACTGTGTGGTAATCTCACTATATTATGCGGTCTAAACCTCACTGAAAGAAAGGAAAGCAAAACAAGTCACTGAAACTGCATCAGTGACATTTTAGCAAATAAACCCTTGCTCTTAACAGAATTTATTTTGGCAGCATAAACACTTTTGTGCGTATGTGTATTATGCAGAGCCCTTCAACCGTCAGAAAATGAGACAGTGTCATGTGAAGCTGTGCAGCTGTGCTGGGTGGGGGACACAGAGGTCCTTTAAACGGGGAGCTACGGGCACAGGCACCGTGCGCGCCGCTCGGCATCGGGGCGCCTGAGCATTCTTCGAAACCGACTGGAAAAGTTTGCTACGCAGGCGACGAAGGAGCATCTGCCTCACCATCGTATAATGTTGTTAATCATCCTGAAGAAGAACTTGCAAACAAGCATAGGAGTAAACCTTATAGAAATAAGCATATAAGTTTCCTTTTCAAACACAAACTTACAGTGGCTGCACGCCAGAGTCTATATTTCTTAAAAAAACTCTATCACTGGCTTAAATGAAAGAGGCAGTTTGATTTGTGGTTAAAGTAGTTTCCATTCTACTTCCACTGTAACAAATGTATTAATTCAGCTCAGACTTCCTCTTTCTGGCAGCCCTTTTGCAGTAAAAAGAGAAATTAGAAGTTCCAGCCAAATACCATACCTTGAACTGACCCACTTCAATACATAAACACTTTTACAACATGTTTATTCAGGTGTAGCACTTTAAATTGGTTTAAGATGTTTCCAGTGACAGAGAGCCCAGAAAAGGCAAGAGAAGAACTGAGAAAGTTAGCAGTTATGGAGCAGAGTAATTGGCAACATATTCTGAACAATTTTGATAATTACTTTTTTGACTGCAAGGGAAAAATATATTTGTTGAAGCTTCTGATTTCATTTTAAATGGCTTTTTAGTCCTGTGTTTCTTTAATTCATATTTTCATGTGTTTGAGTTACTATTAAATAATTCAGTAACATTAATTTCTATATGTTCCAATCTTCTATTGCAAGTCAGATATGAAAAACTGTACAGACTATTCTCTATTCATTGCAAAATGGACAAACTAGCCTCTTACCACAAAGTTCCACATTTCCCCTCATTTCTAGAGGGAATATTTTTACCATTTTTCTTTATTTTTTGTTCCATTGACTTTCAGAATTTTAATTTTATCTGTAAAACATTCATGCCTTACTGGTGGGCATTTAAAGAATACTATTAGATTTATATACTGAGGGCTATAAAGATGTGTGAAGCTTTTCCGAATTTAAATCTAGGTTCTCTGAATTTACAATGGTGGATATTGTGTGCGAAGCAAAATATCCTTCAAACCAATGTGAACTCCCTTTAAAATAACTTTTAATATTATTAAGTTTCCTCTGGGTTTCCTTTGGACTTCAGCAATGAGATGGCTATTAAGATTCCACAAGTTAAGGCTTACTTGGTTATCCAGGGTATAGAGATATACTATAAAAAATTAATCCTGTAACCCACAGCCTTTTTACACACAGAAACAGCTTCTGTGACTTTATGCCTTTATTTGCTTGATCTTCTAAGCAGCCAGCATGAGTTTTTAGGGCTCATTTATTTAATTAATTAATGGTATATGCAGTGGATCTGCTTCTGTGCAGTCAACAGGAAAACTTTTATTGACTTCTGTGGGTTCACCATTAAACTTTTTTCTCTCAGTTTATCATATACCTTAGCTTAACTGCAACTTTCAGAAGATGAAGCAATCAAAATATACACTGCCCTTGAGACACTATATTTCTTTCAAGGAGGATTCCTCAACTATTTGGTTTGGAAATTCAGCCACATATGTTGTCTCCATTTTAGGTTGCTCCTTTGCAAAAGAAAGTTTGCATTTACAGAACTTCTGTTATACTTTATTAAAAAAAAAAAAAAAAGAAAGAAAAAAGAAAAAAAAAGGAAAAAAAAAAAAAAGAAAAAAAAAGTATGGGTGTGGGAGATTTCCTTCAATATAAAAACACAAAGTTTTGCCTCTTCCTGAACAGGAGGCATTCAAAGTGTCCTGCCTCTGAAACTCATCAAGTTTCCTGCCACACCAGTAGCTCCATCTGTGTGCCATGGTCTCATTAAGTAGTCCTTGCCTTTGCCTGTAGTGTGAATTTTAAAATACACTTAGAAAAATCTTACTCTAACCTGAACTGCCCCTTGTAGCAAAAAGCATCCATGGGCTTCATTTTTGTAAATGGTTTTTATCCTTTCTTGTAAGTGTTTAGAAAACTCTTGGCTTCAATGAAAACTGAAAATCCAGGTCTCTCAGGCATGCTGTTGTTCCATATTGTGGCATTAGAGCAATATTTTCTAAAATCACCTGAGTGACTCAGGCTGACCTGCTTAACTATTCTTGGAGCTTCACCCAGATGAAACTCATAAAATCAAAACAGCCAGGTGTGTCTTTCTCCTTTTCTTGAGTATCTCTCAACAAGAATTGTACATGGTCAGGCATTCTGAGAAATGGGTTTGGTTTTATCCTTCCATGTCTTTAATTCTGAGGATTTCAAAGATTTTTTTTTTTCAGATTTTAGGAGGAAATAAGAAACTGCAAGAAACCAGAAATCAGCTTGTGCCTGCTCCACTGAACCTAGCATCTGCAGTTGCCCCTACATCTAGAGGAAAGCAAAAAAAAAAAAAAAGCATAACAGATGAACTTACTCAGTGCAGTGACTGTCCAGAGCCTTTGCATTCGTCACATTCTGGCTTGCATTTCTCAATCCTGCTTGATAATTAATTAACTCTTCTACATATTGACATGTATATTCAGAGTCTAAGACATTTAAAGCATTATGATCCAGATTTTCTGAACTCCTTAGTCCTTATTCATATGATTCTGAGTCTTTGGCAAGATATATTTGTTTGCCTTGGCATTTAAACTTATTTTTGGCTTTCATACTTTTTGATAGTAAAGTGCCCTTAGCAGTTTGCATAGAAGCTTGCATAGGAATGCAGGTTTGACTCACTGAGCTGAATGAGTATTATTTCTGTTCTTGTTCTGTCTGTTTCTCTTCTCTTTGCATTCTGTTGCTTTATTATAAAGGAATCATTGCTGCAAAAATAACTGTGAAGTTCAACTTATAAAAAGGTCCTACCTCAACAATCCTGATGATTTTGTGCTTTTTCTTTTTTACCCACAAAAACAGCCCTCTAGGTGATACGTACAGAGCTATTTGCTGTGTCACTACATCTGCTTTTGTGTTGTCACATGCAGGTATATCATACAATTCTTTTCATGAAATGATCAAGTTCCATCTTAAAAGTTCATTTCCCCCTCTGCTGCTCCAAATGGAAATGCAAGAGCCCTTCAAGCTTCCAATAACAATTTGCCTCGCAGTCCTGACCTGGAGACATCTCCTCGTTTTTCACAACATCCAGAAAGCTGAGTTTTTCTGAGATCACCAATGTGAATGCCAATGACAGTGGTAAGATTTCTGCCTTGGCTGTCTCTCCTCAGGCAGTATGTATTTTGTGTAAAACATTGATCAGACACTTATTTTGCAAGAGGTTTCAGCCATTATGCATCTTGGCTGGATTTACACTGGCAATGCAGTACAACGAGTAATTCCAAAATCCATTATTTTGTCCTGAGTCATCAGACTGCAGCAAACCACTCATTTCGTTATGAAAAACAAGCACTTATTTACTTTCTAAAGTGTTCAAGAAGCCACAAAAAACATTTTACAGATTAACCACTGCTGCTAGGTCACAGCGGTTATTTTGGTAATAATTTTGCATATTTGTAGATACAAATGAAAAATTTAGTGATGTTGAGAATTTATTTCAGCATGGTTTGCAGAAAAAAAAATAAAACTCCCAATGCCACACCTATGGTTTCCTCCTCGTGGGGAGTGACATCTGAAATGAGGATTGGGAAAGGCCTTTTGGAGAAAGACCCCAAGTATGCAAGGTCCAATAAAATCCAATATTTGTGAAAAAAATTGCCCTGAGGATCTGAGTCTGAAAGCACACGAAGTAGTTTTCAAAATTAGGTAAAAACTTAGGTGGTTTCTCATGCCTGAACAGTGCTCTTGAGAGCAATGGAACTTGAAACAAAAGAATTTTGGTAGAGTTTGGCTCCCTAAGCTTGAATGAAGGCTTATTTTATAAAGGAGAAAAACCCCCGAACAATATAAATGTGATGATCCGTATATAATACATCCTCAACACTTCAACTCCAAACTATTTGTTACTGTCTCTATTGTATCTCTACATAAACTGTTATGCAAACTTTTCCTTTGGTGGACACATTTATCTATTTCAACATAAAATATGCTTTCAAAACAAGTTTTATGTGTTTTATTAAGTATTCTGTTCCTTGGAGGCTTTAAGGAATTCTGACAAATGGGTGGCCTTGGATGCTCTGCTCTGCCTTTCCTAGGTTTAACAGCTTTAATAAAAAATAAAGATTCAGCTTTTGTTCAGCAAGCCTTACATTTAATTACTTTTTTTTTTTTTCAATTCAACTGAAGGAATTTTAAGTATCTCTTTTGTGGATTTTGATATTCATAAAGATTTTGATGAAAGCACTTGTAACATGTAAGGAACTCTGATATGCTAGATAAAGTGGCAATACTATATATACTTACACAAAAAATCAGATGTAATTGTACACAAAAATGCTGTCTAAGTAAGTACTTGATTTATCCTTTCAAGTTAATGTACTTAAACTGTGAGTGGCTTGTGGGAGTCCTAGGGCTTTTCTGCACCATTAAAAAATGTGTTCAGGAAGACAATAAAACAAGGAGAGATTAGATTAATTGGTCATCCAACAAGGAATAAAATGGATAAAAGCCTTCTGAATGGAATGGAACACAAATGCCATTATCTCTAAAATAATGGTGTTGAGAAGCAGATGTATCCTTCATCTGTCTGGGGAGCAGGGTGGAGGGGAAGTTGCACAGCTATAGCCAAGACCAATGTACACAAGCACGCAGTGGTGGCAGGAGAAGGAGCAGGAGCCCGTTTCACTCACCTCCTTGATCCTTCTGCTTAAAAAGAATGTGCCCTTACTAAAAAAGGGTGTGTTCACTTGCTACAAGCAGACGCAATAATGACTGTATTTCTGACCTAGCTGGAAACAATGGTTACACCTATCTGAGCAAATTAGAATGCTGGAGATGAATCATCTGCTCTGCTCAGGGCGGGAGCGTGCTCCTCATGCACTTCCATCCTATGCCAGCTCCACCGCAGAGTCCCCAGCACCCCAGGGCAGTGCTGCAGGGATCTTTCCCACAGGGATGGCTGCCATGGGGTCCCCCTCTTTTGGAGACAGAGAATCATCCTTCTGGCTCATTTCACACCACAGTGTTCCTGAGCATGTTTAATTTACTAGTGCAATTTTAGCCAAAGTCAGCTCTGAACCAGAATGCATGTAGTTGTACTTAGGTAGTGCTTGAGCCCAAGCTAATAAAACCTGTTGAGGGGCAGGATGTATTAGCTTGGGTTCAGTGCTGTGCTAACATGGCTATATGGCTTCCAGATGGCTCAGAATTTAGTCAGAGCTATTGCCTGCCAAAGTCCATATATATATATATATCAATATAAATACATATATCCTAAGTTCTCCCACTATAAGGACAGTAATGAAGGTGAATTTGCTCCTGATACTGCACCTTGTAAATACCAGGTCCACCAACAGACTTAGAGGTAACAAGCCAGCAGCATCCCCAGAGTACTTTCTAGCTGCCATGGTCATGAAAGTTAGGTGCCAAGGTTGTCTGGGGGCAGCAGCGCGATAAGACTGACAACATTCAGTGTGGTAATGGTGAGGCCAAGACCAATGTAAAATATGCAGCCAAGTACATGAAGAAGCCAGGGTGCTGCCATGGGTTGGTGTGGGTTGAAAGCAAACCAGCCACTCTATGCAACACTGAGAATAAGGTCATGCTGCCTTTCTCAAGGCTTAGTAGGAGAAAGGGACCTTCAAAGATGCAGGCTAAAAGGAAGAGAGGCTAAAAAAAGAGGGAGCATGTTTTTTATTTTCTTCCCCATCATCTCTGGAGAAGAACTTCACCAATCCATTCAGCATGTAGGGTTAGGATCCAAACATAAGATACACATTAGGGTACACAAATACATGCTGGAGGGAGGAATTACCTTCTCCAGGCTTCACTTCGATAAAGAAACCTATTTCTTTCAAGTTTCCCTTTGCTCTGAGGCAAAAAAAAAAAAAAAATACTTGAAGTAAGAGTCAGAGTCAGGGAGCTGCAGATTCCTGCTGCCTGCCCACCTCAAACAGAAAGAATGACCAAAGAGACCTTCCATGGGACTATGTGGTAACAGAAATCACCTTAATCAGCTTTGGCTTTTCAAAGTTGCCAACAATTTCTTCCCCTCTGACATGGATGGAAAATAACTGAGAGCTGCAGTAGTCTAGTAAAAGGCACAGAAATACACTGCTCTGGGGTGACCCAGGATATTGTATTGAGAGCTCTGTATTTACGATTCTGTGGATCACCAACAGTCATTGTTATCTCCCTCCCATTTTGTGTAAACAATGCTAGGTTCTCTTCAGCAGCGACATAAACAGAAAAAAGATTAGTTTTGCAGATGTTTGTACTCCTTTAGCAAAAGTGATGGTCAGATCATTGCTAGCATCCAGTTATAAAAATGCTAAATATTAGTGAAATGGTGCTGATTCACTGGAACATGCTTTAAGTCTTAGGAGACATATGGTATATAGACAGGAAAAAGGTTGCATGGAGCTTTTCAAATTGTTTCTGCATCTGCACTGATTTTATGCAGCAATTAATGGGACACCCACACATCCATCAGTGTGAAAAGGATCACCTATCGTTTTAAACACTGCAGAGAGTTTTGATGTCAAAAGGAGGGAATCGGTCAAAAGAGGATGCTGCAGAACGTTGAGAAAACATTAAAAAGGAGAATCAAGAAAACCTGATCGTTAATTTACCACAGCCCCAGGGAAACAGTGCATTATATATTGACAGCTTCCATATGTGTCATGCAAACCTTTATTCTTACTGCTCAAAATAAAACATCCCATTAAGAGAAAAAGTCTACATTTCATGCTAAAATGGGACGTATGATACCAAATACTGTCTTAAAGAAAAAAGAAAACACATTCCAGTGTCATGTGGCTTTTTGTACTTTTTCAGGATTTTCAAAGGGAGAAAAATATGAATTACAACAACCAGACATTCTTCCAAAGTTGTTTTTTCACACTATTACATTAAATAGTTACAAGTTCTTTTTCATTTCTTATGTAGATCTTATTATTATTTATGCATCATCTTCAGGGATCCAAAGAAATATATCTACACAAGTAATTGCCTAAAAAAATCTCTGAAATATAACTACAAGAAAGATTACTTTTAATGGCACATACAACAATATAGTAGCACCCTGGAGTCACCGCAAATATTGGCCCCCTATTTTAAAGGTGCTTTTTGAGTAAATCTAAAAATTAGTATGCAGTTAAAGACTTGATTATCCAGGGCTCCAGTGTAGCACCTGAATACCTCAAACAGGAATCCTCTTTGCAGAATCCCATTTATTTTAATGGTCTGTTGCAATAGAAAGGTTAATGGATCATGTCTTATCATAAGTATCTCTCCAGTTGTGGGGGGCAGCACTCCTCTGCCTCCTGTGAACTCAGCTGACAGCTGGAGGCAGGAAGAAAGTTGTTTTGGACTTGCACAGCCTGGAGGTCACTTGAGCCAAGGGAAGGCTTTTTGGTTGATTTGAACCAGTTTCTGAGCTTTCATAGGAACTGGTTGGAAGGAAGGTGGGTGGGGTTTTCTGGGTTACAAACCAAGTCCGCTACATACTGAGTCATATATAAAAATTCATGTTCCATCTGTACACAAACGTGTCATTCAACTGCTGGTGTTTCTAATAGCTTCCAGAAGTAACAGCAACCCAATAAAAATAATCAAAGCCTTAAGAGCAAAATTGTAAGAGCATGAAAGGATGATTTTCCTTATGCTAATCTGAAGTGGTATAGCACAGGTCTTTCCAATAGTTTTGAAAACTTTAGTCCCTAGAAGGGCACTCTTCTTGCATGAATAAACTGAAAAGGGAACAGAAAGTGAGAGAAAATGGGAATTCCCTCCTCAGTCAAGCAGCTGTGTTGAGAAAGTCAAATAAGTGAGGTGCAAAAGATAGAATTGCTTGTGGCTTTGAAATTTAAAATATTTTTTTTTAATCACCTTTCCAATTGTGGGAGCGGGACAGGGGAAATACTTGCATGACTATTCTTTTACAATTTTTTCAGTGTATTAACCTAAAAGTTTCCTGTTACCCATACAAACTTTCCTGCTGTTTACCAGACAGATATAATTTTGATGCTAGAACCAACCATCTGGTGGTTCCAGAGTTTCTTTATGAATGCTTTTCATGGATATTTAATTTTCAAAGAATTCTGTACTTGAATCTCCTGGAAGTAAAAAAGTAAAGAATGGACTTTACTCTGGAGCAGAAAAGTTGTCCAGAAGCCAATCCACCTAATTTGGGTGCCTGATGGAGATGTCACCTCCCCAGAATTTTAAGGGCTTTAAAATGGCCTCACAAAACTAGGCTGCCTAATAGATCCACTCCCCATACAGCCCAGACTCAGGTGTGGTGCCTATGAAGGCTGGTTGAAGCCAGGAACATGGTCTACTTTGCATTGCTACCTCCCTTTTCCACTGACTGTGCTCCAACCATATAGGTTATATCAGATGAAACGGTCATCTGCTCTGGTGCAAGCCTGCCAACTCTCTTTTAAGCATGATGCCTAAAGGACAGCTTTTGCATAACTCTCCTACAGCCAGAGCACTTGCTGAAAAAGTATGAGATGCTTTGTTCACAGCCCAGCTGAGCCCGAGGGAGAATTTAGATCAAAACCAATGAGAAAATGGAGACAGAACAAAGAAAGAAGAAAAAAATATTAATCCTTACACCAGGGTTTCTTCTGCTACTCATTAACATTGTGTCAGCTAAGGTTTAGATTAACTGGCATCACGGATCCCTTGACCTCTGACATAAAAAGCTTTTTGACAAGAAAGAGCTAAATCTGAAAGTTTGCTTGTAAAGTAGTATGGATTAAGTGAACCATCACAGAAAAAACAGTATATAAGTCTCTTTTTATTAGTTTCTAAAGAAGTCTAAGTAAAGAACATTTCTTCTAAAAATATTATTTTGCATTGAGATGCATTTTCAATTTTAATGAAGAGCATAACTGTGAATATTGCAGTAGCCTAGTAAATTTGTATTAAAACCCCTTTGACTTCAGTTTTGGTAGAGGTTTTTCTAATTTTCAGCTAATTAAAATTCTCAAGATTTCAAATTTTTAACCCATTTCAAGAAAAAAAAACATAGAAATATTTTTTTCAAATTACAGAAAACCAATTCCCACATTACCCTACTGTTAACGTTTCTCCAACATCAGTATCAGCAGCTATGAGACACCTTCTGAATCATCCTGAGGTTATTTTGTAACTTTCTCCATTCTTCACCCCCTAAAGTTCTTTAGAAACTTTCTAAAACAAAAATTCTGCAAATCTGCCTGAGTTTCCTGAATATAATCATAAGTGGAAGAATATTAAAATGGAACTCCATTTTATATGTAAAAGTTTTAATCCCAAACCTCATTTAATTTTGCTTGATTCAGTAATTGCCATATTCTAAAGAATTAAGAACAATAGAAAATTTGCCAAAGCAAGATAAGACTTTTGTTCTTTGCTTATAAGATCTCAGTAAATTGTCACCTAGTCAAGTTTGAAAACACTCATCCATAAAAGATTCCTAGCAATATATGACAAGAGCATATAGAGCATTACGATCTATAGTTTCCATCTTACCGTCCCCCATTTCAGCACAGAGTTGCAAGCCCAGATTGTTCAGTGGATTAATCACCCAGTGATTGCTGGTCACAGTAATGTCAAAGACAAACCAGCCCACATCAGATGCTTGAGCCTTTCTTGTGTCTAACAGGAACAAGTCTGCATCCCTAAGTTAAAGAAAACAGAGAGTTAAGGTATTCAAATATTATTATTATTTGCCCTTAATTTCCTTGCTGACAATAATTTCTTTTAGTCCAAATGAATAAGTCTTTGACATATCCTCATCATGATACAGTACAGCATATGCTGTAGCTAACAAGTAATTGTTAAGTATAATAAGTATTTTCCTCAAGAGGCCTTTCTGAAATGAGTCTCAGCATGTAAAAACTACAGCTCTGGAAAATCTGAAAAATCAGCTTCCTGATATAAGTACACAAAATATATAATTGAGGCTGTGTATAAAAAATTCCTTTTTCAGCATTAGAATCTCAGGGAGATTAACTTTTATAAACCTTTCAGTGTAAAAGACAAAATATGTCAAAATCGTGCTCCAACTTCAACTAAAATTCAAAGGCATAATGTTGCTAAAAAGATCTGTTGTTAATAACATATGACAGCAGCTGTATCCTATGACAAAACGTGAATAGGTGACAGTTCAGACCATTTCCCATTAGTACTGATGTTTAGAAAATGTCTCTATATCAAAGCAGAGATTATGTATCTATTAATAAAGTCATTATTACATTTTAACCCTCAGTTCTCTGGTATAGTCTCAAATTTGTTCCCATGAAACCTCCCAGTAATTCAGAAGGGCTGCTCAGGGGAGTTAGTATAATTGTGTTACTAAATTTTTAGCATGGGTCATTTATTTGTTCTGTTTTCACATATCTCCTAACACAATTGGTTCCAGAACAACATCTGTATTACAAATAATTTACTGCAATGACCACACTAAACCCAAGATATTTAACTCTCATCAGTTTTGTTGTACATGCTTCTACAAAGCAGCATGCACTATTAAAAGCTGTTTTCACTCTTTAATCTTTCAAACCTACATCTATAGTTATAGAAACCTATTTATTTTCTTCCATAAATAGTAATCAAAACAATAAGACACAAGAAAAGAATGTTTTATTCTAAATTTTAACTGTACAAGTCAATTAAAGACAGACTTGGCTTACACAGATCTGGGAATTGCATTGCTGCCTTACAGAGAGGCTTAATAGGAAAGACAGACAGAAATAATAGGCTTTGCATCTAAAAGTTGGTTTAAAATTCCTGTGGTCCTGTCACTGTATTCTTATGGTGCTTAATTGCCATGACAGCTAAAAAAAGTTAGTGTCTTATCGAGATTAAACACATCAAATGCACCTAGAGCGTCTGATACTGCAAAAAGCATCACGTGTAGCTCTTGAAACAGTGGTGGCTCAACACTGAGAAAAATAAAACCAAAAGAGCTGTGACAAGCATACATTTACTTACTTACATATGTATGCAAGATATATCTGCAGAATCAGGTTAAAGAGCTCAAAAATTTTAAAGGGAGATTGCTTCTAAAAAAGCAATTGAAGCGGCTTTCTTTCAAATCACCTTTTTTTCATGCTGTTAAAGGGTAATCTTTTGCTGGGCTCTTATCACTTCCATTCTAGAAGTGTGCTAATGACCACACAAGGAGAAAACATACATTCCCCCACTGAAGTTAACACAAAGAAAATCTTACCACTCAAAAGAGCCTGCTATGCTAGCACCGAACAAATTAACAATGTACAACAACTCATACATAATACTCTCTGGAGTCTTAAATCCCAACGTTTTTCTCTAATAAGCAGTTTATCAAAACTTAAAGGTGGAGAAGTTTAATTCTGACTGCAATAGTCTTTGAGATATTTATTTATAAATATTTTTATCACTTAATAGATTTAATAGAAAACTGTAAAATTGCTTTTGGAAAACACTAAAATATCACAGTGCTATAATTTCACATTTCTCTCCTCCTAGAATATATAATTGTTGTCTCATATAGATCCTTTCCATCCCAAATTTTGATGAGACTGATACAAAATGTTCTCAGAAGCCAGGATGCACAATGTCTCACATGCCAGATCAGAATAAGGCACTACTACTTTAGAGCCCAGAAATTCTGAAGAAGGACAAATTTTCCCTGCAGATCTCTCCTCAGTGTGCTATTATCACTTTGTACTGGAGAAGAAACTCACATCAAAGTGTCTTTGGCATTGATTTTCTTGTTTGTCTTCCTATAAGCATAATGATCTGGCTAAGGTAATAGATTCAAAAGAGGCAGATTGCTCTCACCCACTAACTCCACAAATAAAACCAAAATGAGTGTGGACACTTAGAGGAAACCAAAATTGATTCTTGAGAAGACATGATAGAATAGAGAAAATGTCTCTGGGTCAATGCTAATGATTTAGCCCACATAATAGCAATTTACTACAGAAATTCAAAGTATTTGTCAGGGAAAAACACAAATTCTTTTACAATTGATACAAACATGGGGTGAAAATTTGACCCCTGAGAAGGCAGTGAGAGCTCTGGGATCAGAGTTCCCCCATTGCTCAAATCATTCACTCAAGCTTCTCATGTAATTTTGTGGCATTTTTAATTTTAAAATTCTCCTTTACTCTGTGAAAAGAAAAAAACAGTCACACTTAAAATGAAAGACAGCTGAAAATTTTGTATCCAATTTTAAAAAAATATTTATGTTTTAAAAATAGCCCACAACACATAATAAAACATTTAGACATGATGTTGTAAATAGCCTGAAATGCAACTGTGAACACATTTGGGCAGAATACAGCTAGCAAAGAGGCTGAGAGGAGGACATCTAAGAAGCTCCACATGTCCTGATTCATTTAAGGAAGTAAAGGTGGAATAAACCATATGTATGTTCCTTGAAACCCAGAACAGTTTGTGATCAGATCAAGTAATGCTTACTGTGTAACAGGCCGTCCCAATAATGCTGTTTCACCTCTCACCTCACTCCAGAAAGCTTCTTTTGTACCTTAATGCCACTTGAGGATTCCCTAATGCAGGAAGGACCCTTGGGGTTTATTTAAATTAGTGGCTAGCTGCCACCAAACCATAAGCAAAGATTTAGCCTGTTGGACTATATTTACTTTCATCACGAGAAAAAATCCGGGTAGGAGTACATTGGCAGGGCTGCGTAGGAAAGTCATGGGCTGTGCTGTGCATGCTTCTTTAGAGCAAATAGAAAATTTCAATCACTAAGACTGGAATTTCAGCAAACTCCAAGGGAATTAAACACACACATTTCAGTAGCCATGCTGCCACAGAGACAGAAAAATGCTCGAGACTACAGCATAATCCTTAGTCTGCAGCTTGGAAACCCTGAATACTGGTGACTCTTTGCCTAAAAGCACAGCACTATTGTGTTTGGGATTTCAGAGCCCTGTCAGACACTCATGTTTCCTGTTCAAGGCAAAGAAGCCTCACTCCCTCTGTGCACGGGCAGGTTATTTGGTAAGCTAGGACATAAACCCGGAATAAATTACATTTAAGATAAGTTTTATTCTTGTTCAGTGCTTGTTGTTGCCCAGGGATTAATACTGCACAAGAAACAGTGATAGCAATGATGCCTTGCCAGGTGTACACTCGTGATCAATTATTGTCTCCCTGCTTAAGACAGACACATGAGATGGTCTTCAACATGTGATGTGTTCGTGCCAAGAGGGTACCTGTTTGGATACTCCTTGATGATCTGATATATACTAATCTGAATGGTTTCATTCTCAAAGCGGCTGTTGCTTCGATCTTTGTATATCCGGAATTCGGCTGCTGTCACTGCCTCTCCATGCGGGATCTGAGTAAGGTCAAAGCGAAACTCTTTGTAGTGCCTTCGCTGGTGGGAGAAGTCCTTGTCCCTTTCAACTGTGAGAAAAAGAGTTCAGTGTAAATTAGAGACGTGAAATGAATGCCCATTTCCCATGATTAATGGAGCATTCCCTCTGCTTGGGAGTAAACAAACACGACAATATAAAACTGTGCAAATAATAAAACCACAAGCCCAGACATACTTCCAGTCAAAGGAAATTCCACCAGCCCAGTGTCTTCAGTTCAAAAGGAAAAAAACCTTGGTGGCTTTTATATAAATTCCAGAAGCTGGAGTGGAAGGAATATAAAAAAAAAGCTGAAAGGGGGTATGTTGTAAAGTAACAAGAAATATGTACAAACTAAACATTGTGAAAGGATTTAGGACTACAGTGTAGTCATAAGCACAGCAATAGCAATGTCAGAGCTATAGACGACTTTGGAAAACACGAATTGCCACTAATAACCAGGCAGATGAGAGGAATGCTATTCATTTCCATTTAACATAATAAATTTTACAGTGGTACTAAAGTGCACTGCAGAAACTATATACTTAAGAAGCAGTTAAGTCATATAAATTAACACAAGTTGTACTCTAATAGCATACATGTCGTCTTGCCAGTGTAAGAGGAAGGAGCCTTGAGCCAGGGTTGAGTGGTTCTGGCACCCCAGTGGCATAAGGAGCACAGTCCGGTCTTGAGAAGTCCCCTCAAGTCTGCTCTGGGTGTACAGGTGCAGGCTCCCACTGCTTCTGACATTACCACAATTGAAAGTTAAAAAGTAAACCTCATTATTGCCTAAATGAGAATTCTACAGAATTTTAAGAGGGAGTAAACAGAGGATTTTAATTTATTTGAGTTTATAACTGGTTTAGATCTAATTCCACTGTCCGCTGCACTTCTGACTCTGAGTTAGGAGCAACTTTTGCAATGGAATATATGTTTTGATGTGGCAACGGAAACTACAGGCCACAGTTCTGGCTGATGACCACCTTATGGGATTAATACTTCAGATTTTAAGGATGTGGAAAGGAAAATGATCCATGGTTTCCACTGCCACAGAGTACAATATATCACTGACCTATGAAGAAGCTGTGTTCCACTGGAAGACAGAATTTCTCTCTTTTGGAGAAGTTCTGTGTACCTCATGAGATAGGTGCTTCATTTTACTGATGGTGGACAAAGCCTAAAACTCAGAGCTGGGTTTGAGTTTAGATAACTGGATAAGCATTTATGGCTGCACCCAGCTCCACTAAATGTTCCCTCCTGTAACCCCTGCTCTGTTATTCCATTTTATCCTCGGATCTGAGGGAGGAAAAGCATCAGTTCTGAAAAAGCTCACATTTTTATTACTGAATGCTACATGTATAAGTAATGTGTAAATTATTACAGTATTTATGTATATTTATACTTATATGCTCATATATATGTGCCTCCCAAGCAGTTTTGTCTAAATTCACAGTGTGTATGTGTTTGCATGTATATACATATAATTATATTGTTTATATACAAACCTGCATATCTGTATTATTATAACATATATGTTGTCTTACAAAATGGAAATGCACTAAAAGAAAAAAAAAATCATTTTGGGCTTTCCATATAAGAGTACAGACATATTAAAATGAGAGCTATTGAAGGAAAAGTATTTAATATTATTTTCAGAGCAGTAGATACTAGTTAAGTCACCAGTGGTCATGGAGTAGTTCTTTATAGTGTATTTCCCTTTCACCCTTTCAAAAATGTAAACTCTCCTTGTTTTCATTAGCTTTTTTTTTTTTTAATGTACAAATCTGTGTTGCCTTAAAAAACCACTAAAAATAAAATATATAGGGTATAAGAACGCTTTATCTTCAGTGAAAATGAACTTTCTCCTGGCTGACAAAAGGAAAATTGTTTGCTAACTGTGATGTTTACTTGGCTCAAGTGCATATTTAGCTTACATGGGTTTGCCATTGAACACCATGTAGCAAAAGTAAAGCAGAAAAGAGGCAGAAGCATGTAAACTGGCTGCTCTGTACTTGAAGATGAATGGGCTGCTGCTGAAGAGAAACAGGATAGAGTCTATTTAGCAGCTCCACTGACCGGTTCTAAACTGTGAGATATATACAGAGATCTGACTTGAGGTTTGGGAGTTGTTTGCATTTTTTTTTTAAAATGTCCATGTAAAGCCTTTCATTTCAGAGAGAACTTGGCAGAGATTAGCATATGCAAAAGCACTGAGCCAGAGAGGGTTTTTTCTAGTGCAAAGAGTCCGCTGCAAGTTTCTGAGGTTATAATCAAGCATTTCAGAACTGACGTGGAATAGATATGTCAGTAAGCTTCAAATGAGCACTATATTAAAGACAGACTTAATGTAGCAACCCTTCCTGCTGGATAGTATTTATTCAAAAAGTACTTACCAGTATGCATGGGTGACTAAGCATTACTCACTATGAGTAAACCTTGAAAAATTAGACACTGAATAAAACTGTGTAATACCATGACATAAACAGTGCCACAATAAAAATTTAAATGCCACTACTCCTGGTCTGGTTAATTTTTGTTTGGATTTGAGGTTTCCTTTGGTCTAGTTTCTACCAAGTACTTTCTATTTAGTAACATTAGTTTGGAAACAGCAGTTGTCTCCCTATATGTTATAGTTTGGACAGAATACCCTCTACCACACCCTTCAATAGGTTCAGTGGGGTTCTCTCAGGACCACTCATGACTGCTGAAAGAATACTGATAGCAACTTCCTCATGGGCCTGAAATAAATTATTACAACTCACACAGATAGTACTTATCTGTGTTTCCCTGTATACCCAAGGAAGACACAGCACTGTCATCTGAAAGGGACGTAAGTTCAAAATTTCCTTGAGTCAAGACAACATTTACAGGCCAGCCCTTCAGAGTAGAAACAACCTGCAGAAATGAAAGGTTGAAGGAAACGGACACTGAACACTGAGAAAAACCCTGGGTTCAAGAAGATCCTACTCTGCACAATGAAGCCAGAAATTCTAACTGCAATTTTCTGTTGGCCGATGTACAAAGCAAAGAAACAATTTTAAAGATGTAGACAAATTAGTATCTTGCATTATATAGTAAACTGTAAAATAGCAGTGATGGTGCAATAATGACTAATGGCTAGAATGATAGCAAGGTTAAAAAACCGAAATGTTATTTAATGATATTGAGTATTTTAGTACTGAAAATAATACACAAATCTTTTTCCTTCCGTATCCTATGAATACTATGTCAGGGAAGACTGTGAATGCACAGTAGGGTTCCTCTAAGATCTTTTGTCCTACTGAAGTGGCATGAAGTACAGGGAGGAGCTATGTCTCAAATATTTATATTTCACAGGCGAGAGCTTTTCAATCCTGGCAGCCTGAAAAATACATGTTAAGATTTTTAAGTACTCAGTCTTTCCAGAGCGTTTTCATGTCATTCCAGCCCTGCTCAGTTCATCTGCCAAAATGTATCTCTGTGGGACCGATTACAGCCTCTAAAAATTGGTTGACCAGAAAATCAGTAAATATTTTTTTAATTATTGCATGAATACAATTTTTATAAGTAAAAATAATTAGAATATTGGGTCCAATGTTGATTACAACAAAAATCTTCATTTGCTCTCATTGCTCAACTTTTAAAAATGGCATTTTTATACCACCTGTAACTAATATCTGCAGCACTACAGTTACATCAGACAATTCATGGCTCAGGGGATTATCACAAACACCTGTGTGTAACATGGGAAAGAATGATATTTTCCACCCATGTGGCAAACTGGTGAAACATTTATACTATCTTAACACTAAGTACAACTCTAAGAAGAATGAAGTCAAATTTACATGAAAAAGGTGTTTGGTCTTTTGTTACACCAGCAGAACATATCATGCACTGATTTTCATTAACAAAAGCGTGTATTTTATGGAAGGGAAAAAAAAAAGAAAAGAAGAAGAACAACTAAATAACACCCAAAGCTCATATATGGATGGACAGTGTAACAAGTAATCAGTATTTTACCAGTTCAGCTCTAAATGTCTGTTTATGTTGACTGAGCTTAAAAATTGTAAAAAGTGCTAGCAAGGAGTTTAGGTCATGGTGCATGAGGGACTATTAGACATGTTCTTTCGTTAGTGATTAGCTCCCCACTGATACAAGCTTCTCTTTTCCTGAAGAGGATAGTATGCAGCTGTGACACACAGGGAAAGTGAAAGCTGCTTTAGCAAACCAGTAACAAACAAATGATAGGTTGCAATAAGCTGATTTTACAGTACAAGACCCAGGATCCCAACTGGATTCACAAAAAGTGAAGCTTCACTAATCAACTTAATGTCACTGTTTAACTACTTAATATACATGCCAAGACAAAATGGAGGGTCTAACAGACCTGTGTAACTATAAAGGGCCATTTACACTAATCTCACTGAATTTCACTGTTTGACTTGAAATTCTTTGTATAAGTGCGAAGTAAACCAGTCAGTTTTAATCACTTCAAGGTGATAAAGCTTACAGTAAGCTGATACACTACAAATGACACTCATTTACATCTTGAATATAATGAAATGATAGTTTATCTACAGTGAACACTTGTGGTTATCTGACCAAAACAGGTCAAAGGTTCCAGGCATTTTCTCCTGAAATTACTCAGTGCTGCCTCTAATGACGGATAATTGAAAGCAGAGCCTGGAAATATCAAATGTGGTAGGTGATAGATAAGCAACAGATTAATGCAAGTACTCTGTTACAGGACACTAAAAGGTCAGACGCCCAAGGAATTAACTATTGTGCTACTGTGAAAAGACAGACTTCAAATAACTGTTTACCTCATTCTCGCTCTTCTCTCCAACAAGGAAATTCTAGTAACATAAACGAGACTGTTTAGAGTGATTCACTTTTTACAAAATAGAACAACAAATGTTTTGCAAAGTGTGTGGATAGGAGAAAAGTGATTCTAGAGAAGCATACAGGGATCAAAACCCCACCAAAATGAAACTGCTAATGAAGTGCATCTGATAAAATTTAAGAAGCACATTTGTCAGAACATCATTGTCAGTTGAAGACCCCAGATAACAGATTCTACAATCTATATATTTTAAAGCTTTGTAACTTTTTAGGCTTTCAGGTCATAGAAAATGAATATCGACTTCAGAACACCAGATTAAGTTTATCTTGGCAAGCATATCTTTCATCTTTTTTACTCTGGAAGTCCTAAAAATATAAACCCTAATTAATATTGAAGTGTCAGCCTTTTCGTTCTGCCCATTGGTCTTTGCTTAAGGACTACAGTATTCTAAAAAAGTTTTAAATCAATTGCATTTTTAAAGTCCAAGTAAGAAGAAAAATACTTTCCCAAAGTGGTGATTTAAAAAAAAAAAAAAAGGCAGCAGACTGTGATTCTACTGTCTAAGCACTACTGCTTTACTAGGTTTAATCTATTTTATAGAATGGTAAAAATCCTGATCTGGACTCAGAATTTTTGTTTCGAGTTAAACACTGAAATTTTTAAAAAAACTCACCTGTCCCTCAAGGACTGTTATGGACACCAGAGACAGTTGCCTGATACAGTCAGTGGAAAGACGGTTCTGCTTGTTAAAGGTCAACTGCCTTGTACCAGCTGGTAAACAAAACAGAGGAGTTTATCTACATTTCCCTTTTATTCCCCTTTAGTAGAATCTGACTAAGAGATAGCCCTTACTCAGTCAAAGGACATTTCAATCCTTATCAGCTGATTTCGGTGACCATATTCTGTCAGAATGCTGAGTTGCCCAGCAGTGGGACATCCTGGGCCATTGCACAGAAGAAATACAGGGCTTGATGGCCAAAATGAGAATTAAGTAAGCTTTAATTCCCATATCTGAACTTTTTTATTCATTTGACATTAGACACTTACCAGTCAAGTGTTTCATCTACAAAACTTCAGAGTTTTATGCCCCACTGCTTGTTTTCCTTTTAGTACCAAGTACTTTACATTTATTTTTATCCATTTTCATCAGAATAGTGAGAGAGGGCTGAGTATTCTGTAGCCAGTAGTGAGGGAAAGAGGATGATTTGCAATTCATAAATAACCCTTAATTTCCCTCCCCATCTACCTCCTCAGGCAGAGGTGGGAAAATACATTGCAGTCATGCATGTCTGTGTTTCTTGTTGAAGTTATAGTTATCTCTGATGAGACATATAAGGATCACAGAATCACAGAATATGCCAAGTTGAAAGGGACCCACATGGATCATGTGGATCAACTCTTTGCCCTCACAGAACCACCCCCAAGAGTCTCATTGTGTGCCTGAGAGCATTGTTCAAATGCTTCTTGAACTCTGTCAGGCTTGGTGCTGTGGCCACTCTCTCGAGTAGCCTGTTCCAGTGCCCAACCACCCTCTGGGTGAAGAACCTTTTTCTAATATCCAACCTGAATCTCCCCCGACACAACTTCAGGCCATTCTGTCAAGTCCTGTCACTGATAACCACAGAGAAGAGATCAGTGCCTGCTCCTCCTTTTCCACCCACAAGAAAGTTGTAACTGCAATGAGGTCTCCCCTCAGTCTCCTCCAGGCTGAACAGACCAAGTGACCTCAGCTGCTCCTCATATGCCTTGTCCTCAAGGCATTTCACCATCTTTGTTGTCCTCCTTTGGACACTCTTTAAGAGCTTAGTTCCTTTCTTATATTGTGGTGCCCAAAACTGCACAGAGACATTTTGCAATGACATCAGCCAGTTCTTTGAGGACTCTTGGATTAATCCCATCAGGCCTCATAGATTTGTAGAGATCCCACTGGAGCAGTAGATCCTGCAGAATTTTAGAGTCAATTGGGAGTTGATCATTCTAGCACTCACAGTCCTCCAACTCAGGGCACTGAGACCCCCTTCGTCCATCATCCACATTCAAGACAGAGGCGAAGAAAGCATCAGACACCTCTGCCTTGTCTCTCTCCTTGGTGAGGTGACCATCTTCATCCTGTAATGGGTCAATATTTCTACACTACCTGCTTCCTACTCTTGTACTGCCATACGATTAATATCCATTATTGATTTTTCTGGTAGAAAATGAAGTTGCAACAAGAAGTCTGAGGGCAGTCAGGAGAGACTTCAGAGATTTGGGATGACTGGTTGAGGGATCAGGAGTACAAGCAGTGTTCTTCTCTGTCCTCCCAGTTGGAGGGAATGATGAGGGAAGAAACAGAAAGAGCTAACACACCAATACCTGACTCCAAGCCCAGCATCACCAACAGAATTTTGGGATTTTTGATCACACAACACAAGACCTCCCAGCGACTGATGGGGTACACCTGTCTCAAAGGGGAAAAAGGGATCTATGCACAGGACATAGCAGAACTCAGTAAATGAGTTTTAAAATAGATTTGAAAGGAAAAGGGATAAAACCAGGCTCCCTAGAGAAAAGCCTGGGGAAGGCACACCAATGTTTGAGAGACAGTATGTTAGCAAGGTCCTATGATTTACCTTCTCAGTAGAGGTAGGGAGTGAAGATCCATGAGGTTGTAAAGACACAGAGGTTATTGAGGTGTAAGAAACCACAGAAGTGCCAAAGTCATGTAAGAATTAGGGCTTCTCCCCCCTCAAAAATGTGGTGAGATCAGTCGCCCAATTGAGGTGCACCTACACCAATGTGTGCAGCATAGGCAATAAATAGGAGCAGCTGAAAGCCATTGGGCAGCAGAAAAACTATGACATAGTTGCCACCACAGAACCGGTGGGATGACTTACACAACTGAAGTGCCACAAAGGATGGCTGTAAACTCTTGAGAAGGGACAGGCAAAGAAGGAAGGAGAGGTGGCCAGGTAACCCTCTATGGTAGGGAATTTTTGATTGTCTAGAGCTTAATTATGGTGACATCAGTGTTGAGGGTTTATAGGTAAGAATCACAGGGAAGGCAATCAAGGCAGATATCCTGGTGGGATATCCCAGCTGGGATGAAGAGGTAGATGAAGCGTTCTATAAGCAGTCAGGAAAAGTCTCCCAATCACCAGCCCTTATTTTAGTGGGAGGCTTCAACTTACTAAGCGTTTGCTGGAAATACAAGGAAGAAGACTAGGAGGTTCCTGGAGTGTGTGAAAGAGAATTTCCTGACACAGCAACTAGGGAAGGTGCCCTGATAGATATGCTATTAGTGAACAAAGAAGGGCTCACGGACAATGTGATGGCTGGAGGCCTCTTGGGCACAACAGTCACAAAATTACAGAGTTTTTAATTCTTGAAGAAGTAAGGAAGGGAATCAGCATTACTGTTCCCTTGGACTTTTGGAGGGCAGACTTTGGCCTGTTTAGGAGACTGGTTGGCAGAGTCCCCTGGGAGGCAGACCTGATGGTCAAAGTAGTCCAGAAGCATGGACATTTTTCTAGAGAGAAATCTTAAAGGCATAGGAGCACACTACCCCCATGTGCCAAAAGACCAGCCAACAGGGAGGAAGACCAGCCCAGATGAACAGAAATCTTCGGCTGGAACTCAGGAAAAAAAGGGTGAGTTTATGCCCTCTGAAAGAAGGGGCAGGCAGCTCAGGAGGACTACAAGGATGTCCAGTGCTTATGCAGGGAGAAAATTAGGAGGACCAAAGCACAGCTAGAACTTAATCTGGCTACTGCCTTAAAATACAATAAGAAAGGTTTCTCTAAATACATCATCAACAAATGGAGTGCTAAGGAGAATCTCCATTCTTGATTGGATGTAGGAAAAACAATGACAAAGGATGAGGAAAAGGATGAGGTACTTAATTAATGTATTCTTTGCCTCAGTCTTTAATAGCAAGACCAGTTGTTCGCTGAGTACCAGCCTCTGAGCTGGTAGACAGGGACGGGGAGCAGAACAAAGCCCTCATAGTGGTGGATTTGGCAGTGCTGATTTAATGGTTTGAGTCAATGATCTTAAAGGCCTTTCCCAACAGAAATTATTCTATGATTCTCTGGTATCTTACATAAAAAATGTAGCAGAGGTTGAAAATATGTGTCCCTAAAATTCCATTCCACACATACCTCGTCTTATACACAAAATCATTGCCAGAAAATTAGTCCACATTCTGATCCCCTTCCAGCTGAAGCAAAACCATTTCTGAAATCAGTGGGGACTTTGTTTAATTAGAAACGGCAAGTCTGCTGAAATTTTACTTTTTTCTCCTTGCAACAGTTCTGTTTCTTAAGAACTGCTTTATTGCAGAACTGTATATTTGAGTTTTTCTATATTTATTATTATTATACTGGTTGTATTTAAAGTAATTACAGATTTACAGATGTGGTTTTGAAAGAGTGATGTAAATTATTTTAACATAAAATATACTTTCTTATTAAAATAGAAAGCAGAAATTTTGATCAGTCATATTCTAAAGCTAGGTACACTGCTGTAAAGTTAGATTTATTTCACTAAATTCTTTATTTTCAAGTCAGCTACTGACATCAATATGCAACATTTGCCTATTTTTCTTAATTAAATCAGGGACAGCTTGAAAATTTTGTCATGAAATACCGTGAAGTTAGTGACAGTTTTAATAAATGAAATATTGTTTAGTGGTCTTTGAATGGTAGAACATCCATAACTGAACAGAATTACTGAACTGTATGAATTGCAAAGTAATTCAAAACAAGAAAGTTTCAATGCAAAAAACCTACCACAACTGCAACAGAATCCAAAGAAAGAACAAAAGAAAAAGCATAATAAAAAATCAAACCAACCAACCAACAAAAAATAAATTGCTCATCCTTTTTCCAAACACATAATACACTTACTGGTTTTCTTTCTTTAGCCTTCAAAGAAATGCATTTCAATATTCTACACTTTATAAAAAAGTAAGTTAGAATATTCATGTACCTTAAGCAATCATTTAGTATTACATCAGGAGCACTCTTCTATTATTAAAATTTTTCACTCAAAATGTACATGCAATGTATTCAACTTTAATAAGTGATAGGAAGCACCTAGGCAAATAGTGAAAGTGACATACCCATAGTAGAATATAATTGAATATGTAAAAGGTTGTTTTATTTTTTCCATGAACTAAGAATTAGAACTCAGTTATTAATTAAAAGTTTTCAGTGTTCACTCTAAGAAGGAAAGAGTTCCCAAGAACCACGTAACAGTGCCTGCCAGCAACTTTTATAAGCAGAGACCTAAAGA
The DNA here is from genome assembly GCA_035583155.1 of Acropternis orthonyx. Lineage (NCBI taxonomy): Eukaryota > Metazoa > Chordata > Aves > Passeriformes > Rhinocryptidae > Acropternis > Acropternis orthonyx. The sequence continues at coordinate 91,868,760 of JAWWEU010000111.1, read as the reverse complement.
AATGCCTCATTTAAAGAGGCATAACTGTGCTTTGCTTTCTCACATGTAATCTCCCAGGTGATCTGTACACTCTGATATCCATGATACCTTCTTGTTACTTTACACTAAAAAATGGAATAAAGTAGATATTTTAGTGAAATTACTGATCTTCATTCAACAGCCAATGTTTTGCTGAAAATTTCATTGCTAAACATGTGTTATTCATTCAATTTACTCTTCTTCCAAGTCAAATGCACTTGCTCAACAAGTCAAAACAAGTGCTGTTCTGCAGCTGCTCCAATAATAATTACATGTTGGAAGGCTTTCAGTTGTTGATTCAAAATAAGTAGAAAAGCAACACCCTGCTTTTCTTATGCTGGTTTGAACACAGCCAATGCAATCAGAACAAAGCGGTTGGGTTCTGGAAGTGAACATATAAATTATAAGATATAAAAGATAGTTGGCAAAACAATTCCTCAAAATCTACTTTTTCTGATGATTTTGACATTATAATACACTGTATTCTTTAACCTTTCAAATGCAAAACTTTCACTCCAGTTGTTCAGCTGTAGCACAAAGCACAACAAAAGATACAACTGCACATATGTGCTTTTGAATTTTTAGTAAGTAAGGACTGTGATTTCTTCATTATTTTAAGTCACACTGTATTGCAAAGGCACTCCAATCACAAATGCCTATGTTAATCTGAATCTACTAGATTTCCAAATGTGTTCAGTTTCATCAGTGATAAATAAATCTTTATTTGAAAGAATAGATCAAATCAGAGAAAAGATCTCTCTATCACATAGTTCTGAGCTAATACATAGAGATAAATTGAATACATACAGATAATTTAGCTAATCCTTACACTGCCATGCCTCAAGTTGCTGGTTTTGTCTGCATTTTCAATGATATCTATTTTACCTGATCTTTGGCAAAACCAGTAAATTTTGATACCCTCTGTCAATAGACTTCCATTTTTTATCATGTTTAATTTTGTTTTTCTATAATCACAGATCATCACAAAGAAAACTAACAATTATTGCCAGGTTTCTGACTGTGTGTGAAAGTCAGAATGTCAGATCAACACAACCTCAAGGTTAACAAATGACAGAAGAAAAGATCCCTCTTGGGTTCAGCTGCAACTGAATAGAAACAAAAGTTATGCCTCTGGGATCCAATGGTCAGAAAATAGGTGTAAGTTATAACTGTTTTGACACTGTAAAAGTATACAGATGGAACATAACTTCTGAGGAGGGTGAAAGGGCATATATCATCATAGGGCAACTGGCAGGGGAGGAAAAGCTAGACATTAAAGCACACTCTATCTTCCCACATCTCCTTAGTTCCTGCTTGTGTTAACCCTCTGTACACTTCCACCCACTGGTGGCAAGTCACTTCACCATTTACCATTCACACATGTCATCTAACAAACTCCATCTATTTCCTGCTGTGGAATTTGTTGGAAATACTTCCATGAAAGTTTTGTCTGCATCCCAAACTGGGTACGATGGGATAGGCAGTATTTTCTGCTTACCCTGTGCTCACATCTGAGTATGTTAGTATTACCCATACCCATTAACACTGACCAAACATTCCATAAAAAAACAGTCCAGCTGTAACAAGGATGAGAAAGGAAACTCTCAAGATCATATTTAGAGAGCAGAAAAAGGCTTTATTGCATACAACAAATTAAAAATTATTTTCCTAGGTTACGTTATAGGTAGGATATTAAATACCTTCCCCAAAAATAGCTGCCCACAGGCCATGTGCTTAGCTAGTGAGCCAGCTTGGCTCAAAGGAATTCAGAGATCCTCAGATTTATACTTTGATTGCACAAGCACATATTGGGGCTAATCACTGTACTGAATGAGTCAACACCATAAAAGTAAAAATGTAAAGAGACTGGAATTTCGTATTTTATAAACTGTTAGCACTTGTTTTGAAGGTTTGTCCTGTGTGCCCTCCCTGTTGGCCAACACCAAGGACCCACCAGCAGAGCCTAAGCAGTGGTGCTGAGGAACAGAGCAATGGAGCCAGAAACACAGCAGGGACCGGCCCTTCAAGACATTACACCTGAAGCAAACAGGAGGAAGATGAGGAAGAAGAGCAGACAGGAGACTGGCCAGCTGCAGTGAGGAATGGCACTTTCAGACAGCATGTTTTAACAGCCAGTTTGGGAGCTGGCTGTGATTTTAACAGACTGTTAATACTGATTCAAAACGCACCCTCTCCTCTGCAGCTCCATCAGTCTAATATGATCATGATTTATTCTCATGGAGAGAGATTATTTCACTCCCATATAACTGCTCAATTGGAATAAGTCGCCTCAACAAGAAGGAACAAAAAAACCAAAGTGAATATTTTTTTCTTCCTGAAAGAAGTTTAAAACTTACAAAAATTAATGAATATTTTGACCCTTGTTCAGGGCAGAAACTCTCTGACTGTTAGTGAATAAAATATCTCTGGGTTTGCCATCCAGCATTACACCTGCACTGCCAGAGGAAAGGAAAGCTAATCTTCACGAATAATATTTGTGTCATGAAAGAGCTCAGATTAGCTCCAGGTAACATGGCAGTAGGTCAGGATACCTCGCAGTAGGTTACTTTGGACAGACCCAGGGAGAAAGACACAAGTGTCTCAAAATGACATAAAAAACCAAGAAAATAATTTCGAAACTAAAAAGGAAAAGCATGACACTTTAGGCACACAGTATTGTTCATCCAACAGTTGTCTGATGCAAGATCATCACTCCCCTCAGAAGAAAAAAAAAAAAAAAGTAAGAATGGTTGATGTCAGTATATAAAACGAGTAAGGTCCCTCTTCCTTGTAGTCACTTTATCACAGAGATACAGGATGGCTGAGGTTGGAAGGGACCCTGAGAGTAATCTGTTCCATCCCCTGGTTCAAGCAGGGCCACTTAATGATGGTTGCCCAGGATTGCGGACACACTTGTAAAATTTCTGCATTTTCAGTGTTATTCCACCTGGAACTGCATTTCTCATATTCCTCAGCCAGTTACTTATGAATACAATAACCAGGCTGATTGTAGAGGTATCTATAAGTGTCACAAATCTCTGGAACAGCCAAGATGATCTTCTGAAGGTTGTACTCTATGATGAGCTCATGTGTCTCAGGCAAAACTTAGGGGTCTTTCTGAGCAGAGCATAAGAATGAGTAGGGAGTGGGAACATGACCACCAACATAGTACTTTTATTTCAAATGCAATCTTTTTGGTACAACACCACTAACAATATTTCACACACATTTTACAGCATCTGATCAACCTTTGCCTTTGCACATGTTTGCGCTAAACTTTTGTTTCCACTAGGGCTGAAGTGACAACTGCCTTTCTTCTTTCTTCTTTTGTGCCTATTACTTCGCGAATAGGCCTGGGTTTTTTATTAAGTAAAAAAAAACCATTTTCCCATCCCCAAAACTGGAAGCATCACAGTCTCTTGTTTTGGGGACATGGTTTTGTTTCCGTTTTGATGAAAACATGCTCCCTTGTTTAAGAGAGTTTGTATTAAATCTCACTGATGCAACATAATATTAGTGAAAGAAGCTTCATTACTGTACAGCAGCAGATGGTAATTTAAACACAGGATGAACAGGTTATAACTTGTTTGGGATGTGTGCCCATGGAGACAAAATTTCAGTTCAGGTGTGTGCCTGTTTATTGGTTTAAGTCCTGTGATGAACCCCTTTTACATAAGGCCTGTCCTGCACACACACACACACACACACACACACACACACACACACACACCCCCTAGTTAACACATGCTTTGTATTTAGCATTTCTAAGGAATACATACGAATATGGAGCAAGCAAAACATAGCTGCTGGGAAACCCAAGGGGTGGCAGTACGCTGTTAATCTTGATGATATTAGTCCCTCTGTTCTGACCCAGTGAATTGCAACATGAACTCAAAGTACTTAGAATTCACTCTGCAGCATCAACTGACTCTGGATTTTATATTACCACGTATATATACACACATATATTTTAAAAAACAACATATAAAATATATTTACTTAAATTAAAATTTTGATATATATAAAAATGCTTTTCTTTGTAAATGTGGTCTCATTATGATATACAGCCTCTTTAAACATGAATATTAATTCAATAATTTAAGAAGTGATAACAAAAAATTACCTTCTGAAGACCCATCAATAGCTATAGGATATAATAAAGGACCCAAACAAGGAATCAAAGGAAAGAAAGAACTTTATTCTGAAGTCATATCTAATTTTAAATTACCGTGATAAACAATACTATATAGTGTCACATTACAATACCTTTCACAACTCTGAAAAATAAACCAGCCCTCTGTGAAAGTCATCATATTTCATTATATGAATTCAGATATACTTATTATTGCTTAACACCAAAGACTATTTAAACATTATGGTCTCCTGAATAACTTAATCTGACTTTCACCTAATTCTGTATAGTCATATAGCTTTATAACATACATCAATATATAAAAATATTTAACTACATAAATGCAATTGTGTCTAGTTGAACTGTAGGTTTAACCCTTGCTACATGAAAGACAGTACAGACCTTTAGCTTTCACAACACTGTTCAGTTCTAAGTGACAACCACAGGCAGTACTGCCTCAGCCTAGAGGCTCACAGCACAGCCCTAAGTAACTTGTCTTTTTTGTCTAGAACATGACTCATGCTGGATGATAAACCATCACAATAATGCCATTATTATGTGCAGTTTACCATTACAGACAATTAATTCTTCATGACACTTCATTCTGCAATAAGTTTCATTATCAGTGTTTTAATAAAATTAAATTGAAGGTGTATTCTTTTGCCTCATGCTCCTTAAAATCTTGGGAATAGACTTTCACTTGGTAATAATTTTATAGCTTCTATTCTCTTTTTTCTTCATTCATCTTAGGAAATCAAGTTTACAATAATCTTACAAATCAAGTTTGTGGAAAGTGAGCTATGGAACTACAACAGTAGAGGAAGCATATATATATATATACACCATCATTACTGAGAAGAGCAGTAATATGTTCAATGCCATGTGTTTCAAAAGCCATTGGCTATATAAAAAGTGGCTGAAGTTGCTTTCTGACCGTTTAGAGTGTCCATTTTCAAGAACTGTAGCTCTTTCTGGATGTTTTTTTGTTTTCATTTTTGTTTTTCTGCAGCTACAGGAAATAATTGCCACTCTTTAATGAAACCTTAGGTGTGCTCATAAGTTATCAATGCACAGAAAATCTCATCACAAAGATAATACAAGTCTCAAAAAGCTCATGGGAACTGGAAATTCTATGGAAGCATAAGGAACTCTGAAGTTTTGGAAAACCACAGAGAAATCACTTGTGCAACAGGGGCTTGTTTCTTTTATCTCATCATATGTGAACTTCAGCCCTTGCAGTACTGTTGATAGGTCTCTCACTCCTTTCTTGCTCTCTTTGGAGAAATATCCAAGCTGTTAATCAGAGAGGAGAAGACCTTCTCAGAACAAAGAAAACTGTGTGATTTTATTCACAGAAGCACCGGCGATCATAAATAGATCTGATTTTGCAATTGACTGGACAAGCCACAGCTCTTATTGACCTAACTACAAGATTACTCAGCACCTCATACCACTGAATTCTGCTGCTGTTTTAGTCTTCAGGTCTTTGGAGCAGATCCATAAACTCTCCTTATTTCAAAATGTTACAACAGGATGTAATTAAGTACAATTAACATGGAGGTCAAATGGTCATCTGATAAACACTGGTCCAAACACGCAGCTTGAAAGGTCAGAGCTGCTAAAGCCACATATTATTGATGGGAAAAAATAATATGATTTAAGGGGGAAAAAAATCCCAGTGACTAAAACTTAAGAGATTTACATGCTTTCTATATTACATACACAAAGCTATGCACATAGACTGATATGCATGCACACATGCTTCAGAGAGGCACAAACCTATATTCTGAGAACAAGAGCTAAGCTACCCATACATCCTCTCTCCATTACACCAGAACACAATCTTAGTTTTGGTGCTTAAATTCCATGATGAAATGCAAGGTGTTGTGAGGTTCTTAGTAGTGAGGTATTTTACAGAGTGCACAGCCAGAGTAAAAAGAGGCTGTGCAAGAGGAAAGCTCTACCAGTTCTCTGCAAGGTCAAAGAATGACACTACACAGAAGTGAATATGAACGCAGGAGTATTTGCCCATCCTCGTATTACGGACTGGAAAACAGAGGCACACTGTTTTCCTTCTCTATCTGAGGCTCTTCAAGTTTTTCCTATTTGGCTGCTCAGACATTTGTATGTGACTTTCAGTTTTAGGCTAGTCTGGGGCCAGGACAGACTCACTACAAAACCTTTGCACATTTCATGTATGAGGCAGCAAGGCAACCTGGTCAGGAGCAGCAGATTAACCTCTGGGATCACTAGCATGTTATGACTGGTAGTTACTGACAGATATCCCAGCTGAGGTAACTTTGGGAACAACCTTCCCAAAGTTATGTTCCTGCTGGATCTCTGCCATCATAAATCACCACAAAGACTACAGCTGTCATGGGGTTGTATGCTGGGCTTGGACTTGCTCCCACAGCATTATCATCCACATTACTGTTCTCCCAGTCTTTCAGTTTCTCAGGTAATGTTTTTGTAAACTGTACCACTAGAATCACATGGCTCCAGGCACCAGGTGCTATCAGGCACCATCTGCCTGCTGCGCCAAAATCAGAGTCCCTGCTCATTCAGCATCCCTGCTCTTTCTTTTTCCTGTGATCCTAGAACAGAACTGAATTTTTTTTTTGCCAGAATTTTGTTCTTTTCCAGAACAGAATTTAACACCCCTGCCTCCAAAAATGGTGCTATTCACAATTGTAAAAGTCCAACACAGTATATTTTTGAAATTATTTTGAAGTACCTTATAGTTGCATATCCGACTTATACTTCTCCTTCACTTTTAAAAAATGAGTGTTTTAAATGGATGTGCTTAGCCAAATTGCTCTTAATTTATAATAATTACTCTGCAATAGGGGTACAGGTTTACCAGATCTCAAGAATTTAGCTAAATTAATTTGACTACAGTCAAATACCTGCGAATTAAAAAAACAATAATTTCATTTAATAGACACAGTCTACAAAGGGGTATAATTACAGAAATATTGAAGTTGGAAAAAAAGGTCTTAGATTCTCATAGGGTCTGAATAGGTAATATTAAGTCAGGTAAAGATAAACCTAACAGAAGTTCCAGCTGTTCAAATTTCTTCCTCTTCCTGATTCTCCTTGAAAAGGAGAGTTAGGTGGAAATTTACTTCTGCAAAGTCACTGGTTGTCAGCTACGGATACATATCATGTACCAGCACTAGCTATCCTGGTTAGTTTTCTATGTCCTGACTCATTAATAATCATCTCAGTTTACCCTGAACTGCAGTGGGAAAAAAAAAACAAAACTGCATTTCAGTGAGGTATCACACATGTCACTGAGTTAGCCAAGCCATTGATAAAGCGAAGTTCTTGGTCTACTGCACCAGAGCTGTTGCTCAAAAAGAGCTGGAAACTAAATATTTAAATTTACCTTTTGGAGCATCTCTCAATAATAGTGGGAAGTTTCTGAGTAAAGAGCTGAGTTGTAAAACCTTTCCTTTTCTACTTGTTTTACAGTCATGTTTTGTATAGAAATGAATTCATAATTCAATACAAAGCACAAACCATCTCCTGCTTGGTATACCCCACCCACAAACTTAAATAATGTAGTTGTCAGGATTGACAAGGTCTGCCTGCTGAAGCATTTCTGTGTTTTATAGGAAGTTTAACCAGGGGTGTTATTTTAAGAGATGAGCAAATGGGGAAACCCCATGGCCTAGCCAATAAATATGAACTTTAGGTGCAATGGAGCACTCATAAATATGACTCAGAACAAGAGGATTCATTGTTTCTCCCGACCCCTTTTAGCTGCTCCTCTGATCTCAGCCTCTCTGTGTGCGTCATGGCAGCCCTTATCCTTTAACCTGTGGTTTTTAAAAGCTAGCTTCTAAGTTATTTATGGCTGCAAATGTTAGTAGCCTGTCTGTGTACTCCTTGCACACACATACTGAAGGGTGCAGGGAGCTGCATTTTATTTTGCAAGGATGAAAAGTTTTGCCTGGAGAGCCAAGTGGCTGTGGAGGTTGAGGTAGTTGGTCTGTCACAAGGGACTGAGAAGAAAAGTGCTTCCTTTACCTTCAAGGCTTATTGAGAGAAGCAACCTGGACTCATTTTCCCTTTCATTTGTACATTATCCATCTTTACCCAGTTCTTTGCCCTTTCTCTGTCTGCATGCACCTTCTTCTCCCTACCATGATGAACTTCGACTTTTGTAACTCTGCTGGCATGGGAAATGCTCTCAGTGCTACACCACCACGCTCCATGTGAGAAGCAGAGGAATAGGACTAAATCTTCCAGTAATACCAGTTCCTGCATGGGCTGTTTGCTGTGAATCTTTCCCATGCCCAGCAGGTCTGTATGCAGCCCCCCATGTTGGCTGTTACCTAGTGAGAAGGAGAGGGACACCTTCCCTGCAAAGCCTGGCCTGTGCTTTGCCATTTTTCTCTCATGCCTGTGCTCATTCCTTCCCCCTCCATTTCCCGCACTGTCGCCTAGTCTCACCGCTTCTCAGCCTTTAATCCTTTCTCCAGCCAAATGCCACTGACATAAAACTAAAGTTCAGTGACCCTGCCTAGACGTAGGGGTTAGAGACAAGGGAAAGGACAAGGAGAGGATAGAGAAAAGTGTGGGAAATAATTATAAAGTCTGGTAGCAGACAGAGCCCTCCTGAAGCCCTGGGGAGCCTTTCTTTAGCTGGAGGCTGCAATTGGCACTTCATAAACTGTTCATTCTCAGCTATGTGGAAACACCAGACGACACCTAGAATGATCAGACTGCAATCAATCAATTTTCTGCAAAAGCATATTAGCTTGTATGCCTATGGAAGGAAGCTGAAAGGAACCACCATGGCTAAAAAGAGAAGAAAAAGGAACTGCCCCTGGCATAATTACCTCCATAACTCAGGCAGCAAGCAGGCAGGTAGCCATGGTAAAATTCTTTGCATAATTTAACATTCAGAGAAAATAATAACAGGAGCAGTAAGTGTGGGAGATCACATAGATGCCAAAGTTGTCCTGTTATCTAAGCAAACAACCCAGAGTTCAGGGAGTGAACCAAGAGGCTCTCCATCCAGTCCATGGCCGGATTCCTCCCCTAATGCCCTCCACACAGAGGTGTCTCCGCAAGCCTCCCTCTTTCTCTTTCATGGCTAGCTGAATCACTGCAAGATTGTGTTTTCCTGGGAAAATATGCATTGTACCATACATACAATCCCCACAACCCCACCCAAAGTCTGTGTTTAGTCTGGAAAGCAGTACTTCCTAAAGGGGAAGCGGAACTGGGTCAGCAGTTCTTCCCAATGGGAAAAAGTATTATTAATAATATGTATTTTTATATATCCATACATATATAGAGCTTTTCACCATGCACGTCTAACCATCTGCTAAATCAGTTTCTCTTCAGTTATCTGCAATTTCTTTCAAACCTGTCGGCAAGGAGAGTCAGACAGTTTTATACTCCAGTTAATGGAGAGCTTGACATTTTTTTGGCTGGGTAGATACAATAATTTAGTTGGATTTAAAGTGTTAACTTTGGCAAAAAAATTAATTGACAGTTATAAAAACATTATTTTGTTAGATGATATTTATGAATCACACACAACCCTATTTTGAGGTAGAGCTATATAGTTCATAAGATTCATGTAACTTGAGAGATTTCAAAGGAAATATAAAATATTTCAATATAAAACAACAAATGTAGTGTAATTCCAAAAAGTAATATGGAGAATATTCTTGCTCAAAATCAAAAGCGAACCCTAACAACCTGCTCTGTCATCACACAAAAATTGGTTATAACAGCCTAATGATTTGTAAGGATTGCATGAGGATTTTAGGGTGTGTCATTCTGTGGGTAAAGTCCTTTTTTTCTAGAAATAAACTTATTTTGCAAAAAACTGTCATAATAATTAATTTGATCATAGAATATTGTTTCATAATTAATAGTTATTTCTAATGTCTGAATACATATCTAGGTCACAAGAAATTCATTCCACTCACTGATTAGGTGACAAAAATTTTCTTAAGGGGAAAAAATTTTTAGGATTTCAAGATGTCAAATGTTCCCTACTTTGGATGAAGGTTAAATAAGACCTGTTTGATCTAATTTGCTTTAAATTTTATGTAAAAGAGCAAAAAATTACATCTTACTGACTTCGTGTTACCATCCCAAAAAAGCTTCATAAATGTTTTCTCATTTTTTCTCAGTATTGGGTCAATTCCAAAATTAAAGACATAGAGTCTATTTGTTATTTAACAAATTTTATCTCTGTAATAGCATCCCTCTGTTGAAGGCAAGACAATAGCACTATTTCCACCACATCAGTTAATACTGTGTCAATATTTTCATTAGAAGTCTGCATTTTATGGACTAAAACTGTACTACAGTCAAAGAAATTCACGTACGGTTAAAATTAAGACAGCAACCTCTGAAATCCTGTGGAAAAGGAAGAAAGAAAATGTGCTCATTTCTAAGCTTTGAGGAGAGAAATTAATGATTCTGAGGCCCTTTGTGTGTATCCTTCAAACCGAGCTCCCCTTCCACAGCTCCTGGCATTTTATAGCTTAGCACTCCATATCCCTCACTGATGATATGTTAGCTGTGAGTGGAACATTGTAGAAACTGAATTAGTTTAATTTAAGAAATGAGCTCCTATATACACTCAAGGTCCGATTGCAGTTAGGAATCCTTTCTTTTTCATGTGTCACAAAAATATATTAGTACAGGTATTTGGTGTGGATTGATATACTATAGGTTTCTCAAAGTAGTTCTATAAAAGTTGTTCTATGCCATGTTAGCATTCTCCAATGTACACAACGGGCTGTAAATCTTTTGAAGTTATGTATTTTCTTAGTGATTCAGGTTTTAAAAAATAATATGAGCTGTAAGACAGTGTACAAATTTGGGGTAGAGAAGATGGAGAAATACGAACAACCCTCTGTGCCTCAGACCAAAATTTCTGTTGATTTCAGTGCCTGATTTAAGAACTGAACACATCATGTGTGTCAAGTATTGTTATAAGATTGTGGAATAACACTGTGTGTGAAGAAGAAAAGGTGTCTTTCAGGGGCATACCAGTTACTTTAAAAAAATCTCAATAATATCCTTATGAGCACATGTAGGTCAGAATTACAAATTTTGTGATCCTCACATTCATGTTTTTTAAATCAATTTTTTATGCTAAGAAAGAAAACATAACTGAAAACCACAAAATTTGTATATATTAATCCCTGATTTTACAGAAGGTTCATCTCATTAACAGGAAAATATGAAGAAAGCAAAGATTTGCTTATGTAATGAAACAATCTGCTTGGAGAAAAATTGACAGATATGTTGCAAACAAATGAAAATATGGGCCATTTGAATTGCATGAGAAGGAACACTTAAGTATAGTGGATTTAATGATCACTTTGATGACAATGCAGTATTTGAAATGTTTAAATGTAGTTTACAAAAGTGTTGCTTCCCTCCAAGCTCAGTCACGTACATATTTTTTTATTAAATCCCCCTCTTTCAGTGAGAGGTGAAGAGTGGGAACACTAATATTTATCTTAAAAAAGGCCTTCCCTAACTAAATTTTGAGTGAGCAGAGAAGTGAGTAGGACTACATGAGTATTATTTGCCTGTTCTCTGAGGAACAGGGTATCCTATATATGTCATTTTGGGAGACCAGCCAAAAAGAAGATGTCAGAACTCTAAACAGTCAGGGCTTTGCAATAATATAATAAACTATAATAACAAGATAAAAACACCCAGTGAGGAAAACAAAGTTCTGAATTTGTAGGTGATATAACCAGATCTTGGAAAACCCCAGTGTGTTTAGTGGAGGATTTATTCTTTGACTGCTGGACCAAACCCAGTTAACGCCTCTGTTACACTCATCAGTATTTATGGAGAGTTGCCAACACACACAGTCTTATACAAAACACAGGACAAGACATAGTCTCTGTCTTGTTGTATCTCTCAAGAAAGAAAGAGATGGAAATTCTGATATAAATTCCAGTAGAAAGAGCAGGTGTTTACAATTTTACCTTCAGGAAAAGTAAAAGCACTCTTATTTTTCTCTCTGGTTGCTTGACAGAATTACGATTGCAGTTCCCTTGATGATTATTTTCTTGGTTTTGTTTTTGGGTTTTTTTAAGTGAGGTATTTTGCAACTCTGACAGATTGATTTTCTTAATCAAAATTAACATATATTTCAATTTTTATTCTTTAATATAAAATTTTTTGTCCTTGTCTATTTTTTTACTTTACTTTTTAACCTATTCAGTCTTTCCAATTTTATGCTTAATTATTCCTATTGAACATCTCAGCTATATATTTCTTGTTTTAATATATATTTCTAAAATTGTTATAACTGGCTACTACATACAAAACTTTCAATTTAAAATATCATGATGATTAATAGAGTTTTATAATTACACCTTATGTAATTACTTGTGTGCAAGTATGAACATGGTGAATACTGTTTTCAGAGCAGATTAATTTGATGTAAGTTGATTGAGGCTTCAAATCTAAAACTAGCTGAGTTATTACTGTGCTGCATCAGCATTTATTGATTTTAAAGTACAGCATTAGCATTCACTTATCACTGCGTATTTTTCCCCATTCTACCTTAAAAGAGCTTGCCCTCATCTGTCACAATCTTAGACTGCATAAATCATATAAAATGGTTACTTGTTTCCATGATTTATTTCAATTTTATGTTAATTATACTGAAACATAGGATTGTTTAATAAAAATGTTGAAGCTAATCTATATTAGTCATCAATATTTTTAACGCATGGTACGTGGTGGAATGTGTGATAAACCACAATATCCAACGTGTATGGAAAGGCATTTAAAGTGAATTAGGATTTAGACTAACTTAGAGCTGAGACACATTTTAATTTTGCAGATGCGATGCCGAATAAAATCTGACATTTACACAGTATTTTCTTATAAGTTAATGTTGTCTATTCATCATAATCACTAGAAAAATACAGCATCTCACCCCCAGTTTTCACAGTTTCGAAACATAAAATGCACTTTAGCTTCTCCAAATTACTTTCTTAAGGCAACATTGGTTTCCCTAGAAAATGAGACAAATATTAGAAACTTCCCACCCAAGGTAAGACACTCAGTGGAAATTTGCATTCCTACAGAGTGGGTTTGTGCCTGGGGAAGTGCAACAGGATCAGCCTAGGACATATCTGACACTGAGCCTTCAAAGACTTCTACTCATTCACTGCAAAAAGTCCTCTTGAACTCAAAGAAATTTCATGAAATCAAAGGCTAGGTCCCAGGTAAATAGTCCTCAGGGCTGCTGATTGAATGGCCTGTGACATATTTACGGAGGGTATTTCTCAGGACACACAAGTAAAATTTTTGCAGGATCAGTGCCTTGACTAATGATGAGGAGATCAGAGCACTTTCTATTTTCCTGTATAATGTTGCCATTTTAAATTCATCTGACTCCAGATACTCTGGGTAAATCGAGGCATGCAGTGTTAACTTAAAAGTAATACATGTGTAATATGTAACTGTTTCTTAAGGATAAGGAACACATTTCAAGAAACAGTTTCCACATTTTCCTAGCCTGCTATTTCAGGAGCAAGAGCAACAAGCAAATCTATTTAGAGGTGTGAACATATGTTACTCTTCAGAAAAAAAGATCTCAGAATTGAACACCCCCTTATCTGCCAAATAATTATTTAAAAGTGATTTTATTGTTATAAAAACTGAACTCTGTCACTTTCCTAGAAACCTCGGTTATTGAGGATTTTAGTGTTTGGAAACATTTTTAATACTGCAAAGATCTGGTAGACATAAAAGGTACAGAATATGTGTGATAATCTGAAAGTAGTTTGGAACATGTGTCATTGTACAGAGAGTATTATCATCAGGTTTTGTACCAGCTTGTTCAGAAACTTCAAGTTTTCAATTAAATCTCTTGCTAGTTGGGTCAAATGAGGATTTTTTTTTTTTTTTAGCCAAATTTATGAGTCCTGCAGCATTTAAAATACTTATAAAAATAGTAAATGCATTTCATGAATTATTTGCAGCTTTCTAAATGGGATTTAACTTGTCTTTTAGTAAAGAACTCCGTAACTGCTTTTTTAATTGCACTGTAACTGGTAAGCATGTTTACTATACTCAGAAGCCAACATAATTTAGATTTATCAAGTTTTCTGTCTGAATTGATATAATTTTCAAAAGCATTCTTTGCTTGCATGTTTCTGGTGTTTAATACTCTACTTGTTATTCAATTTATTTATGACACAGAAAATAAGAACCATTGCAGACTCTGAGCACCATGGCAGTGTAATAAAACACAGTCTGTGGTTATTAAATAGAAATAACAAAGAAACAGCAACAGATTATTTAAAATCCAGCCATTCAGCTGAAAAGACAATAAAACTCTGACTCTTACCAGCTGAAAAAAACCTACTAAATAACATAAGGATTTTTTTAATGGCTTAACTTTTGCCGTTTCATAACTTTCTAGGCTTTAAAGTATTAACAACTGATGTTTGTTCATGTGTGAGTTTTAAGGAAAACAGAGGGGGAAATAACTGAGCAATAGGGATAAGCGTTTGATATTTTGAGATTTAAAAAAAAAAAAAAAAAAGGAGTTAGTTGGCCTAAGGCTAGAATTTTCATTACATCAATGAAAGAAAGAAAACAGAAGCCAGCAGAGGGGAGTTATAGAAACTGACTTTATATAAACAGTGAGAAAAATCTTTTTCCATGGCCACCTACAACGTAGCTGCTTTACCATCAGCATGATTTTTCTTTTACCAGTGGCAGAGCAGCCCGGGCCCGATCCTGCCGTTTTAGAGCAGGTAACAGTCCGGCCGAGGGGTTTGCCCCTCACAAGACCCGGCTCACAGTTTGTCAAAGACATAGAAACAAAAAAATTTTCCACCTACCTAAATTGACAAAGCTCATGACCATGTCAGCATCATTCAGAAAGCTGGTGTCGTGCAGGCTGGCTAAGGGAGGATTCTGTGTGGTCAGGGGGGTCATGCGAGATAATTGTATTCTCCGCGAATATCCATTTGCAGAGGCAGGGTATCCTTTCCGTATCCCTCTGCTCTCCCCTGCCATTGATCCCTTTAGTGAATACTCCAGCTCCTCAGTATTCTCTTCGTTTGTCATGGCATTATACAGGTCCAGCATGAAGAGGGGTGCAGAAGAAGCCTGCTTTCCTGGTGAAAATGGTCTGGGTCTGTGAGGTAAACCCAGGATAGAGAGAATCTCTCTCTGAATCTCCCTTCTCTCATGGTTCCGCAGCCTCCTGTAAATAAAACTCGAATGGACATGATTGTCTCCTAAACCTCCCTGTGCTTGACCCACCAGAACCCAGCAATTCCAGAGCAAGCCCACGAAAGCTTTGAGTGCAGTTAGGTTCATCTTTGAAAAGAAAAAGAACAAGGAAAAAAAAAATCTTTTCTCCTACTTGTTCTGAGTTCCTAAGAGGTCTGCTTTCCCAGTAGCTGAAAAACAAAATTTACCTATTCTTCATGTCAATGTCATCTCTAAACATAACATGTTTGATGATTCCTCTCCCCCCACCCTGTTTAAATATTATGGAATGTGTCAGTTTGCAGTTATTTCTAAGAAAGCTGAAATTCAGACTTCCAATTTTCCACTGTTGTTATCGGTTTTTCTGCATTTATGGAGCAGAAGACCAGTATTTTGTCAGCTGACCTAGGCATTCCTATATAAACCTTAGATAACCAGGTCTTTGGTGGGGAGCTGTATTAGCAAGAGCTGTTCTTCTGACACATTGTAGTTCCCAGAGTTATCTTCCCTTGTTATTCTGAGTTCTTCGTACACCTTGCGCTCTTCCCAAGATAAAATCCTGAGTCACAGATTTGTCTTGATCTGTACCTTGGTGGTGTAACACATATTTGTCCAGCAGCCTGGTGATAACTTTAACATCTTTTGAATCCCTTGAGTGTAAAGTAATTCTAAAGCATGTACTAATAAAATTAATGTGTTGCCATGAATTTACTTGCAAAAAATAACCTTCTGTGAATCCATTCAACTCTTTTCAGCTTCTGAAATGTTATTTCCAGTGTAGCAGGCACAAATATAACAGCTCTCTTCAAGAGAGATCTAAAGACTAATGTAAGCACAACCCTGCTGGGAAAGAAGAGGCTTCTCATTGTAATTTGAAACGGGTATAGCAAAAAAGTCCTTAACCCTTCTCTTGCCAGATAGAGCTTTAAACCTCTCCCCCCCTCTCCAATTTACAGTAATATACCTAATTTTGGTTATTGGCTGTTTTTTTTTCCTTACAGCTTGCAGAATCAATTTTAACTGTAACAATTTTAGAATATATAGATAGCTAAAGGCATGGCGTAATACAGAAGCTCTTATGAGTTTTCTTATGAGTCTATGGTTTAGGAAACTTCAATAGGAAACTCTCATAACAGACTAAAATAGCATTTCTCTAATCCAAGAAATGTTTATGTTTTAGATAAGTTTAGTAAACTAAGGTGACCTTTTTAATAAATTCTGTAGGAAATTTTGTTGGTGAGGCTTGATTCACTCTTTTCTAAAAATGTTGGGAATGCAATCTGAATGCAAACAAATTTATTCAGCAAGCAAGATTTCAAATTGTGCACAGCCAATGTTGTAATTATGGTTATAGACACAACTTTCATAAACTCTAATTTGCAATGATAATTTATTCAAAGTACATTTTTACTCATAAATCACTATACTACATTTCCCAGTAAATGTCAAAATCTAAGATTTAATTCCACAGCCTGCTATTAACTGGAGAAAGAAACAGCTTAACTGAAGAAATAAAGATATAAAATAGCTTTTAAATCTGCTACACATGAAGTCAAGATCCAGTTTAGAAATTTTTGATTGCCAGTAACTGGTGTTTTCCTCTCACTAAAACAAAATCAGCATGTTAAATTTTATTTTGCTCAGATTATTGGTGGTCATTTTCCTTGGCCGTGTAATCTGCTGTAGTCTTGAGGAGACTTTCCTTTGATGAAGGGGAGAAAAAAGGAACCAAAAAGATTTTTTTTCAACATGACACTGGGGAAAAAAACAGGTATATAAAATTCATCCCGTTGGGTTTTCCTTTACATGACACCTCCTCAGCAAATCACACAGTTCTTGAGTAAACTTGGGAGTGTGACAGCAAGCATAGTCACACCCTAAGAAGCCAGGAACAATTTATCTACTATATTAAGCACAAATGAGCTTTTCTCATATTTGTGAGTCCTCATCTATATTTACAGTCTAGTCCAGCCATCATTAAAATACAGCTGAATCTCTCTCATAAATCAGCACGTGTAATGAAGCAATGCTTCTCCCAGGAAAGGATTTATTTCATGCCAAACCTGCTGAATTAACACTAAAATTAGGAAGCTGTTTAGCAAAAGTCTTGTTCTCTCAGCACAAGAGCAATCACAATCAGCATACATTTTCTTTCCTCATTGAGGTTTTCCCTCAAAACCCATTTGTTATAAGAAAAGTATTATTTCCTGTTTTTTATTCCTTTCAGTTGACCTGCTCAGACAGTTGCAATTATTCTTAAGACTTTACCATACGTATATCTTTTTTGAATTGGCCATCACATATCCTGCAACAAGGTTTCTTCCTCTTTTCCAGCAATATATTTCCTTCTTCCTCCAAGCATTCATAAAAGCCAGTGGATTGATTACTCAGAGGATTTAAGTCCTCAGCCCATCAGAATTTCCAACAATAGAAACTTCCTATATTATCTCACTAGAGTGTCTGGAGTTCCACATTTAGTTAATCTTTTTGCATTAAAAAAGCCAAAAATACCCTCAGTTTTGAGGATGCTTTTATGTAGTAAACATCTTTTGAGACAGAAACTGAATAACACATATAAACTGGTAATCATATGTTTGATGAAAACAGCTCCTGCCATTTTTTGAGGGAGCCACAACTTAACAAGTAACATAAAAACAAAATATTTATTTTGCAGTAACCTGCCCTACAATGAGGCACTACATGTTCTTGTTTGGAATACAAAACCAAGTCCTTATTATTATAAACACAATGTCCTTTTTTATAAACCTATGTTTCATAAACAATCATTGTTAGTCTGGGTATCTTATACAGAAGGGGAGACAGCTTTAAAACTGAAAATCTTTGCTAAAGAAATGAAAGTTGTCTACAGAAGATGATAGATTCCATTTTGTATTTCCAATATGAAACAATGTACTTCTAAAGAATAAATACCATGTACAATTCCAGCATGTCAAGATACACATAGATAGACCTTTTTTCTTCCCGAGATGCTCAGCCTGGTAGCAACATAAGAAATCACGTGACCAGCCCTTGTCCAGTCCTTTAAAAACAAAAGGCAGACTAAAATTGCTCCAGAAGTGAACTCACGTTAGGGGTACATATCTGACAGAGCAGCACCTAACCAGTGGTGCACCTGGAGAGCAGGGTCTCAGAGGCAGAAAAGCAGCAGAGCACCATGCAGGCACCCCTGGCAGCATGAGATAGGAAGCAGCTGCATGAATTTCTTAAACAATATGGCATATATGCACATGATGAGTGAATTCAGAACTCATTACGTTTGTATTAATCTATACAATGTTAGAGAAAATACTATAAGGGAAGTAATGAAACCTGGGAATCCAGATCTTGCCAATCTCGAATTCCAATGGATCACCATTCACTGTAATGGTGAAAAAAGATTGGTGGTTAAAAAAAGCTACTGAGTAGGTCACTGTAATCACTGAAGGTGCAAGTGTTTTTTGTGGGCAATTCCCACTACGCAAAAACATACAAAAATCAGTGGATGGCTACTGAGTGCAGATTCCCTCTGGTTCTCAATACCACATCAGCTGAGGGTGATTCCCCACAGCAATGACTCTCTGCAATTGTTTGACAAAATAAACTAAAATGCAGACCCTCTTCAAGACATTTGCAGTCTCAGTTGTAAACTATGCATGCACACTGAATGATTCTGCTGACTCTTTCCCTTCTTAATGACCAGCTAAATTTGGCATTCAGATCAATGTTATGCATAAACAGATGAACCAGCATTAAAAATGTTTAAGTCTGTCCTTGTTGTCTCTCTGCATGGCTATTGTATATGGAGAAAGACTTTTATAAAAAGCTTTCATGACAGCAGGAGAGTAATTAGTGGTTAAAACTACAGATTCCCCAGAAAAAAGAAAGCAAGAAGTCTGAACTCTTCCTGGGTCAGAAACCTGACACTGACACCACATTTTGGCAAACCTGTTATCCCACCTGTATCCAAGTTGGATTTACAGTGGCATGGACTGCATGAGGTGTACATTTTAGCCTTTGAACATAAGTATGGATATGTCCATATGTTCCAAATGTCCAATCAACAAAACCTGTATGATAGCTTCCACTTAGATTTTATTTTACTTCATTGAATTACAAGTTGTGTGGAAATTTTATTGTTGCTCTGCTAACATAAGAAAGAAACACAAATATATTTTTCTGAATCAATGAAAGATGTGTCTCCTAACCCAAAGGGAATTCCATTTGTAATGGAAAAAGCGTGAAATTTGGTAGAATTAGCTGCAGAAACTGGCAGTTGAGACATAAATTGTCATGTTTGTAAATGTTGCATATTGATATAAACTCCTTTTATTCAGGGTATTATTTATTTATAGAGACAGTATGTTCATTTTATGCTACAGGAAGCAGAATGCATTGCAAAATAACACTTACTGTGTGGAAGTGTTCAATACTTAGATTATAGTGCTATTCATTCAGTTACCAACCAGTTTCCTTTAGAAAACAATTTTTCATCCAGGTTTACAACAGCTCACACAAAATCACAAATCACTTTTTTACAGAAAGAGCTCCAGCTTAAAGTATAATGATCTGTGAAGTTTTTTTCTAGTCATAGTACATGCATAATGTGGTAAAGCTATCAGCACAGAATACTCTACAGCATTGAAATTATACTTTTCTTTAACATTAAGAAAATTGAGAAAAATAATTTTGCAATCTGCCTGAGGATTTTTCTGAAACTTATTGTGCTCAAGGACTGGGGGAGAATTGG
>JAWWEU010000111.1:91778136-91839654 GCA_035583155.1 Acropternis orthonyx | reverse complement strand
AACAGTACTAAAGAAATAGGAAAATGGCTACAATACAAGAAACTAAAATATGGATAGTTAAGAGTTTTACATCTTAATGGATAGCGATCCTGTCCACAATTACCAGCTCTGTCCTGCTTAGAGGTGGAGCCAGATATAAAGGTGTGTGTTACAGCACACATGCAAACTCATTCTAACTAGCAGTAAAATGTACTCTGGCCCCATTCCAGCAGAGCACTCAATCATATGCTTATCAGTTGAAAGGATAACTCAAATACTCCAAATTATGAACACGGTTTTATGCCTTGTTGCATAACCCAGAATGTTTGCACCACTAGCATGGATTAATATTAACCAGAGACTGAAAGAGATAGATTTAGAGCAAACTGACATGCCAAGTACTGCAACACAAAACTGCGATATTTTAATCCTACTAATACTTTTCAAATGATTTTGTACAACCACCTGCTTAACAGATGAGATCTCTGCTTAGAAATGTAAGTCTCTGATCTTCAGGAGTACTCATTTTTAAAAAAAGCATAACCTTGCTTTCAAGTCTCCCAAACCATTCCACTTGCATTGAAGTTGGTGTCATCAATATTTCAGTTTCCTGAGCTGCAAACTGAAAACGTCCTGAGGTCTTGCCTTTTCCTAAAAATATTTCTTTTACTTGCTGTGGATAACACAAGGTCCATAAAGTCAGGAACTCTCGCAGTCGCATGAGGCAGCCCCAGCTGCCTGTGGGTGATGACCAAGTGAGTTTACCAATAGTGCTACTGATCAGATTCCAGTCTCGCACAGCTTCTTTTCCACAGCTACATGCACTTTCTGAATCACAGGCTTGCCCTCCTTTTACCCATTGACCTGGTTGTAATGAAACAATACTCAAAGTCTGAGACATATTTGTATGATAAAGTAGTAGAGAAATGAGTGCTTTGTATGGACGATATAAAAGAAATCGATTTTTTGTCACTGTATTATTTGATAAAAGGTAGTAAAAGGAATGTATCAAGCCAGATAATTTTAGGTATTAAGACTTAAAAGACAGTGGCTACAGACAGTTACATTTGCACAAATGTATACACAAACAAGGCTCAGTGACAAACATTTGGAAAATTATTTAGAATGGGAGAAAATCAGAAGTCTGTAAAAAATAAAAAGTAGGAGAGCAAAAAATGGGAGGGACACCTAAATGAGAAGATTATATTGTATGGAAATTTTTCATTGTAGCTCAAGAAAATACAAGGAAGTGTAAATAATTGTTCAGCGCAAGTTTCTCAGGGAAAAAAGTTAAATCAGAGTTGAGGTTTTAAATCAAAGCTTTGTGGTTGCCATCATTCTGCAAATATGTCATCTTTAGGTTACAAACCAATACATTTTTTACACCCTTCTAAAAAAAAAGCAAGTCCTCATGGTAACTTTTAATGGTAGTATGAGGCAGATATTAATGAGAGTGGTTCACTCCCATGCTCACTAGACATATTTATCAAAAGAACCAAGAGTAAAAGCCAAGATATCCACATATAGTTAACTCAATAAATGAGAAGTGAAAAAATAGCCTTTTACTTTTACATGGCATTTATTCTTGTGAATGAAGTTTGCATGGACACTATCATTTACATTTCTTATTTCACCTTCCATTTACAGCAATGTGAACTACCTGCCATTTTATTTGGATTATTACTAGCTAGATAAAACAATCTACAAATTGCCCATTACGTACATGTCCTCTTATTTCCCATGGAGGTGGCCTGCACAACTGGAAACAGATCTCTGTTATTTTTCATCTTAACTTCACCATTACAGTACCGAATTTGGTTTGACAGAAACAAGCTGGCTCCCTGTTGGTGACTGTTAGGGAACTTTGTAGGACAGACAGCAATTTGTCATTGGGCCACCATCTCTCTGGAGGTGGCTGGGGCTCATATCCATCCTGTCTAATGGCAAGCACTCCATGAGCTCCAAATTAGGATCATTGTAAGGCTATGCTCTTCACAGTCAAAGGAGAGAAATGGGTCTAGCCAGGATACATTTCATGCCTCAGGCAACCCCACCCTTCTCAAGACATTACAAGCCACTAGAATTCTGTAGTATGTAATTCTCCTCAAAGGACAGCACTGCTCCACAAACACTCCAGCTTTTCTGTTTAACAGGAGTAAGGTGTACAAATGATTACACAAAAAAAAAAAAAAAAAAAAAAAAAAAAAACCAAACAAACCAAACCAAACAAACAAACAAACAAAACAAAACAAAACAAAAAAAACCAAACAGTTTGCATGGATTTCTGTCATCTGGGGTTTTTCCTAAATACAGAGAAAAGGGAACTAGTGAAACATACCGTGTCAACAACCTGTAGTAGCAGAAAGCATCTATCTGACTGTATCCAACACATCTAGAGGCAATTTTCAACATGTGTGCCATTTATTGTTTACTGTGCAAGTATCAATGCATAACTCCTAGCTAAAATAAAAAGCGGTACACTTACAAACTTGGTATGTCTAGAAGACAGGATAATACTGAAAATTAACAATGTCTCATAAAAGTCACTGACATTTTGATTAAGTTAATTGAGGAAACTATTTACTAAATATTGCAGCAAATTCTTAAACCTAATACATCAAATATCTAAAATCTATAAATAATGAATTTTAAATCTGTCAGAGTATAGGTTAAATATATTATATGATAAATATTATTCATTGCCACTCATAAATTTTCTTCAACAATCTTAATCCTGCTTGCTGGTTTATGCTAGAGTAATATATGGCAACCATTGCTATTTCACTTTGAGATTGGTTTTTATAATAATAGAACTTATATTTTTGGAGAAACACAGATTTACAATCAAGGAGACAGCTATATGACAATTTTGATAGAGAAGCTGGTCATACTGTGGGCATATTTAATAAAGAAATAAATCAAACATTAAAATAATTCTCTGAGGAAACTTACTTCATTTGACAGGAGAAATAAAGGTTCACCAGTAACCATAGTGAGTTCATATTATTGCCATTGTTTTTATAAGTTGTTGCCATGACTTTTTTGACTTTTGGGCTAGATTGGACTTAAAACACAACAGATGGCTACAATTATGTGTCTGTAACTCTTTTTTAAATAACTAAACAGAGCACAATAAAATAAACAAGCTTATATTCCAAAGAGACTCTCACAGTTTAAGAGAGCTATACATGGTTATTAAAAAAAAAAAAATTCCAAAACATTCTAGACTTTCTATACAATAGGAATAAAACATAAATTAGAAGTTAGTTTCACAATGTGCTGTATTCAATAGGCATATGATTCATACCTATAACCTAATTCCTTTGACTAGCAATTTCAGGAATAAAATGAAATCAGAATATAATTTTGTGATTATTTGGAGTTCAAGTGTGCATTCCTTTCAATGGCATGTGTTCCCCCGAATTTTGCTTCAATGGGAAGTGCTAGCTTGGGCTGTTTGTAGGGTAGCTTTTAAGTACGTACAGCATAATTTCCATATTTATTATCTAGAATAAGTATTGAAAAAGATTTTTGACCAATTGATTCCTAAAAAAAAGAAATTTATTTAGTTACTTCATGAACTTCAACTTGTGTATCCGTGGACATAGTGAAGGGAAAGGGGAGAATTTAATAAGGGGTTGGAAAACAGCATGTAAAGGAAGAAAGTACTGACTAAACAACACTACACTGAATCAACAACACAACATCATCGTGCCTTTAAGGCTGTGTTATGTAACATAGACTACTTTAACACAAGGTACTTTGAAAAGCATAAATGGCCTCAACTACTGCAAGAAACAGAGTATATCTGAATGGAACATCAGAACTTTCCAGTATTTGAACTTTCTAACGTTGTTCTTTGCTATTCTATTTTTTCAAATGAGGCAATTAATTTCTTCTGTATAACTTTTCAAGCTGTTAAGGTATTTCTAATCACAGATTTTAGACACATGTAGGTTCCTCAAGACTTTGGGTATTACTAGCAGTGTCTTGGTCATGCTATCCCTGTGTTAGCCAACCTTTCTGCTCCTGTCATACTCCAGGCTGGTAAGTCCAATCTATATGGCACATTCCCACAGTTCTGTTTCCCATCTATGACTAAGACAGAAACTGGGTTTTTTTCAGAAACCACTGTAATCTGGTCAGTGACTACATGGCCATACTGCAAGATTGGAGATTTGCAAGTTAAAGTCAACAGCTTTGCCCTCATCAACACTATAGCTTAGCTAAACTTCATGACCTGTGTGTCCTGTACACAAATGCAGAGTAACAGTGACTTGGATAGGTCAGTCTCAAGCACCTGTGCTCTATTCATGTAATCTTCTATTTGTCCTACGAAAAACAACCATAACCATAAACCCAAGACAAGAACTCTGTGGGTCTGGATCTCTTAATGGTGCAATGTCTTCATTTCTGCAGGTTTGTGCTATTATAAACACATCCCTGAACACATTTAGCACATTTTCAAAACCATTCAAAGAGCTCTGAATGGATCACACTGAAGAGTTTTTGACGTGATGGTGGCAGCACACTGAAGGATTGAGACAGTTTGTAGAAAAATGCCTCCTTATCTCAAAAGATAGGAAAGCAGTTTCTTGATATCAGTCCTGCTGACTCAACAGTTCAGGTTGATTTTCTCATCTTTTGTTTCTCATTCCTGCTGTACAGTTTCCATGTGACACTTTTTGCTTTGAAAAATGACATTTTTCACTACTTATCAAGAGTGAAGTGGATTTTTAAAGTAAGAAATTATCTAAACTGTGAAAGCAAAGGTGACAAGCATGAGAAACTTAGACAGTATAATAAAAGCATGATCAATCATAAGATACAAGCATGATGTCCTGTTCAGCAAAGCCCTCCAGCATATGCTAGCCTTCAAACACACACAGAAACTGACTGAGGCCAATTCCTCTTAAGCACTTTATTGGATCCAGGATAAGTTATAGAACACAGTAAGTAAAAAAAAAGGGCAACAGACATGTCATATGTTTCAAGATTTATTTATACATATTTACCAAAACTTTGCATTCAAAACAAGGTAGTTCTGCCTTCATGTGTCCACGGCTCATTATCATGTTGATACCAAGCTCATATTTGCCGTAATACTACTTTTAGTTAGAGTAAAATTCTTGGTAAATCTAAACATAGACAGTTTCTTCAGTCTGGCTATAAATCTGTTCAAAAATACTGAGAAAAATTGGGAAAAACAAATTTGCCGTACCACTGACATTTGGTTCAGAATTGTCATGGAAAACTGCACAGGGCAAGTGGCAATAGTACTGTTTAAGATTGGGTAGATCAAGAGTGATTCATTAAGTTTAATCACCAATAAAACTTTTAAATTTATAATTTGACCATCATGTTGTCAGGGTGATTCATAGAAAGGGCTTTGCTGAAGGATATTCACAGATATTGTACAGAGTCATTTTCTGCAATTGATATTCCTTGAATTATGAAGAAGTATAGCTTTTGCATAGTTTGGTTCATTTTTCAGTTTAATACCAATTTCTAATGTATCAAACATGTTTTGTTCCTTACTTCAACAGTTCCTTTAAAGTCTTCTCTTCATTTTAACTCTGGCTTGTTAAATGTTTCCTAAGAATCTTTATAAGCAGTTGAGGACTACATGAAAAAACACCAAGGATGCCACATGAAAAGGAAAACTCTACTTCAGTTCCTTCAAACCAAATTCCATCAGCTTACATTAAAATCATGAACTCACCACTTTCTTTATGAGAGTAAAGCTGACATTTGTGAACCCAAACAGACTCCAGAAGTTTCAGTTTATAAGATCTGATGAAGGATGAAACAGCAAGGTCTTAGATTTGTTTAATAGGTGAAGAGATAGGACCACACTAAAGTGTAAATGGGAATTGCCAGGTTGGTGCAAAGGGTTTCAGTTCAGTCTTGCAGCACTATTTATATGAGACTTCTTTTTCCTCCAAGAAAACTGATGGGGGAGTTTTCTACAACTTGCTCAAACACTTCATGGAAAGGAGATTAGTTTGGCTTTAATTTAACCAACTAAATTGAGTGTTATTGCTGGAAACAGCTCTAAGCTTTTCAATTCCCCTAATGAGGTCCAAACTTCTATGGATGCTATCACCTGAGACTACCGTAATATTTTATTTGGATTTAAATCTTTAGCTTGGCAGCACTGCTGCGTCTCTGTGGACACCTCTCATTTTAGTTTTATATTCTCCCAGGTGGTTGATTACTTATCCCTGTAACAGGATTCCTTTTCATATCGAGGAAGCTCTGACCCCCATTCTAGCACCATCCTGAAATTTTACCAGACACGGGATGTTAATTTTGTTTGTTATGTTTTGTTATCAAGACCAAACAACCCATTATATTGGATTTATTTGACAGATTGTTCAAGGCACCTTAATTTGCTGAGCTTCTTTGATTCTTAATGTCATTTGGAACTAATCTCTTCTGCTAACATGAAAGCAAACTAAGAGCCCAGATTTTTATGGGAGACAGGAAACGTATATTTAAAGGAGTGCTGTGTTATCTTTTACAGCAACAACAAAGGGAATATAGACCCAAATATACCCCCAAGTGACACAGTTGATTTTTTAATGGATTTCAAGTGTAAGTCTTCTTGGAATATTTATATGGTATCAGCAAGAGCATTAAAACCTGCATAGAACCACAGTCCCAAAGCAGCACTACTGTTTGCTAACCTGCCCAGAACCACAGCAGATACCTGATCAGTTGGAAATGTCATCAGAAGAAGCTATTTCACAGAAGGAATTTCCCTTTGTTTAACACTTGCCATTTGTTTTATGTTTACAAATGGAAAACTAGAAAAGAATCACCCAGGCAATCTTTCCAACAAAGTTATTTATATATATTAAAGCAGCTTCTCATATACAAGGAAGGCTATTTCTAGACATTGATACCCTTCTGTGCCACAGACCCCACTGAAAAAGTTCCCTAAAGCAATGTAGAGAGTAATAGCATTATACTGTTCAAAGAAACTTCTTCCAATTTAGGAATAAAATATATTAAGCCTAATTGGTCTCTATGAGCTGTTGAGGTCAAGTTGATTTCTACAGTGCTGTTAAGATATTGATACAATAATTGTTTCCTGAGATACATGATTTGTGAAATAGTAGATCTGAAAATGTTAGCTTGAAGGCAAGGTTGAACAGACAGCAAAGTGCTGCTACAAGAGACATGAGTTAAAACATGGGAAACAAGTTTGACAGTGTTTATATTTACTGCTGATAAAAGGATGAAGAAATTACAGAAAAATCCAAAATAAAGGGCAATTTCCAATGTTAAAAAATAATTTGTCTGTATCAGCGTATCATTTCAGTAGTTTAAAGTAATGCAATGATCATCCTCAACTACACAATAGAGAGAAGGTCCTTTAATAAACTATTTGTTCTTCCATATGCAAGAGTTTATAAGTTCTGGGGTAGTGTTAGGGTAGTTTTCATTGTGCATGAGACAATCCTTGCAAGAACACAATCTCCTTCTAAGGCTCACAACAAGCTGGACAGAAAACAGCATAGTTAAATACCAGCAGCATAATGCTGTCTTCTCTTTTGGTAACTGTTTCCTTTCATCTAAATAAATCTTTAAACATTTATCTTAACAGAATAAGAGACTTTTTCCATTCCTAAACATATGTGATAGTTTAGGAGTTCTTAAGGAGCAAAGAATTTTTATTCAAGATGGACCAGCATATTCCAAGGAAACCACCTTTTTCAGGAACTGGAAGACAGGATTGTCACAAAGCTGCAGGAGCTACTCTGGGGACTGTCTGATGCCAAAAGTACTGAGATGCCTTTGGATGCTGTCATGATGTCTCCTTTGTCAAGCAAAACATTGTACTTGAAACCAATTAATGATGAGAATATATACCCCTTTATGCTCTGCCAGCCCAATTTTCCTTCTGCAGAACTGCATATCTGATTCTCTCACTGGAGTAATTGGACCAGAGTCATCCAGATTTAAAATATATCTATATACATATATAGATATATATATGAGCTGGGTTACCCCACCCACTGGCAGCAGATTTTAAAATACAGAGCATTTATTATGCCTAAGAAAGCCTGTTCAAGGAGCAGCATGTAGTGGCTGACATAGATGTAGACATCTGAAATGGGGAGTGATGAATCCAGCCTGCTTCCTTCCCACCTCTGGCCACAGTCCCGTGGACAGAGGGCAGCATGTTCATTCATGCTGTGGGGGTGCTGTGTGCCCTCCCTGGCAGACCTGTGAAATATAAGTGTGCTCCCTGGAGACATTCATGCAGAAAAACAAGGCAGATTATACAGCCTATGTGCAAGACAGATTCTGCAAAGGCCTGTAACAGATTTTCCCATGCGTAGCAAAGGTCATATTCTGACTCTAAAGTGCTTTGCCTTGCCCATTCCTTCTCAGTGTAATTTCAAATACTAACTCCAGAGCACAAGGCAGCAAGAGTCACTCAAATTAAAGATCCCAGACTTTATTTTTAAAAAACATGGAACAAATAACTCATTTTCCCCAAGCTTTCCTGGAAATGGCTGAACCCTCTTAGCCAAAAATTTCCAAAAAGTTCAGCCTGAGGCACAGCCAGGATATAAAATACTACCCTGAAAAAGTGTTACAGTTCAGAAAACCATAAAAGGCTGAAAAATGAGGGTTAGAACAGGCAATATTAAAAGCATGGGTGATACAACTAGTCTCAATAATAAATAATTTACATAATATGTAGGAGGACAAGTTAACTATCGGCTAATTAAAGCAAACCGAAGTCCAAGCGTTTTGGAAACTTTCTACTGATACTCAGTAATTCATCTCTTCTGTGGATATAAAACAATAAGTTTTGCTGGAATTAAGACCTTTGACACCCTTTTTCTTTCCATTGACTGTTTCAGAATACATTCTATCACCCTCAGTCTGAGAGATAGCTACATTTTTCAGTATTTCCAGCCTGCAGACAATATTGAAGCCAGACTTGTATGAAAAACATTCACTGTAAGTGATTGCATTAGCAACCAGAGTTTGCCTGATGCTGAGGGTCAGACTCGATAATCCTTGTGAGTCCCTTCCAACTCAGCATTTGCTGTGAGAGAAACACTTAGGGAAAAATAAGTCAAAGCATAGATACATATTTAAATACATGCATGTATGCAAGAGAGAGGGAGATTTTCATGTATATGTGAAGTGCATACTTGCTGCATTATTCAATGAAGATTCCAGCTGCTGGAGCTGTAAATGCTCTAGGAAAAGCTGGCAAAACAAGGATTACTGCCTTGTCACAGTGTTGTACCTAAACCACATTAAACTGAATATCCATGCAAATGTTAGTGAAAACTATTACAGGATAAAAAGCTTGCCAATTCAATATGCTCTGTATAGATAAAGCACTTAAAATACATGTAGTATTTTATATAGAGAGACTCAAAACATGATACACATTATAATGGAAACATTGTAACAATAGCATTTGCATCAGTTTCACTGCGATCAAACCTTTGCAATTTAAATTTACTATTTGTAGAGACAGAGAGTGGGACTGTATATTCAGAGGAATCTGGATAATATATGACCAGAAAAACTTTTAATAAGTAAAGTCTCTGCACTTGTGGGCAAAACCTAGTATTTAAGTACAGTAATTCTGCATTTTGTTTAAATTGTTAAATATTCAGGTCCAAAGTATTTTCTGCCATCTAGTGGGAAAAGCACCTCACAGGCCTTCAGACACGCTGCTTTCCTGATGCTGAGAAGCTGCTGATAAACACTTGCACTGACTGGAAAAGCAAGTGTAACTGCTTTAGCAAAAAACCAGGCTGACTTCTGAATTCTTCAATATCAGTATTAATCCAGAAAATTTGTCATTAATACTGCATCCTGTAAATGAAAAATTTAAACACTGGATGCATTTATTACCATAACTGTATCTCCTGAGGTACTTCAGGGTATGATTAGAGTTAAGCATATCAGGTTTATACTGAGGACCAAAGTGCCACAATATCAGGCAACCTGAAGGATGAATCCAAAATAGTAGCTTCAGCTTCAACTAAAAGCATGAGATGGTTTGCTGCCAAAATGCAAAGGACTAGAAGTCAGTGTACCTATATACTGGTTAAAACCTCTCTGAAATAATGGTACACTGCTTCAAAAATCCTTTCAGTTTCTTTTATATTATTACATCCAGTGTGTGCAACCTAAAAAAATATTTACTCAGGTATACAATGAGATGAAAATTTTACATTTAGTCCACACTAAACCAGAAGACATCATGACTATAGCATAGCTAATCATTAGTTTTCCTCTTACCTGTTTTTCACAGAATCACAGAATCAATGACATAGCAAAGACCTCTAGACCATGGTACTAGGTGCCAGTCTAGTCAAAGAAGATGTTGTTCTGATTCACATCCAAATATGAAGAATCACAGTTCAGACCTATCCAAACTGGACATTTTATTCCTTCTTGTGCCACTGACTAGATAGGTGTTATTTCTCTAAAATCCCTCACTGACAGCACAAATGGGCCAAATTCTGGCCACAGGGCCTCACCCGCAACAGGAAGGTGTAAGAGACCTTGGTGTCACAGCAGCAACCATTAGGAAAGGGTTTGTGTGGTGGGTTGTTCCCAGCTCTCTGATAAGCTCTCACAGAGCCACATGTTTATTCCCTCAACCCAGTGGGGCCATGATGGAAAGAGAACAAACAAGAGTGAGAAAACCCATGAGTTGAGATGAAGACAGGGCGATCAATTATCAGGCACTGTCCTGGGCAAGAGATTCAACATGGCAAACTTAATGTCAATTAAAATAAACATTTAATAACTGACTGTGGAAAAAAAATGCAAACACCAAAGTACAAAAAGGGGGAAAACCCATCTCTCATCCTCTCTCAGGCTCCAGTCCTCTTCGGGCACCCTCAGCTGTCTCCACGTCACTCCTTCCCTCCGGTCCTTTCTCCTCCTTCCTTGTTCTTGCCACAGGTCCATTCAGTCCCTTAGTGAAAGTGATGGGGTTTAGTGCCTGGTGGTTCCTCTCTGCTAATTTACCCTTCTTTTACTTTTCCCGTGCTCTGCCGTGTCCCCTCCGTGGGCTGCAGTCCCTCTGGAGCGTGCCGGGTCTGCCATATTGACCTCCTGCTCTGACGCCGCGTTCTCTCTGTTGTCTTTTCCTCGGTTCCCTCCTCCTCCTCTCTCCCCTCCAACCCGTCTCTCTCTTCCCCTGTGTGTCCCACAGTGGTTTTGCCCCTTTTTAAATACCTTCCCCCCGGCTGTGGGCTCCGTGGGTGGGTGGGGGCCGGCTGTGCCCGGCACGGGCAGCCCCGCTGCCCCGCACAGAGCCCCCCGCAGCCCGCGCCACTGCCAGCGCCTGGCTACAGGTAGGGGTCAAGAGGAGCTGACTAATACTAATCTATATTTTAATTAACTATATTTTATGATATTGAAAGTAGCAGTAAAGGAAATCATATATCCTACATGGGAAGGTTATTTATTACAGTAAAAATAAAATTAATCCTAGCATAAGGCTAACCATGCATGTGTATGTAGCATTATTTGTTTTCCTTCCCGGGGGTCCCTAGTAACTAAAAGCATCAGGGAAATATTTGTTTACTGTTCCTGTCTGGCTCAAAGCCACGTCTTTTCAAGGGACACAATGATTCAAGCATTTATTCTAAATCTTGCAAACAAATGTAAAAAGAACAACAACAAATCAAATATACTGGCTGAACTAATTTCTACTGGGTGATAAAATATCTCTGCCTTGGGTATGACAGCAATATCCAGCTCTGTCCTCTGTGGCCATCTTGTCAACTCTCTAATCCTGAAACAGGGACAAGAAAAACACCTGAAACTCCCTTAAAGGAACTTTTGTCCTTTAGTGCCTTCCAGGAACAATTCGATTTCAGGTGGCCATGTAGGGGTAGGGGCAAGCAGATTCAGTGGACACTGCTCACCAGAAGATGACTTGAGTTAGCTTGAAACATTCAGATGAAGATTACCCAACTGTGTTACATGACAAGTGGAGAAAAGAGATGAAATAAGCTGTTGTTTATTCACATCTGAACTTCATATATTTTTCCTAAGAGAAAATGATCCGGAGAAAAAGGAACAGCCAAAGTTGCATTAGCATGTCTCAAAGCTGCCATCCTCTCAAGTCACACAGGAAGGTACATTTTCCACTAAGGAGCTTCTTGAGCAATTTACAAGTACTGTCTGTCATTTACAGACGTAACATTATAGAAAACAGCCAATTTGTTAGTGGACCTCAAATCTATGGACTTGTTCAGAGCATACCTAAAGCCAAAGGTCAACACAGAAATATCTGGGAGATTGATCTGGCATGTGAATACCTGCTACAGATGGTACAGCTCACGCTTGATTTAGAGCAGAGACTTAACTGACGATTATTACTATTTGCTATTTTTCACTGAAAAAAAAGTCCTAGACATTAGCTACTTAAGCAGCTGGTCTGAATTAGGAATCTAACTCCAGAAGAAGAAATATTGATGAGGAGAGATCTAGATCTGGCACTAGCACAGTAGATTAGGAACAGAACTCTAATATTAAAGTTATATAAAGATATAGACCAAGATGAGTTTACAGTTAAAACTACTACGAACACGCAAAAGGGAATACAATTTTAGCAAAGCCTATGGAAAAAGTAACATTCTTTTTAGTATTATCAGATTCGTAAAGACTTTTCTTTGGTTAAAAATCCAAACACAAATGATCTGAACTACCTTGCCATTCAAGGCTAATTACAAATTTTTGATGGAGAAGTATGAATAGTTACTATTCACAGATAACATAATGAAGAGAGGAGATTAAAAACATTTTTGTCTCTGAAAACTATGTAGAAACAAAATAATAATAACAAAAACAAAAAAGGAGAGACTGAAACAATAGAAACAACTAATATATTCCATGATCTGGAAGTTCTTTCAATTTATGCAACATGTTTCTAGATTAATATGTCGCTTTGATTTTCTATTCCCCTGAGCATTGTTAAATGTAAGTGTTGCAATCATGTCTGATAGTTGCAAAGCTTCATAAGATAAGACTTAAAATACATTAAAATTGACCAAGAAGAAAAGGGTGGAAACAGAAATCAAGATTTCACCCCTTCCAGCCTTAGCTTCTGTCCCAGATGAAAAGGCAATCAAGTGAGAAAACAAAATGCATCAGTTTATGTCTTGATTAACTTGTTATAATTCCATGGGTATATTGGAAAAACACAGAATGCTGTCTTATTTAGAAATTATAATGTGATCATAGAATTAGAGGTAGTGTTGCAAATCATCCTGATGAAGCAGAAATAAAGGTCTGTACTTGATCTTAAACCAGACATTTTCTCTTGATTCTTTGGCCTAATCAAACAGCTTTAATTTTTCTTACTTATAATTGAAGAGCTCTAATTTGTACCAAGTTTTCTTTCTTATTTTTCCTGACTCACCAGCAATCAGGTGCAAAGCGTAGTTTAATAAGGTTAAGATAAAGATCTCCTAGTGAGATGGGAATCTAGGGAGTCTTGCTTTTTGCATCAGCAGATGCAAAAATTCACTGTCTTCCCACACTTGTGCAACCATGTCTTTATATTCTCATACAAAACAGGGACTAGCTTCCCTTGAAGTATTAATTATCCCAAAAGAGAATGTAAAAAAATCAAAGCAACTCTAGCTTTCTGCAGCATGTGCCAAAACATTTCTTTGTGTTGAAAATTGCTGTCTTTTTAAGGGTCAACTTTATACCGTGAGTTCCAACCTGACTGCAGAATGTAGTTTCAGGGTAAATAATAGAAAGAGTTTTAAAATGCAATTCACCAGAAATTTACTTTAGACAATTATTTTTTTCTAAAGGGACTGTAATAACTATTCTGTAGTTTTTATTTGTGCAGTGCTTACTCTAGCTTATACATAATAAATAGTAATAACCGCTATAAGCAATAGCATAAAATGACCTTTAAGCTTCACAAGAGTCATACTGAACAAGAGCTGGTCACAACTGTATTTTTAATTACATTCACTTTTTAATTACCATTTAATCAAACAAATGTCTTTTATAATACTGCCCACATCCTCTTAAGCAATCAGTGTAACTTTTTTTATATACAACCTTACCAAAAAGGTCACAACAAAAGTAAGCCATTAAGTGATCACAGATAAGTCTGGAAGTAATTATGTAAAGCCAAACAAATCCTGACAGATGAATTAAACAAATCAAAGTTCATTGTTAGAAGAACTAGAGCCTGACCCAGTAACCTCATGTGTTTGTTCCTCAGATTCCATGAGAAGAGAAAAAGAGGTCCTCAGAAACCCAAGATAAGAAAGATTAGTATTAAACATGTTTATTAGCCTGGCAGTCTTTCATGACCAAGGAGAGCCAGACCCCATTGTACTAGATATTGTAGAGGCACAGAGCAGCAAGTATAGTGCCATTGTTAGAAAGTCACTCAATTAGCTTACCTTAAATTTATCTAAACTAGATATCAACTGTTAAAAGACAACTTTTTAAAATTTTGTTAGAATAATTAAGAAAAGTCTTTACATGAAAATTCAGAAACAATCCCAAAATTACTCTCATGTGTCCCTTCTAACTCAAAATATTCAGTGATTCTGTGATTGCTCCATTCCTCATCGGACTGGATGTGACTAGGGATTGGGTGGAATCTGGTTTGGAGGGTTGTGGGTTTTTTGCTTGCTTTTAAGACACTTAAAAATTTTACTTACACTTCAGAAAAATGTATGTATTTAAGTAAGCCATCTTTCTTCATTTTTTTTCAGACTGCTTGTATTTTTAGCAAGAAAATCATTTTATGATGCCTACCATGGGTCAAATGTGATATTTGAGGAGCCAGCTTTACTAGCTTTCATAACAGTATGATCACCTTTGATCAATGCTTACAGAAGAACAGAAGACATATACTAAAGAGCTAATACAAAATCAGAGTTGCTTATTATGAGACCAAATGGAAGTCACTATTCAAAATCTGCTGTTTAATCAAACTAGAAATTAGGAATCAAACCTTTACTTCCTTGAAATCAGTGAAACATTCCCTGAAATCTGTCAGAGATGAAGGCCTGTTTTTCGTATTTCTGAACTTCCCTTTGCACGAGGTACAAGCAGTAAGGACGCTGCACCAGTGCACAGACTGTCTTATATATGCAGAATTTATTTTTGTAGGATTATGTTCGATTTCCTCTTTTAGCTTAGGGATAAAACACGATAGATATTTCAGTCACACAAGGAAACAATAGCGCCTACATGTAAGTAGCCTCTGTAGCAATCTAAATGTATTATTTCCATTGTGTGAATTCACAAATGTTCAGAAAACTTTTACAAAACAATTGCATTGAAAAGCACAATAGGTTTTAGTTCATTAGGGTCGATAATTTGATTCCAGGAAATTAGTATCAAGTGATGGAAGATCTTCTATCCAAGGACATTAGATTTTAAATGGTGAAACTGACATATTCAAAATTTTGTACACCAGGTGGCAATGTGTTCTTAAAAATGGCTGAATGGACTGTTTCATTGAGATCATTAGATCATTGCTCCTTATTGCTTACTACTTAACCTGTCACTAGAAATAAGACCAACCCAGATGACATTGAGCCAGCTGCTCTGATGAACAGATTTCACCTGACTCTTCAGCTGATACTCTCAGCAAAGACCTTTAAAAAGGTTGAAATTTCCACTTCCTGCTTTAAAGGGCAGATTTTACTATTGTATACTCCAATTGCTTAAGTTGAGATTTCAAGTTTATGTGAGTAGTTGTATTGTAGGAACTTTATTATTTGATAATTTCTAAAACAGTCTAATGAAAAAGGATTCTCAGAACAAAAAGCTGTAGTAAAATAGAATCAGTGTTCAGATACAAGTTAGCGAGCATACAGGGCTTCATCTAACAACATTCAGCCTTGTACTAATGCTTGTCATCTCTAAAAAGTTGTCAAAGAAAGGTGCCTCGCATTTTCAACAGAAGAATTCAAGGCATATGTGAAACCCTAAAAATCTTCTTACATGTAAAAAAAAAATCTAGAATATATTTCATAGATTTTTCTTCCCATCAGTAACACAGTTAACAGTTTAAGCACACTGGCACAAGCTTTGTGTCGTGATTGTGTGTTTTACAATCCTGTAAAGAGAAGTTTAATCCTAAAAATCAATTTAAGTATTTAGCAGACTACCATAATAATTAAAACTGTTTCTCACAGAAATTCCTTTTTTCATGTCCATGCAGTATATTGTGTTTAGCATTATTCTTCCTGTGGTGAAGAAAACTGGAGTCTTCAAACACAGAGTTGAGAACTACACCAGTCCACCATGAAAAGAAATCCAAACAGATATTTCTTCCAGCAACTGAAGTTTCACCATCTCCAGACACAAACATTTCCTTTACAGTTCATGTGATCTTTGTCTTTCAGTAGCAGGGACTTAACATATCATGAGATACTGAGTGTGGATCCAAGCTTTTTTTCCAGAGTCTTGATCAGATCCCAGTTTTCTGCAGTCATGGCTGGGAAACTGCCTGATGGTGTCTTCCAAGGGCCCCATATTAGCCAGGCAGCTGAAAACCAATATTAATCCTGCTTATCATAACAGCCCTGTTTCACTGAAATTACGGATTCCTGTCTTTCACTTTTTACCATCTCCACCCAGCTAGACCATAGCAGCCCTGCTTGCCACAGATTTGTAATCTGTCCCATATCAGAGTCCCATTCAAGGAGAAAACAGAAATCCTGCTTTTTCCTTAGGCAATCACTGCTCATCTTGTGTCTCAGGTGTTATCCTGATTAATAGCACATTCCTTCACTGGAGAACTGCAGGTCTCATTGTCTTCCTAATTTATATCACAAGTATGGGCTTTTCTCCTATTTCTGCTTGCTGAGGGATGCATTGCTTTCTTGCTATTTCAGGTCCACCTAAAAATACACTTTTTCCAAAAAGAAAGCCTTTGCAGGGCACTATGCCCAAAAATTCTTCATCTGCTTATGAATGCAATGGAAAACTGTAGGCCATGTTTATTTTTCTTAACTTTTGATATGTATGAAGTTAGGAGCACAGCATCTCGCTGGCCTCTGTGGAACAAGACAGAAAAGGCCTTCTGAGGCTCTGAAAGATTCTAGGTGACATGAATTTCCTTCTGAAACTGTTTTACTAGTAATCAGTATCTCTCTTATATCTATGAGTGTAAACTTACCTCTTTTCCAAGTCCCTGAGAAATATATATAAACCTGAAAGTAAATAGTCATGGCTATAGAGGAAAAAAATCAGGTAGCTAAATCCATTGCAGAGAGTTGGGAACCTTTCTCTCACTTGAAAGATTATACAATGAACAAATCTTCTCCAAGCAGAAACCAGAAAATTAAAATCTCACTTGCTATTTGGATTTGGTTTGAAAGTGTCCAAATATATGCAAGACAAGCTATACACATCATATATGGTTTTGATTCAGAGGCCGAGGTCTCCCCACAGCAGTACATGTAGAGATGTGTACAGCACCAATTTTAAATAACTCCCAATTTTGTTGTGGGATTTTGTTCTCCAGGCTGTCCACAGTTTTTACAAGCTGACTTGCTCCTGCCATGCCTTTACATGCTGATCAACCAACCCTCCTCAGGAGTATTGTGTCAGCATGCAAGTCAGTCTAGGAATCCTGCAACAGATTGCATGGGTGGGATCTCAGGAGTTCTTTCTGCATGAAATAGTTCTAGGTCTACAACAAATGAAATAACAGTAGCAAAAATTCTGCTAAGAATGACAAAGTACCTTTCAAAATGTATCGGGTACCCTTCAAATGCAGTCATTTTGAGACTGATCTAAATCAGGATTGATAATGTCTTTAAACTCATCTTCCTTTCACAGGTAGTCCATTCCAGGAGTAAGATACCAGGAACTTAGATTAATGTCATGGTATACCTTGCTCAAGTCATGATACATTTGTAGAAGCAGCAGCTTAGAAAATAGCACATACTTTTAAAATGAAAAGCTATGTACAAAAATATTCACTATTTAAAATCAAAACAAAACCCTGCAAATCCCCAAGCAAACTTACTTTATAAAAGCATGCTCATTTTCCTCCATTTTGCTTATATTAGCATATATTAACAATTTTTTTTTCTTGCTGTTTCTCTCTCAAAATATCTCCCTCTGTTATTAAAAAATTGGGCTCTGAGTTGTGTGGGATGCCATGTCAGTTTTGATAATGCAAAAAGGTGCTGATTCCTTCTCCTTAGTTTGCTCAATAAACAAATAACTGGGTTTCATGGATATGAAGAAATATATCTTACATTTTTTGTCATAAAAATGCATTTACAAAATAAATTTTATGTGCCTGGACAGTGGAAAATATAGTTTAGTTTCAGCTAATGTGTGCATATGTTGTCTATATGGCTACAAGTTTCAAGCCTGTCCTGAGCACTCACAAATACTTTTCAATGAATCCTCTGTGTTGTTTCACCCTCTCTGCTCTTCCTAAGACAGGAATTTTTTTTTAATTTTATTTAAAAGCTAGATATTTTTAAAGCATCAGTTATACATATTTGAGGACTATACTGTGAGTTGTAGTTCATCTATCCTGATTCCTCTGACCACTGTATTTTAAAGATTTGTGAGCAGTTTTAGACCCCCTGGTGCAAGCCAGGCTGTAAAAACTGTCTCATTACTGGACATTTTACCAACAGGAAAATTACTAGTCTCCTTTGAGGCAAAAGAAGAAAAATTTTCACTGGAAATGATTTTGCAGGTGAAATGTAAGTTAAATAGTACTTATTCACTGAAGTTATTGCACTCTGACCTCCTAAGTTTGCATGGATCATGGCACTAGGTTCAAGGGCTTGAAAAACATCTAGAAGGAAGCAAAATTCCTCATGGCCCAAATCCCACAGTCCATTGAATGCTGTAATTTTCCTCTTTTTAATTTCTACACTATTCAGAGTTCCCTTGGCACCTGCAAAAGTGTTCACAAGACTTCCCTAAAGTGAAAACTGCAGCGAGGAAATTCACTCTGCCAGCAATTCTGAATAGGAGCAATGGATAACCCTCATAGTAGTGTGTCTCTTTGATATAGGAGTCAAATTTAAGCATTTCTCTTTGAAGACCTTCTTTCTCTTAGTATTTTATATATGGGGAAACAGACAGACTCTGTCTTTGGGAGATGCCTACAATTTGACAACACAGAATGAGCAATATGTCTCCCCCTCAAAATATATTCTAGTAATAGAAGACTCTGTTGCACTTTCATGACTTCAGCTGGTCAGTGACAGTCTTTGTCACTAGAGTATAAAGCAATATCTCATTTTCCTTTACAAGTAGAGTAAGTGTTTCTTGAGGCACATTTTGTTTCTATTGATTGGTAAATAGGTGTTCAATGTAATGAAAAATTAAAGAGGAGAACACATTGTAGTGCAACCAACTATGTCCATATAACAATTTAATTCTAGTCTTCAAAACCCATGTGAAAAGAGTGACTCTCATCTACAGTATTATTAGTTCTTGAATCTTTCCTCTTAAAAGATATGGAAGGATTGCTCTACAAATGCCAGTTTGAACACTAAACATATTGATATAATTCACAATGAACTCACAGTGGTACAGAAAAGCAAACACTGAAGACCTATTTTTGTCCTAATCTTTTGGGACATTGCTGACATGAATAAGAGGATCTAGATGCACAAAATTTTTCCTACCTTTCAGGCACTTGTTTCTTTAGTAATATTGGGTTAGAGTTCCCTATATCCTTACTTTGCTGCAGAAGTAAAAAGCCTAAGTTCTAAACAATCAGCAGTTTCATTTCAAACACCTTATCTGGGAAAACATTGATTACCAAATAAATTTTGTTGCTGGTAATAAAAGTATTGATCCTTCTGCTCAGGGCCATGGTTTGACGATGACATCCCTCGATGCAGCTGCTAGTTCTGAGCTCTTGGCCAGAAAAAAATGACCCAGAAGCAGTAAGTACATCATGTGGTTTAGATAACTCTGTTATCTCTGTAGCAAACACAAGTGTTTAGTGCATAATATATTAACTGTATACTGTTAAACAGAGAGCAATGGAAAATTGCATCTAACCATATATGGTAAATTGGAGTTTATATTTCAGTTCATTTGCAAAGTATGGGAAGAGGAAGAGCTTACGATAAACACTTGTCCACTTTGTTAAACATCATCAATAAATGACCTAGCAGTGCAACTCCTATTTAAGGGCATAATGTTATTATGTACAGTTTCATGACAGAACAAAGTCAAATAAACCAGGGGCCACTACACACTTCTCTTGTCTCCAGTCACTCTTCTCACTGATGTCCACATACAAGCACATTGGCCTACTGCTGGGAACACCTATTGTCCAGGGTGTGATTGCTTCCAAGTGCAGTAAAGTAAGCAGTGTTAGCACTCAGCAGAGAATGCGCTTTGCCCATAACAAGTATTTAAGAATCAAGAAGAGGAAGCACTTTTTCACACAGCACATAATTATATTTTGGAACTCATTGCCACAGGATGTTGTTAAGGCCAAAAGCATAAATGGAGTTAAAGAAGAGATTAGACAAATTCATGGAGAAAGGGTCCACCAGTGACTATTAAAATATGATGGTCCAGATGCTGCCTCTGGCTCAGGAAATCCCTAAGCCTTTGAATGCCAAAAGCTGAGGAGAGAGCAAGGGACATATAATAGCAAGACAAGGCTCAGTAGTGGTGTGTTATTCTTGTATGGATACTTATTAAAAAAAAAATTGAAAAACTACATATATTATACTCTCAATCCAACCCTACCCACAAACTTTTGATCTCAAGGTAACCAAAAGTTAAGGAAATTTGACAAAGAGCTCATGAAGTCAGTGAAAAGAGGCAAATCAAGAAAAGAGAGACTTTTTAATGGCTCAAAGCTGCAGCATCAGCTCACCTTTTATTAAATACCTACCCAAGACAAATATGTAGGAGATTCAACTGCACTGAAACTGTTCACAGAGCTGTATGCTACTATAATTTATAAATAATGCATAATTTATTAAAATTATTGCAACTGAATGAAAGCTGTAGTGACATATAATGAATACTTAACACTCAACACAGGAGAAGCCCTAAGAAAAACCATCCTTAAAATCAATAAGAAACAAATTTGTTTATATTTGATAGTAAAAGTGAACATGTTGCATTGCCATTCATTCGCAATCACATACTATAAAGTCACATCTGCACCAAATGGTCTACTCCCTCTCTTTGAACTCTTTTGAAAGGTTTCCTTGGTTTTTTTTAAGGAGTGTAAAAATGGCTTCAGACAAGTAATTCGGGATCTGTTTTGTTTCTTGTCAAGATTTCCTTCCACATTATTAAGAGAGCCTCA
Organism: Acropternis orthonyx; assembly: GCA_035583155.1. Classification (NCBI taxonomy): domain Eukaryota; kingdom Metazoa; phylum Chordata; class Aves; order Passeriformes; family Rhinocryptidae; genus Acropternis; species Acropternis orthonyx. Next base: position 91,818,356 of record JAWWEU010000111.1, on the reverse strand, counting down.
ATATTTAGCTAAACAAAATAATCATGTTGGAAAAAAATTAATGATTCACTTGGAAAAAAACATACTTCTTGGCAAAAAGGAAAGGAAATTAATAAGAGACAAAGGCTATAACTGAAGTACTTCCTTATAGAAACAAGCCTGCATGAATGTCAACACTGATTCCTTATAGTCAGCACACATGATATGAATTGTATTACCTCTTGTACAGTATATATGGTAGAACACTGCAGACAAAACCATTTGAAAAAGTCAATGCTGGTTCATGACTTAAACTTTTATCCAGCTAAACATCATCTTGGCATTCCTGAGAGAGCTAGAGAGTCTATAAAAGACAGAAATAAAAGTCTGTCTTGTTAGAAGTTATTGCCCTTTGGGGAAACCCTAAACCTGAACACGAAGCATCAGTACAGAAAAACTACAATGCTTGGCTGGGAAACAAGCATGCCTATGGGATTGTTTTTGGAATGACTCTGACTTAAGTGTATTAATTTCTGAATATCAAAATTTCTAACCAGTAATTGTCCAAACCCACAATTTCATCTTTTAATATTACATCAGAAGTGTTTTATATATTACCCAACTTAAAGTACTTTATAAATAGAAATAAATCAAAAAGAGCACCCTGAAGACCAAACTTACTACAAATGGCTCAATCCTAAAGTTTTTGCTTGTAATCTCACCAAGTTCAATAAGGCAGTTGAGTATATTTAAGTGTGAAGGCTCAGAACACTCTGGAGAAAATGAAGAGTGGATAATTGTTTCTAACATATAATTTATGTGTTGTGAGCTGTTCCCAATTGTCCACAAGGAAGTCACTAATTCATGCTTTCAGACACAGAGAGGTAAGGAGTCTGAATAATAACCTGACTTTCAGGGAATATGGAGTGCTAAGACTTGTTTGAGATAGTATTTAAATTTTTTTACAAAGTAGTGAAAATTACATCTGCAGTTTTCTATGTCAGACAACCAATTTGTCAATAGAAAGGAAACTCTTTTGGTGGAAACGTAATACTGAAACTGTTTTAGGAAAATAACTACTCCAGCTCCTAGAGGGCTCAGTGAGGGCATCACCGCCTCTGCAAAAGGCAGATGGCTGCAGGAGGCTGTGGTCTCATGCCCTGCTCTGCTGAAAACCTTGCATCCCCACCCAGCTAGTTAGTCCGTTCACTCCTTGCTGTTCAGCAATGGCAGTACTTAGGGAAAGCCACGCATTTGTCACTAAGATAAATATCCATTAAAGTACTTCCATATCATTTTACATTGATTTCAAAAGAATTTCTAGTTAAAGTAAAAGCGCATCAATTTCCAGTTCTCCAGCAATCCTGTAATTGCCTGATGTAAGACCATTGGAGTCTACTGGAGTCTTTCCAACTGCTTTAATATAACTGGGGATGAAATATATCAGCTGAACTGACTTGGTAGTAACACTGGGACAGATTGCCTAGGACTCCAGATGAGCTTCCCATCAGTTCCAACAGCTCTTCCCTCAAACAGCTGTCTAATTAGGAAACTGAAACAGTGACACTACAGTGACTTTGGATAAGGCAATAAGGCTGTGACTACTGTGTGTACACGGTGAGTTGAAGGCTTCTGATAAGTGTTTGAAGGATAGAAGCTAAATAATTTTCCAGGAGCTTAGGTTATAGTATAGATGAAGACATGGGAATAAAACACCTAAGTGAGAATATTAAACCTGATTTACATGACTGTGTTTCTCAGATAAGATATCCTTCTAAGGAAAGCATTTTTGGTAATACAAATTATTCAATTCACTTTTCCTCACACAGGCATCCAGTGCTATTTGGGATATGCAGAAATCATTGTGTGGTCTTGGAAGCAGAGGAGTATTCTTCCTTTTGGAATAAATAATGTATTTAAGATAATTTAATTCTGAATTGCAAAGAACAAATGTCAGAGTAAAGTTTAGGTAATTAACACTATCGTAAATAGGTAATCTCATCATAAGTACCATTAATTTAATAGAGACACTCCTGAGACACATATTGGAGGAAAGATGAAGTATCAACCATCTCTACTTTCCATCATATTAATGCTGAACTTGAAAGAGAATTTCAGCAGAGGTGACTTCTCTCATTGCTGGGTTTACCTGGTCAGGTATTAAATTTTACCCAAGCAGTCTCCGTGTTTCCATAAAACAGCAGATCAGGTAATGCCTTCAACACTTACAATACATTCTAATTGCACCCCCAAGAAATCTTCAATTAATTACCGAGGTCTCAGTTGAGGCAAAACCATCGAATGTACAGGTGGGGTGGGAATATGCAAATTAAAAGTTGAATTCCTCTCCAGTAATAAGGAAAAAAATGTAAATTATGAAAATTTTCACCCTAATGTACTCTTACAAATATTCAAGCCTCTATACACAGCCATTTACATCTGTAAAACTCCTTCAAAATGTTTCCAAATAAGACTAAATACTGTTGAATTTTAGACTTCTAAAAGCTTATGTCCATTTTGTAAGGAAATGGTTATTTTTAAATATTTTAATAGTTGATTTCAACTGTGCTTGCATTCATTTTTTTTTCAGTTTTCATCCCAGACACTGACTTCAAATATATATTACAGAATACTGATTGAAAGAATTTATTAATTACAACCCCAAAGCCTTGAAATTCAATTATGTAAGATATTAAGCTATTAGAGAGCATCCAAAGGAGAGCCACAAGGATGGTGAAGGACCTTGAAGGGAAGCCACATGAGGAGCAGCTGAGGTCACTTGGTCTGTTCAGCCTGGAGAAGAGGAGACTGAGGGGAGACCTGACTGTGATCTTCAACGTCCTCTCTAGGGGCAGTGGAGGGACAGTTACCAATCTCTTCACCCTTGTGACCAGCGACAGGATGCAAGGAAACAGAAGGCAGCTGAGTGAGGGGAAGTTTAGGTTGCATATCAGGAAAAGGTTTTTCACCCAAAGGGTAGCTGAGCACTGGAACAGGTTTCTCAGGGAAGTGATCACAGCGCCAAACCTGAATTCAAGAAACATTTAGACAATGCTCTCAGGTCCATAGTGTGATTCTTGGGGTGTCCTGTGCAGGGCCAGTGGTTGGACTTGATGATGCTGATGGTTCTCTTCCAACTCAGCATATTCTGTGATTCTATATTTTCAAAAAAACAGACTTGTCAATCTCTCAGCTTAAACTGAGGCAGCTATCAGTATCACAAGCTGTAATCACATTAAGTCACTGATCAATATTAACTTTACAGAATTGCTAAATAAATATGGCATTTAGTTATGAGAAAACCTGTTTTTTCTTTTTTTTTTTTTTTTTAGGCCGCTTACAAAGCAAACTGAGATATAAAGTTTACTTTAAAAAATTTGCATTGTCTTAAGTCTGTTTCTGAACTAAACTGTGTGAAATCAAAGAGACCTGATTTTGCAAACTGACTTCAAGAGGAATACAAGAACTAATCTGACCTATGTACATACTGCTTTCATGATCCCTTATGTGTCCTTTGGACCACCTGATGTCTTCCCTCTTCACTAGCAGCACCCTCTATCTAGTGCGTACTGTCCCCAGCTCCACAGGTCCTTGTGCCTGTTTATATCAAAACATCTCCCCACCTCACACTAGGCACATCATGGACTTTTGCACAGACTACATTTTAGACTTCTGGGGTCTGTCTGTTCTTCCAGGAACTGTTTTTAGGCTGAGCTGAAAACCTCCAGTGAGGGTGCTCAGCAACATAGGCATAGGTGACAATACGGTGCAGCTCTGCGATTGCACCCCTCCCTCAGTTGTAGGCCTTCACTCTGATTGTCTTTTGCTGGTCTACATGACCTCTCTCTGAGTGAGAAACATTTTGACTTGCAAGAGATAAACCATTCCAAATGTTGTGCATGAGGGAACAAGTTCCACTCCAAAACAGATCTCAGATGTTTTCTAGCATGGGTGCTACATTATTTCTAGATAATGTAGGAGGATCATGGAGAGATTCATACTGACAAGGAAGGTGTACAATAAATGTTTGCCCCTGTGGGCACAGAACAATTCAAGACCCCAGTGTGATCCTATAGAGCATTACCTCAGTTTGCCAGAAAACTATTATATTGCAATGGATCCTTGAACCTTGTTAATTTTACAATGTAGAATAGTAGAAAATTACTGTCTTACTCTTTGCCTTATGGAAATGAGCAAAACCAGCTAGCACTTTTAGTTAAAATAAGTTTTTCTCTTATTTTTCCTTCCATATACATATGTACTCATCAGCTTCAGATTCCAGTCACATAGACCCATTCAAACAGCATATAAAACTAGAAATAAAACTCATACAAATCCACCATATTCTGACTGAATCAAAGTAAGTTTTATGTAAATATTTTTCCCCAACTGTAGATTATTCTAATGTTTGAACCATCTCCAGTTTCCAGAATACTTAAAACTTGGCCCCAATTTGTTGGAACATGGTCAAGAATCACCAAAAGATTGGCAAAATCTAGAGAACCTTAAGAATATAACAAGAGCCAAAGCCCAAAGAGGTTCACACTGAGAAAGTACCAGTGTTTTAATGTCACTGAGACAGAGACTGCACTCCCCCCCCACCCCATTGCTTTTAAAGAAGATTGTAACTTGTATACACCTGAAAAATATCAATGGCAAAGGATTTCCAAATGTTATCATAAAATATAATGTTTAACCAAAACAGGATAAAAGCATTCATATGACAAAAATAGGGTTTATTGCAGTTATTATTCTGGTTATGAATAAAAGTGTCATGTTTGGAAATACAAGAAAACACAGCACATCTGGGGTCTGAGTTAGTTCTCTGTACATGGCACATTTAATAGAAGTTCCAGTTCCACCAGTTCCCACAATTCCTTGTGCACACAGCTCTGATTATCAGCAGTGCTGCCCTTCTGCAAATCAGGTGACTGGCATATCTTTGCTGCATGACACAAAGCAACTGGACATAGAAATCTCATTTTCTGTAGGTGTGGATTCTGTTAATCAAGTACTTGCATTACTAACCTATTAATATCTGAACAGGTCATGAAGACGTAATGTAGCTTTAGTAGTGACTGGGTCAGCCATTGTCTAGAATATCTAGCAATTACATGGCACTTTGTAATTATTAGATTAGAAAAAAACCATAGATAATTACACTGATTTTTGTCTAAAAAGAGTAAAGTAAAGGTGACAGAGTAATTCCAGAGTGTAAATTTAACCAGAATCTCTGAAGTTAAAGACATGTATTAGTCATGGAAATCACATGGCTATGGATAAGTTAAGGAAAGTATGCATATAAGCAGAGACTCACTTTAAAACAGCCTAGTAGTCAGAAGAACTGGTTGTCCAGAAGTCCCTCTAATTTGGAAAAGTAATGGAGTCACAGTCATTTTAGTGTGAGTTAGTGTCACAAAGAGCATCATCACCTTCACCATTCCATCATTATGTATCCTTGCACATCTTTGAAAAAAGATCTGAAGTCATTTTAATGCAAGAAGAGTTGACTTAGTCTTTTCAGCTTGGACAGAGATAACAAAAGGGAGATGTGCTGGAGGTCTATAAAAATATGAAATATGTGGAGAAATGGAATAGAGAAGCACTATTCACTGTTTTTCTTAGTATAATAATCAGGCAGTACCCAATTTATTTATCAGGCAGAAAGTTTAAAACAAACATAGGAAGTCATTTTTCACACATAATTAAATCTCATGCAAAATTAAACTGTGGAACTCATTATCACAGGATGTTGTGGAGGTCAAAAGTCCAAAAGACTCCAAAAGGCATTTAAAAATTCTCATGGAGAATAGATCCATCAAAGGCTACATAGCACAACAGTCCAGATGAGTCCCACAGTTCAGGATGTGCTTACAACCACTGATTGTCATAAATAAAGAACTGACTCCAGGGAAGTGAGTAGGTTTAGCATACTCTGTTTCTATTAAATTTATATTAAGTGTCTGCTACTGGTCATTGCAAAGTACAAAATAAGAGGCATGTTGGACACATGATGTGATTCAATATGGCATTGTTTCTTTTGTGTGTATTATTTATATGAATGAAAAGTAAATATGGAGTTATTGCTATTTTGACATGGTAGAATCTTAAATCAATTAAAAGACAATACTAGGGGCACAGTAATGATCACATTCTCCCTGGAGCACCATGACTAGAAGAGAGCAGATTCCCAATTTTCCTTTTAGTTAACAATTCAAGAGAAAAAAACTACATTCCTTTCATGCTTTAAAAAAAAAAAAAAGACCTATGTATTTCTCTGCCTAATTCCACATAATCAGCTTCCAAAAGCATTGTATGTATTTTTCACTCTAGTAGTAAGGAATTGACAAATTTTCTATATCCTTATAGATTACATCACCTACATAATTTTCCTTTAAAGCAAGATTTCTTCAAAGGTCCTGATGACATTTATGCATGTTGGAAAGAACATAAAAAATTGAAGAAACAGACGTAGCTGCATATTGCCATTAGAGCAGGGAGTGTTTCAACTGCAAAACAGTATATTTATAACTGTATGTTGAAAAAAGACAATGTTCATGAGCTTAGAGAACATCATGTAAAAATACAGTCCAAGGTTAAAATAATATATCTTAGTAAGGAAATTTCCAGTTCTCCTTACTATGTTTGCAGAAAGAAGTGCTACGTTTTAACATCAGGCAGAAAAGTAAGTTTCCATAGTTAACGGCCATGGCAACAAGTAACAAGATGCATTTTGGTAGCCAACACATGTGGTAGTTCTATTAGCTTGGAGATTTCAAGTAAGAATCACCAAAGATCAGCTGCACACAGGAGCTGCTTAATTTTGTGTCAGCTACATGTACTTTTTTCCAGCTCAACAAACTGCAAGTAATTTGGCAAAAAATTAGATGATTCCTGGCAATTTTAAGTGCTCGGAAGGACATATGCTAAGTAACTTTCTAGTTTGTTTTGCCCTTAATGTACTTGAACAATTAAAGAAAAAGAAAAAAAGAAAAAAGAAAGGAAAAAAAAAGGGAAAATATCAAGGGTTAGAATATATTAGAATACATTGCAGTTAAATAATCTTCGATATTAGCTAATAACAAGTTCTGATGAGTGAGGTTATTTACAAGTTTTGAGGACTTGGATGGCTGTAACTGTGTTCTGAGGTCAGCTTTTGATTTTGATAGGCTTATGACATTGTCTTGCTCCTTCATGGTTAATTTAGAATATTTATGACAGAATTACACTAGGATGTAAATTCTTGCAAATCAGGTAGGATTCACTTTGGCTTATAATTAGAGTTATCAAAAGAAAACCAAAGCTTTTTGTTGCATGTCACTAGTAAATAGTCTTACTATTAGGATACTAGCTATTGCTCTGAACAACAGTAGCTATTAATTTCAGAAGTAGATCTGAGTATTGACCATATTTTCATTTGATGTGCCAATCTGACAACAGCAAAGCTAAAGCAGAAGGGAATTAGCTGTACAGAACTCAATGCAACCAAAAGCATAGTTGGTTCAAGGAGCATCAACTATGAGAATGCTCTGAGTTTGTTCAGGCCCACAAAATACAGATGTTTGTAGCAGACAAAATACCCCAAGGCTGTTTTGTTGCACATTTTGTACAGCAATGTATGGTGTGTATGGAACTGTTCCAGTATATTTATTACTTGCCCCTGGCTAGGCTCAGACTAGCCCTTCCTATTTTCCTCTTCTCTCTCCTCTCCCTCAAGAATATCATAGCTAGAAAATTAGATCTGTGTGAAGGAACTGTGCTATCTAATGATGCAAAAGGTCAATAAAGTGAAGCTTTCCCAATCTATCATATCTGTTACTTCTGCTTTGATTGGTGATGAGTGGGTTTATAACATTAACTCTGTTTTTCTGTTCCTGCCCTTCACAGTTGCTCCTGGATATATTTTCTGTTTTGGTTTCTGGTCCATTCTACATCATGTCTTTAACATATCCAGTATTGCAGACTCTTCATCAAATCACAGGAATCCATAAAACATCTACAAAAAAAATTTGGGGATACAGAATATTAATATAAAATAAAAGTTTCTGCCATCACATGAAATAGGAAGCATTGTCCATAACTAAAGGATCCTAAAAAAATGCTGAATTTATGCATCAGCAACTTGATCTAAGTTCAAAGTTGGCTTTAATTTCCAGTTGGCCCTTCTTTGAGCAGAGACACCAGATTACTTCCAGACATCTTTTCTAATCCAAATTATTCAGTGTTTCTCTGTCCTGCAAGTTAATCCTGGCTACTAACATACACTAGAGACCTCCCAAATGATAGAATTATAATAACCACTTATTTGTATACATTTTAATTATCACTATCTTGTAGAAACATACTCTAGGCTCCAACGAGTGTTTTTCAACCATCTAAAGGTGGTTTACAACCATCTAAAGAAAACCATGGAAAAAGGAAAGTGAAGAGGTAGTGCAGAGGAGTTTCCTGTCAGTTACAGAACCGGAAAGGGAAGATCACAATAATACACAAGGACAAAAATGATGGATCCTCAATGTTTCATTGCAGGCACCTCCTTGGCAGATATGCCACTGCTTCTGTGAAAGCTGTGTTCAAACAGGCATTCCAATAAATATAACGATGTACTGATGCAGACTTTTGACACACTGGGTCTTATATTCACTGAAAGTTAGGAAATAATATAAAGGTCCTTTGCAGGAGTTGTTAGAAGACCCTCTCAAGAACAGCAGGAGAGCTTGAGAAGGAAGCGGGCAGACTGAAATATGAGAAATATGTATTTGCCTGAAGCAGAAGAAGATTTGGAAGTGTGAAGGCTCTAGGTTATCTAGGGAATCTGAAGCAACTCCACCAGGAGAGAAGGAATGTGACTGCTCCTCAGGCAGGAAATGCTACTTGCTTAGTCCCAGCAGCCAAGGCCAATAACCGATCACTATCTTGGCGACCTGCAAGGAATCTAACCTAATGATTTTTTTTTTTAAAAAATGCCCTAAGGCCTCTGCTTCTTCTTTGTAGTGATGCTTATACATTTCAAAGAGCAGTGCTTCTGGGACTCAGTGTTGAGTAAGCTGGAAGAATGATCTGCTGACCTGTGAAGTATCAGAAAGTGCCACTGCAAAGGGCCCCAACTCCACTAACCGAAAGGCTGCCAGGGCTCATCTGAATCACAGACTGCTCCACCACATTGCTAACCCACATCTGGACTGATGGTTCCTCTGGGACTAAAAGTAAGCAGATCAGAAATCACTAGAGCCAGAGGCTCACATTATATTCTCCTCAACTCGTTCCTATGTATGAAAAGGCTAGACAATGACTGACGTCTTTTGGATAATATGATATATGCGTGTGCTTTTTAGGGATAGAAGGGCAAAATAAAAAGAATTTAGCAGAGGGAAGAGACAATATACACTGTTTATAAGCAAACCTATTCTGGTAGCACTTTGGCTTCCTTCTTTATGCTTCATAGGGACTGTTGCATAGACATGGTGCAAGACCCAAAAAGAAAGGAAAGAAACTTTTTAGATACAATCATCCAAAACTCTTGAAGAAATTTCAGTCATTGAGGATTACTGATTTGAGTTGTATAAGAGTCAGGGGGAAAAAAAGAAATGTAATTTGCCAAGTTGTTTAATATCTTATATACTAAGCCTTGCATCGAAAAGCAAAGAACCCTAGCAAAATCTGGAAACCTTCGTATTATCAAAATTATTACCTGATTAAAGTAACAGAGATTTATTGGATATAGCATTAACAAAGATTTCACTTGTTCAGAAAGAAAATACAGTAGGAAGATGATTTAGGTATAACTCAGAAATATATGCATGTAGGATTTAGGGCAAAGGGAAATAGCAACCATGCTCATGACAAGAACAATAGTGATTCTCCATAGGTACTTGAAAGAGTAACAAGTGGACAAAAGCTTTTGTGGGGGCAACCAGTGTAAATGCCCAAAGTACAAGAGCTGGTACTCATGGGAGCTTTAAAAGAGAAAGGAGAAATTAACACTCCTGTACTAGTTAGCCAATGATGGGTCCTATTAACTTTCCCAGACAAATGAGTTAGTGACTCCCCCAGACAGCAAGGTCAGCTGGGATGGAGTTGGCAATGTCTAATCATGCGAACTGTCTTGGTGTCTAAAATCTGATGCCTATATGCACATGGCTCGGTGAGAAGGTCTTTCTGGGAATGTTTTCCCTTCTAAACTATACTTGGCAATTATATGGGAGTACATCGGTCATCCTGCCAGGGAGTTTTCCAACTATTTACTGACACAAAAGTATTCACTGGCAGTATTTCACTTTCTAGTACAAATTTAGCCAGAGAGAAGGATTAGGCTTGCCTGTTTTCAATATAACTCCGGTATAAATGCTACATAGTAATCCTTAGTACTCAGTAAATGAACACAGGCATTTTTGGAAAGGGTTTGATCTATCCTAATTTGAACATTAACATTAAAATAAGAAAAAGAATCACACCCTATTTCTCTCTTCTGAAAAGTTCAAATACAAATGCCGGCAATGTCTATCTCTATATATGGTCAGGTGAATTTCACACAGAGGAGAAACCATCAAAGTGCAATGAGCAATTCTTGGACACAAAAGAGAATGGCTGTCATCTTCTACTGTTTTCCTAAAACAGGCAGAAGTGAATCGAGTATTAGAAGCTAGAAGGCCATTCTTGTTAGGGTGACCATGAAATTACCAAGTCATCACACACTGTATTGATTTCAGACTATTCCTGCAAGTCAGCAATGCCATTTTGTATTGCAGCCACATTTTCTCTAACCTTTGCCAGTTGTCTCTCTTCTGACAAAATCTTGTTCTTCTACAGTGCCAAGTGCACAAGAAAATTTAGACAGACACTACACCAAGTGAAACTGATTTGACCTCAGTGATATGCCAGCTTAAGAACCAGCTACTAGAAACATTTTTTTGCCTGAAGGTCTTTCTAGAATTATGTATCCATGCCACAGTCAAACATACTTCCTAATTTCTTCTTGCCAGTCTCATGTTAGGGAGACCAAAAAACTACATAAACAAGTTGTATCATAAATGATGTTTGCCTTTGTCCGTTCACCACTTGCTCTCCAGGAAGGACATTAAATTTCTTTAAGAAGATGTTTTATTGATAACCAATTATTTGCATTTTTATTAGTTTACTATTTTCTCAGCAAATAGACCCCACTAAAAACTATCTTTCCTTCTATGTTAAATGCAATTTCTTTGCCTTTTGCCAGTTTTCAAGGATTCCTTGGCCCTCCATGATCCTCAAGAAGAGAACAATAAAACAGAAATTGCTTCAACTTGCTCCAAAAGTAAGTTTTACAGTCTCATAGCATAATATATGAATTTATATAGATATTCACTATCTGACCTTTTTCCTTTCATGTCCCATATTCTTAATAACATTACTCATAGCAGGAATTTTATTAAAACCTTCAGTTTTAACCAGACTTTCTACTAGCCTGTTTTTTTTATTATTATTATTTTGGGTTTTTTGGTTGGTTGGTTGGTTGGTTGGTTTTGGGTTTTTTTGGTTTTTTTGGTATTTTTTTTCCTCTGGAGAATTTTAAGTTTATTTGAATATTCTTATTTCTGATCCTACACCTGTGTATTCTTGCCTTATACTTTCCCCCCCTTTTAGAGCTTAGAAATATGCCTTTTCTTGCTTTCAGTGGGTTGTTTTCAATTTTCCAGTTATTGAAGAATACTTTATATTTCTTGTATCTTACCATATTTCTCCTTTTTTCTCTACATCAGTATATTATCTGGCATATCCTCAAAGCACAGAGGATACTCCTTATATTTAGAGATAAAACTGACATGCCTTAAATATATAATTTAGGCTATTTTATGCTGCACAATGAACTACAGAAGAAATATGAAGGGTTTATTGTTTAAAGATGTTATCTGAGACATTCATAATGCATTTGACTTGGATGATTAAATTAATACTTTATAGTATATATGAACTGTGTAACACAGAAGTCTCAAAATACACCATGGAGAAAATCTTGTTTAGCGTTTTCATGCTTTCAAAAAGTTTACATAACAAAGTATGGTTTTGGGGGGGGAAATAGAAAAAATATGAAATTTCAACAAAACAAGAATTTGCTATATGACTGCCAAAATCTAGGCAAAAAGAATTCCATAAAAAGTAGCTATGGATTTTCCTGAGTAATTAGTAGGACAGAAATCAAAATGTAGCTACAGAAAAGTACAACAAGCAGAGTGTACATTCAGTATCTTTGTAGATTGGAAAAAATCCTCTTACTTTTCTCCAGATCTCCTTCTGTTTTAATTTTATTGAGAAAAATTAAATAGGAGGAACTCATTAACAAAATAAAACAAATGGCTAAAAAGGTCTATGGGCATGATGGAGAGCTTTTGAACAACAAATTAGAATCTTAGCAAAAGAAGGAAAAAAAAGTAAGCATAGATAAATAGAAAAAGAGAAAATAAAAATATTTCAAGTAAAAAAACAGTTAAATAACTAAATCAACATGCAACCAGAGAGGAAAAGATAACCAGAGCAAGACAACAAAAATAATTAATAAGAATGCAGCTAAGAAAGAGCATTGGAATGTAGTATGCCTGATTTTTCAAAGCTTCTCAGCAAGAGCCCTTGCTAAGCTGAAGAAAAGGAACTATTCTGCACTAAGAGAAAAAAGTCACTAAGGAGATTAGCAATTGGTTAAATACAGAAAGTTAGGCAACAATAAATAAATGGACTGAGGCGGCAAGAATCTGCTCTCAAGCCTTTTTTGCTGCTCCATATTTTCAGAAGTTATGTTGAAAATGGAAAAAATAATGAGTTCACAGCTGTTGCCAAGTTCACAGATGACACAGATGTACTCAGGATCATGAAATCTAGGATTGGCTGAATAGGGCAAAAACCAGTTTTCACTAGAAAGAGTTACCAGGCAATTAAATTGCCTGAAGATGAAAACCATTATCTACTAAGTGAATGCCTAGGGGGAAAAGAATTCCTAAGCATAGAGAGGTGTGTCTGAATTTCTTATTACATTTCAAAGGCTTCAGAGTTGCTTTGAGTATATTTGTGAAAACATTAACTCAAACTCAGTCACAGTCAAAAGTCAAATGTTATTTGGAATTACTATGATAAAAGAATACACGTCAGAAAACAGTCAACACAATACAGAAAACATAAAACACTGCATCATGCCGTGGCATTATAATATTCAGAATACCATACAACTAGGACAAGCTCAGAAAAGGAGGCAATAAGGATGATAGGGAAAGACTCCTATACAAAAGACCATTAAGTAGATTGAGAACTGAAAAGGAGGTATTTCAGGAAGGATGTGGTAGTGAACTAGAAAATCATGAAGAGTATGGAAAAGCTGAGTAGTTTAACTCATAGAAAACATATATTCAGTGAGGAATCCATATCCAGTTTGGAGAAGATTTGGAAGATGGATGAGGGAATGAAACACTGGAGTGAGAAATAGGATAAAAGTAAATCAGTCTTTGCCTTTTTCATCACAGAAATGATGTTTCTTTGTCCTACATCTCTTGTTTTGTCAAAAAACCTCAAACAAAAAAAAAAAAAAAGGAAAAAATGGGTACAGAAAATAGCAACCCCCTCCAACTACTAAATCCAACTGGTTTCCATTTAATGTAGATTCTTTCTCATAATTAAATAGTAAGTAATTAGATATTTATGTATGGAATTTGTCAGCTGGTTTTTTGTCCTATGTAATTGAACAAAAGTTTGGGCTGCAGCAAAGAATAAGGCTTTGGGCCTTCTGACTACCTTTTTTAATCTCTCTCATTTGTATATACATACACATCTTATTTGTTTGATTGGAATGGGTTTATCTGCCTTGTTGTCTTCTTCCCCCCACTCTCTCACTCCCTTCTTTTGTATCTTTTTACTGCCAAAGTTTTGTTTGATTTTTCAGGAATGAAAAAACATACCAGATTGTGAAACAAAGGAAAGATAACAATTTAATATTCTTTCAGGATGGAATTGTATGAGGAATTTTTTAGGATGGTAATTATTAACCTTGAGGTGGAGTTTTCTGTCTTTTATGTGTATAGTAATTTAGGGACCTCATTTGGGCCCAGGCCCAGGACTGGAACTGGCCAAACCCACAAAACAACTAATTGAATGTTTCAGTCAAAAGCCTCGATCCTGAAATCCCCCTTAGCCAGCACTGCCAATGCAGAGAGCAGCCCAGACTCCACGCTGCCACACTTTCTCCTTTGAAGTTCCCCAAGTATTTAGACAGCAGTGACACTGCTTAATAAAAACAGATGTGAAGTTGATCTGGTGCCTGAAATCAAGCCCTATATTGACAAGCGTGTGAGGGAATACCAAGAAGAAGGTTTTGGCACAAAACAGCCTTTCTGGCTCCATGACGGAGTCTGCGCCTGGCCCAGATACCTCCAACCATCTCAGGGGACCCTGAGAGGTACCATGCTCTCAGAGCTCCCCAGTCTGCCTCAGGAGGGGGGCAGAAACTCCCCCTCTTCACTGCATGTGCTGTCCGTTTCAATTTGGGTTGTGTGCCAGGAGGTACCAAGGTAACAGTTTCATCCTGAAGGACTCAGTGGGCTCCAGCATGCAGGGTAGTAGCAGGAGAGGATGTGCCAGAAGCCCTCTGAAACCAGCAAAGTGGAGAAGTTCAGCATATGGCTCACTCCTCAGCTAGGTAGGTTGCCTAGGCTGAGTCATCCCCTGCAGAAATCCTGCCATGACCCTTGTTCCAGGATTCTTGCTGCAGCCAGGTCTGTCACTCACAGTCTCCTTCAAAGCGCAGCACCTCATCTACAAGGTCTGCAGCAGCACACATTGCGCCCAGGTACCAGGGGGAACAGCAGGATTCAGGAAGGAGTTTCAGCCCTCTTGGCTTGAAGACACCCAAGCTCCCAGCCAAAACACCAAGACTACCCGCAGTGCTTCCACCCCTTGTTTAATTCATGCTGCCCTATAAACTTTTGCACCAGCTTGGAAGCACAACACAGTGGCCTGACTTTGAAGACAGGTAACTGCAAGTAGTGCAGCTGGGTCTCTTCAGAACCTGTTTCTGTAGGCAATGGGCATTTAGACATGTGTAAACTTCTCTGGGAGCAGCAGAAGCATTTCCACTTCCCCACACACCTTCTGGGTAGGTGCCCCACAGACCCCACAGTTCTCTCCCTCCTGCTCCTTTCAGGCAAATCGAACCCTTCAGTCTCAAGCAGGAATCAAATGCTCTCAGCCGTATTTTGGATGAGTGTTTGCAAATGTAGCCCACTTTGTAGGAAAGGGAAATTACAATCATATCAGAGTATCAAGAGAAAATCTTCACATGCCTAACTTCAGATGTGACTAATGGAATGGATGCTTTGCTCCCCGCCCCAGCACTGAGGGAGGTGCCTCCAGGGCAGAATCCAAGGTTGATCCTTCCTAAATCTTTCCCACTCAGTTCCCACTCAGCAGCTATTTACTGGTTTAGGAGCTACTCATTCACTACACTGAGCACAGTAAAGGGGAGGCAGAGATGAGGTCCACTTCATCAAATAGCATTTTCAGGCAATGTAATGAATGTTTTTCATGGTACCAAAGTCACTTAAATTATATTTTGTCTGAACATATTTTTAAATAGAATATCATGTTTTAGACCATGAAGAAATTTATCCCAAAACAAGATAGGTTGTGAACACTGCTGGGAGAAGGCGAAAGAACTCGCATGGAAAATTGTTGTCTTGGAAGTTGTTCTCAGCTTTATCTAGTAATGGCATGAAACAACTTTGCAGCTCCTTCAGACATCTAAATCACTAATGATACTTTTTTTTACCCATCCCTTTTTTTTTTTTTTTTTTTTTTTTTTTTTTTTTTTTTTTTTTTTTGCTATGACCTGCAACATTAAGCCCAAGGCACAGTGGGGAAGTAGAAGAGATGGTATTAGATTATACTACTAATAGATGCCTTGGGAATTTTTCTTTGTTTTAGAAATCCTGCAGTAAAGCAAATTTCCTCCTTTGGTTTCAAGTAACTTGTCAAAGGCATATGTCAGCAATTTATCATCAAAATCCTTCACAAAACACCCAAACCAGCGTTCCACTCATAATTTCCAGCTGCTTTTTCTAACCTTACTGATGCTTGGTTCTATCCTACAGGGTGTTAGTTTTCTTTAAAAATTAATACACAAATATGTGTGGTTCAAATAAACAATCAGTTGTTTCTTTTGTATTCTTTGGTTTCAACACTTGTTTCAGAAAACTCATCTGGAGCCCACTGAAGTCTGGTGAATATGTGGCTCTGTTCCCCGCTGCTAAAATCCTGTTACTGAGCACCATGTAGTTTGGTTCACTAGGAATATGACAGTAACTGCTCTTTCCTCAGACAAGTTTGTCCTTGTTGTTCTTTCACAGTAAAATTTAAAAAAAAAAAAAAAAAAAAAAAAGAAGAGAAAAACCAATAATAAAATGTTTAACATAGAAGAATACAAAATCAATTTCTCATGCTTAGGTCACAATTATTATATTTGTAAAAGCTAGAAGCATTTGGAAATGTTTCTTTCAGTTCCTGAATTATTTATTTATTTTTCTGTTACTGATCTGAGTAATCTCTGCATTGACCAGGCATTTAGCTTTGTTATTTTATTGTTTTGATTGCTTTTTTTGTTTCGTTTTGCTTGAGGTTTTTTGGTTTTGTGGGGATTTTATGCGTTGTTTTTGTTTGGGGTTTTTAACATTAAAAAAAGACCTTGGACTTAGCTTCATTGTCTAACTTGATATTTAAAAGAAAAATATCTTTTCAGGTAAAATATGATGCACCAGCTATACCTGTAATTAAATATTTCCATATTAAAAAAGGCCTATTCCGGGGTAGAACATAATTTGTTAGTGAAGACTACATGATAATTGTTTTAAAAAGGAAGTTTGACAAAGCTGGGATTAAACACTGCTTCATATGTACAGCTTTTTGCAATATTTATACCCCTAATTAGAAGGTCACAAATAAATAAAGCATTTACACATGTCTGGCTTGAAACCCACAAGTACTTCTAGGTCCAATAGCTCTAATGAGTTTACTCATCTACTTGCATATACACATGTGGTTCACCAAATCAGTGATCCAATGGATAAGCAATAACAAAAGTAAGGAAAGGAAGTAATTTCTGAGGCCTCACATATATGGTAGTTTAGAGAGCCTCTCACACAAACTGAACATAGGTATCTGCAAGCCAATCATTTACCACATACATCCACATACATATATATGGTATTTGGTTTATATGTATATATATATATCACATATATGTATATGTATATATATAATGTATATGTTTGTATATTGAAATGTATACACACACACACATATACATACATATGTATACACATATATATATCCAGGCAGGTTTGCAGGCAGGTGAATTGAGCCTCAGCTGGATGCACTACATGGCTTTCTGAACCTAAATGGATGTGAAACACCTCCTGGGTGCTAAGCTGAGGCACTCCACAAGCACAAGAATTGCAAAACAGCACTTAGGACTGACAGAAGGAGAGATCAATCGATGCCACTTGTAATGCAAATGTGAAAGTATAGAAATCTGTCACTTAGCCTGGAATGTCACCCACAGTCTTAAGGCAAGTGACTCCAGAAAGACACAGAAGAACTGTGGGGCGTGGGGAAGGCAAGAAAATCCCCCCTTGCTATTTTATGTGCAGAGAAAATGAGCAGATGAGGTTGTCTGTCTTGCTTTTGATGATCCAGCATAGCAAACATGGTTGCTGACCATCAAGGATATGTTGGAACAACTCCCATAAACATAAAAGAATTCCCGTAAGTATATTTGCTATAAAGTTAATTTCCATTTGTCAACACCTAGTGCCCAGTGCTCTCAGAGCACTTTAACAGATGACAACTGTTTAAACATTTGTTTTAAACATTTAGATGGAGGAACATTTTGTTATGTATATATAAAGTTTTGCGGGATCCAAATATTTTTACTGGAAATTGAAATGTCACTTCTTCCAAATGCAGTATTTCTTTACTTGGCATATGGGCACAACAGATGGAGTAAATGTGAGAAATGGCTGTAACACTGAGAAAAGGTGGTTCTCAGTTTTGAGGAATTTGGAACTGATGTTAAGATTTTCCTGCTTGACTTCCTTAAAGTCAGTGGCACATAATACCATTAATGCATACATTGCATAATCTTGCAAGGAATAAATATTCATATCATGTGTATTGAGGCATAAGAGAGCACTCTCCAACAACCTCGTCTAGTGGGAGGTGTCCCTGTCCATGGCTCAAAGCCCCATCCAGCCTGGTCTTGAACACTTCCAGGGATGAGGCATCCACAACTTTTCTGGGTAACCTGTTCCAGTACCTTACCATTTATATTTTATTGCATATTTATGTTACGATTATATTAGATTAGATTATATTGCAAAATTATATTTCACCTGGTTGTATCTCTAACCAACTCCAATTTGTTTAATAAAAGAAACAGCCTCAATTTTTAAGCAGTAAAGGAAGGGATACAAAGTAAGGAGTTTAAGCTGTGTTTGCTGTACGGACAATGTCGGAAACCAAGTTCAAACAGACAAGAAGTTTATTCCTCAGAGCGACTATTTTTACTATCAGATTTTTCCATCTCTGGTAACAGCCACAAAGTAGAAAAAAGCAGTGAAGATTTCCCCTCTCAGTATCTCAGAGCCCCTTCCCATCATACAAAGATTCCCTACAACACTGGCTACGTGAGTCTTTCTGCTAGCAGATCGGTTCAGCAAGTGCCACATCCTTCCATCAGTTGTCTCTCTCTGACACAACTCAGCAACCAGAGAACAATTACATGGTGATAATGGAATACACACTCGGCTCTCAACAGCCAGGCTGCAGGCTGTGCACCTGCCAGTAACTCATTTTGTACCTCAAGACCCAAGGAAATGCTTGGCTTTTGCACCCCCTGTTTATAGGAGCATTGCAAGCAGGAGAGGCTGAAGTAGAAGGAAGATGTGGATGAAAACACACACAGACTGTGATGCAACTTCAAGAAAGCAGAAACATAATTAAAAAAAAAAAAAAAGGCAAGAGTAAAGAAAAAAGTAATTTACAAATAGAGGGGGGGAAAAAGAACAAATAAAGTATCACAGTGTCACAGGAAAGGAATGAATGTCTATATTGTAGGGACCCTGTGAATGGACCCCTTCACAGTGCTGAAATAGATAGGCTATGCATGTGACCTAGGGGAGGAGAACAGAAGAAAAGAGAAAGAAAAACATTAAAAATCATGACATTTCTACAGATCACACTTTGCAGGAGATCACCATACAGATATTATCTGGCCTTTAACACATAAAAAGCAAAAAAAATCCCAACCCAAAATGAAAAATGTACCTTCTGTTTCTTAGAGTTCACACTGTAACAGGATTAATTGTGTAAAATGTATCAGTTCAGTGGAATTTGCCTTTCTCATTTTAACATTGCCTTACTGCCTTCTACTCTGCTTAAAACCTGAGAGTTAATTTCTAACAGATTATCTATGCAGCAGACCTCTCTTGCTTGTTCTCTAATGATATTCCTATGCTGCATGTAACTAGGAGAGGAGATGAAGAGGCTTCAGTTATTTTTTCTACAGTTGAATCTGGTCATGTATATGTCATATATATTTCTGGTTAGGACATATATTTCTATACCAGGTTTCTAGCTAGGTCACTGCCCAGCACTCTCACATATATAGAGCCTATATTGTTCCAACTACACACATAACTAAAACACTCAGTCCACGGGCAAAAAAATAGCCACCATTTATTAGCTGTTTATCATTTTTTTCCAGCTGGTCTGTAAGGTCAACTAGTTTACTAACATCTCAGGTGAAAACTAACTCTTCCACAAAGAGAACACTTGTTGAAGGCAAACCTGTCATAACCAAACATGCATCAAAATTTCCCACATGTAGTCTTCTCTTTGTTGCCAAAAACTTTTAACACCTCAAAATTCTTAGTTCTGATACCCATTTTTCAGTTTACTGCTTTTTCCCTTTCTCTGGTATAGCTGGGAAATTAGTTCAATTGTGATTCTTATCAAGTGAAGGTGCAGTAAGTCCTCCAGCTTGTGACAGACAGGAGCTGGAGTATCCTTGCTAGGAGTCACCAGAATGTTCAGAGAAGTTAGCCCACTCCCTTATCAAGCATAGCTCCAAGTAATTTCCTGTCAGCTGATCACCAAGTATACATCAAATATTGGCTTACTCACCCTTCATCCAGTTTTTAATAAAAGATGTTACAGTGGGTGGCAAAGACTATGCTATTAACTTCTTAACCAGTAAAACTTTTCATAATGATTCACTAATGAGTTATTATCAAAGTATTACTCCAAGGTTTCTCCAGCTTTTGCCGGTATGAATGTAATAGGAAGGAATCCTTATGGCAACGATGTTTTTGTGAGGACAAATGGTATTAATTTACTTCTATTTTGAGCTTTATAAAATTTACTTTCTCATGGCAGACCCTACCTGAGTTTATCCACTAAACAAGTGAGCTTTTTTACTTATTATCTAGTACATCTACCCGTTGAAGAAACACTGATAGTAACCTTCAATAGCTGTTTACTTTTGCCATTTGGTACTTTCTGGGTACCACCACTAGACACCTATGTATGAACTCAGTGGTATCTATGCCACTTGGCATATGGCAGGCACCTCCAACAAACACCAGTGTGCACCAAAGGTGTAATGCATAATTTAGCAGTGATCTGTTTACAGTGAATACTAAACCGTGTTTCTGTTAGCTTGCATAAGAAAAAACTGCCCTTGAGAAAGCTGCTGGCTGCTGGATTCCTGGGGGTAACAGATGTTCTGGTGCAGGATTAAAAAGAAAGTATAGGGGATTTTATGAATGTCTGTTCAGTCCCTTTCTTAGGAAGGCAAACTCACCCAGTTCACCGGCACAGATGGCTTTGGATATTCAGTACAAGATTTGTGTGATCACAACACACAAAGCCATGTTCTTCTTCCTCAGTTCTAGGTTTGGGGTTTTTTTTCTAAGTATTCTGAAAGGACTTACTGTGTATATAAAAAAAACTCTTTAAACTTTCATAACACAAACACTGTTAAGTGCTAGCATTTGCCTGCCAATTCGCAGAGCAGGAGTTAGATAATATCAGGGTGGGACAGTTATGATCCTTTGAATTCTTATCCAGAACTTTGGTCTCAGCTGCCAGAGAGTCCTAATGCTCATCAGTGACACATTCATCTTGAGCTTTCACTTCTGGGAGGTCTGTCACTCCTTATCAAGACTGTACTTTCTCATAAATTTTTTGAGAAGGACAAGGAGAAGCACAATTCATTCAATACATATTATATTAGAATGAAGGAATAAAGTGAATTACCTTTCTTTTCTATTTGCTACCCAGGCTACTGTACTGCTTAAGCCAGGTTTTTTTCAGGCTCCACCTTGGTAACATTAAAGGCAATATTCACCCCTACATCAGTATAAGCCTTGCATACTTGAAGAATCGTGGTCCAGTTAGAGAAGAGGTTTTTTTTTCCTCCGTCTCTCAGGTAGCACTATGTTTTTAAACAGTTCAGTAGAGAGGAGCCCCAAAGAGGAGATACAAGGACTCCCTCAAACAATACCCCAGCCTTGGCCATATTGACCACCATCAGTGGTCCACTCTGGTCTCCAATCAGGAGGCATGGAGACACACCATCCATAACGCTGCTGCTTCCTTTGAGAGCACATGCAAGACCAGTGTCAAAGAAAAAAGACAATGCAGACAGAACCGTACCTCGCCAACCCTGCCTGTGGAGACTTTCCACTGTGCCATTTGCAACCGGACTTGCCTATCTCGCATTGGCCTTTTTAGCCATCAGCACTTGCAGCAAGCGTGGGTAGAGCCCTTCTCAAATCTTCATTCGTGAAGCCTAGCCATGGTGATGAGTTATTGATTTGAAACACAGTTGCTTTTTTGCATTATATTTAATATGTTATTTCAGTGTGTCCCAGAGATCGCATGAAGATTTTTCTTGCTTTAAAACAGGAAAATCAGAAAAAAACAAATGAAACACTCTTTGGAGTTTATGAGCTTCCAACATGAGAAAGATATTTTGCAGGCATTTATGCACATGCAAGGCCATAACCAAAGGCTAAATCTTCTGATGAATTCTCATCTATTTTTTCCTTCAGTGGAAGAACACTATATGCTTTTACAAGTGGAAAATTAGGAAAAAGTGTCAGAAAATCAACACACTGCACTTAAGTAGTTCTTTAAGCCTATGGCAGACAAGTGAGCTCCCAACCCACCAATACGCCTTCGGGAGAGCTAGCTGAGTGGCCAGACATCACTTCTGGAAGAATATCTTCTAATGTTTGCATCTTTAACCAAGAAAGAAAAGCATAAGGCAGACTAATACAATATCCTGGAATGTCACCAGAATATTTTTTGATAGCAAAAAGCATTTCATGCAAATTTAGCAAATATTGAGAGGGAAAAGATTCTTGCAAAGAAAATATCGGAAATCACATAGTAATGATTTCCCATCATAAAAAGGAACTTAAATTCTTCAAGATACATAGGTAATGTCCTCTACAAGAAAATCTTCCTTAACAACAGAACAAAATAACTCACAAAAGATTTTTATATTAATTCACATTTTAAACATTTCAGTATCACTCCAGAAAGCAATAGTTGTTAAAAGCACTTACTGTCTGTGCTGAATATGGATTAAGAGGTATTTTGGTATAACATCTATATGTTCCCCCTACAGAGAAAAAGTTGTAGTGTCTTTTCACAGTGGTTTGATTCAATCTATGTGAATTATAGTGACAGACCCTGACAGTGTTCCTTGCCAGGACAGTCAGATGCAGTGCTAAGAAACTCCATTTTAATGCACCTTGAGTTTTCTGAGAAATAAGGTTCTCTAGTTCTGAAAGATGCACAGCTAACAATTTTCAGCTCCTCCTCTAACAGGCTGACCAACCCTGAAATATACTGGCTGCATCCAAAGCTGACCACGACACCCTGGCTCCAAAGCAGTAACAGGATTGTGATAGCTCAGTTCTTACAAGGCTAGATTTTCTAGAAAGGACCGGACAGTCTAGAAGGATGGCATGCCATCCATAGGGACCTGGACAAGCTCTAGAAGTGGGCCTCTCATAAGGCTTAACAGAACTAAGGGCAAGGTGCTGCACCCAGGTTGGGGCAACCCCCAATGACAATACAGGCTGGGAGATGGACAGAATGAGAGCAGCCCTGCCAAGAAAGACTTGGGGGTGCTGGTGGATGAGAGGCTGGACATGACCCAACAATGTGCACTTGCAGCGCAGTAACCCAGTTCTATCCTGGGCTTCATCAAAAGCAGCGTGGCCATCAGGTCAAAGGAGGTGATTCTTCCCCTCTACTCCACTCTCATCAGACCCCACCTGCAGTGCTGCATCCAGCTCTGGGGTCCCCAGCACAGGAAAAACATCAACCTGTTGGAGCAAGTCCAGAAGAGGGCCACCAGGACGATTAGAGGGAAGGAGCACGGCTGCTGTGAGGAAAGGCTGAGGGAATTGGGTTTGTTCAGTGTGGAAGAGAAAAGGTTTTATGGTGGCCTAATTGTGGCCTTCCAGTACCTGAAGGAAGTCTACAAGAAAGATGGAGAGAGACTATTTACAAGGCCATGTAATAACAAGACAAGGGCGGATGGTTTCAAACTGAAAAACAGTAGGGTTAGATTAGATGTTAGGATGAAATTGTTTACTGGGAGGGTGGTGAAGCAACACATGTTGCTCAGGGAAACTGTGGGTGCCCCATCCTGGCAGTGTTCAAGGACAGGTTGCATGGAACTCTGTGCAATCTGGTGTAATAGAAGGAGATGCTCCTGTTCGTGGCAGGAGGCTGGAACCAGATGATCTTTAAGGTCCCTTCCCACAGAAGTCATGCTATAATTCTATGATTTTATCCTTTCTATTTTTATTTAGAAGACTATGATATCTTTCAGAGAATGATACATATACATATACATATACATATATATATATATATATACTCACACAATATAAATACACCTATATATGTATAGTCACCAAATAAATCTGCATATGTGGAAACCATCTGTCACATCTGGTCTTCTACTAAATCATTATAGATATATACATCACTCCTTATGTATTTACTCCAAACTTCTCTAAGAAGATCATGATTCTCAGAGGTGAAAATTGCTGATCTCCATCCAGCGCTAAGCTTTCATTAAGAAATCTGGTTCCCACAGTAATACTGTGCAATTCTGTATCTTTATGTCCAAGTATACGCCTCAGTATCTGAGAGACAATAGCAATCAATTAGCATATTAGAGTGGTAAATGTTAATGCACACAGAGATATTATGAGCTGAAGTCATATTAAAAAGTTTAGTGTGGTGAATCATAGCTCCTCTACTGACACCAACAGGCACTAGACCAACCAGGAAGTACATTTCTTAACTAAAAGTCACACAGCAAGATGCTAATAAAAAATGTCCAGAAATTTTGTTTGCATCTTACTCTCTGCTTAAAAATTACCTCAAGAGCCAGTTTTAAAGTCTGTCATGAAGGGAGTAAGTAAATGTCAGTTAACAGAGTTTCTAGTAAGTGTTTTCCAGACGATATGTGGTACATAGATGGTGACATGTTTCACTGTGATTTTCTTTTAATTTACAGCTTCTGACTGCAGATCAACATCTGCAAGAACCTCATACAGTTTGCATCAATACTAAATAAGAGTCTCTCTCCTGTGGATCATTAATCTGATAATACTCCGGTTTATATCAGAGTGGGTTAGGGGCTCTGAGGTGTGGTATGGGGCAGTACTCCCAGGCTGTTTTTGACTGACAGCTTCTCCTGAGTTTCCCAATGAGGCTTGCAGGGGCTAGGGTATGGGGCAGGGCAGCACCTCATCTTTGTGAGATTTGACCTGTTCCTTCACCCCCACCCCCACGCACACACACTTGAGTTAGTCCGAGCCAGTAATTAATATAATAATTATTAATTATAATAATATAGTGTCTCACAAGGCTTCTTGGTCAAGATCAGAGGTATCATCTCCAAGGAGGTTCTTAGAGTGGGCATCTGCTATGAACTTCTAAATCAAGACAATAAGACAAATGGAAAAGTATTTGGATCACTTAAACAAGTTTTGGGTCACAGAACCTGGTTCTTATGGGTGACTTCAACTATCCAAACATTCTCTGGAAGAACAATACAGCAGCTCACATGCCACCCACCAGATTTCTGGAATGTGTAGAGGATTGCTTCCTTGTACAGATGTTAGCTGTGCCAACCAGGAATGAGGCACTGCTGGCCTTGCTGCTCACAAAACAAGAAAACTTGCTTTGTAATAGCTCCGTTAATGATAGCTTTGAATGCAGTGAGCACAATACCATGGAATTTGGGAAACTGCTGAGCATGCTGATGATTATTAGGATTAGAACAAACATTTCAAAGTTTAGAAGAGCAAATTTCAGCTCTCTCAGAGCTAAAATGGAAAGCATTTCATGGGAAGCTTCGATGAAGGAGCTAGCAAGTGCTTGAAGTTTTTCTAAACTCTCTTCCTGGAAGGACAAAATCAGTTCATCCCTTTTAGGAAAGTAGGCAGAGCAAGAGACCCTCTTGACTTAAGTGTGAGCTTCTGAGTCTGCTCAAAAGAGAAGAGCTCCAGAGTTGGAATCGTGGATAAACACCTGTTGAGAACTACAAGGGCATTGCCAGGGTGTGCAGAAATGCAGACAGAAAAACAAAAGATAAGCTCAACATGGAAAGTGGGCAGATGTGAAAAACTACATGAAAGGGATAATTAATAGATGCACACTGGAAATTACACATAGATCCTCAGTCAGCTATTTAGAAACAACCCTCCAGTATGGTTAATGGAGTGACAAAACCATCACTACTTTTAAAATTGAAGTTTGATATATGTGTTAATTTGATCAAATAAAATCATAACCAAAGCTACCAATCAGACTGGCTGAGAATCAAGAGTTTTTTCTACAAGTAAGGAATTCTGGTTTTCTGCTTGTATTCACTGCAGTCAGAGGTCCTTCTGACTTGCTCTTGTTTGTTTCTGGTTTTGCTTCCTCTGAGACTCACCATTCACACCACCATACACAATATTGGAAATTGTGTCTTAAACGTGGATTTCAATTAGCATGCAGTGTGGACCGCTCAGAAAGTTTCTACAAATATGCTGGGATCCTGATTCCTTCCTGACCTAGCAATGTTTCACTCCCCGTTCTCAAAAAAATAAACAGTGTGAGATTGAATGCAACAAATGAAGAGGTTTCTAGACTTTTTCCCACAAAGTCAATGAGTGGTTGTTCACATGAGCAGTCTTACAGTGTGTGCTGAGGAACACTTGTCTGGGGAGAAAACTTCATGCACAGTATCATTTCTCAGGTCTATGTCAGTTGCTTTAAAGAATTCTTTTGGAGGTTTTTAGACTAGATTTTATGAGATGCTAATGATTGCACTCCACTGTAACCAAGGCTGTGGTTTGGCTAAGGTACTCACTGCAAGCACCCTTCCACAGGCCACAGCTCTGGGCAGGCTGCAGACACCAGACACAGTTGGCTGCTCTGGCATTCCCTGCCCTGCCCCACAGGCACCAGGAGCTTAGCAGAAAAGGTGCTGTTCCAAGAGAAGGCCTTCTCCAATTGGAAAGACACTGGAGAGGAAAAGCACAGCTGCCAGGTGGAACTATCCCTCCATGTATTACAGGCATCACTCTTCTCTGCAAATTGCTCATCAAACTACCACCAGTTCTTAACAAAATTTTATTTTACCTTGAATGTCAAGCATATTACCAGTCTCTGATAGTAACAGAAAAACAACACATTAGAAAAGGTCATTTATGAAGCATCAGTTAAGTTCAATACAAGACTCTGCCTTAATTTAAGAAATGAACATTAAATTGTCATGGGAACTGTGGTTTCGCTCTTTATGTAAAAGCAAGCAATACAACTCATTAGCAAAGCTGACAACGAAAATTACACACAGCTTGCTTAAAATGAAAAAGGAAACAGCATAGCAAACATTGCAGCTGGTCAGCCACCAGCTAGACCTTTCTCCTTGTGAACCTGCTTCTTCAATTTGGCAATGGAGTCCTTGATGAGAAACAGCAAAGGGTATATAATTTAACACTTCATTACACAGAACTGTTACATTGGGGTTGTGCAAACATTTTTTAATCTTTACTTTTGTCAAATCATAGCTACAAGCCAGCTATATCAGTCTTTAGTTATTTTTTTATTTTTAATGCCATTTTCACGTAAGTTGAATCACCCACCCTTTTAAGCTTTAGTACCTGACAGTACCATCTTCAATAAAACCTCGGACCTTGAACCAGTAGTTCTACCCTTGCATTTCACCTTAGTTTTAAGCAGAGTTGCATGGCAAAATAGGTGATATTTCTTCCACGCTTATCCATATATTTATCTTAATTTATAAGAATCTGATATATGCTTTCACTCACAGAACACCTGGAGCTATGACATATGAAATGTACACAAGCCAAGGAGATTCACACACATATGAAGTCAAAGCCAGCCACATTCTTTCAAAATCAAATACTGTATCTGTTGGCTGCATGTGAAAAATTTCACAGTAATGTACAGCAATGCCATTTAAGAACTAATCCTGCTCCCAGTGGTGTTGTCAGCAATTTCGCAAAGGACTTCAGTGGTAAAAGAAGAATGATAGGACATTTAAATACTAAATATCAAATACTATAGTTAATTTTATTCCTATTAAAACTAATGATCTCTTTAAAAATAGTTGATATTTAACCAGTGCAAGGTGTAAAAAAATCATTGGAGTTTTGGAGTTTCTTGCCTAAAGGAACGTATAACCTCTGAGATCATTATTTATAATGCTTATAATGTCAGAGGTACTTTTGTTCCTGCTTATGGGATTATTGCTGGTCACCTTCCTGAGATTTGAAATACCATGAAAGACAAGCACCATACCTATTCTTCTAAATTATCATATCCCAAATTAATAATTTGGTCCTTTTCTAAATGGATCTCTCCCCACAATTACACTGAAACACAGTGATGGATCACAAATTCCAGGAGGTCCAACTGGTCCTGGCATTCCGGGAGTGCCACGATCTCCATCTTTACCAGGCTGCCCACGCTCTCCAGGACGCCCTTCCTTACTCATACCTGGTGGACCTTCAGGACCTTAATAGTACATATGCAATAAACAAATACATTACAATTAAAATAAAAACAAGAGCAAGTACAGAACCCCACCCCCCACCCGCACTCTTTCGTGAAGTATGCAGGTAAAGAAAATTTCATTTACTGAAAAAGACACTTCTTGTCACAAACTGCTTATATGGTTATATACACAACATGATACCTTATCAAGACTTTTTAAAAAGGACATGGAAAACACTTTAAACAAAAATAGCTTTTAAAGGTAAATATAAAAAGCTGCTTTAGCACACTCTTAAACTTTATCATATAATGTGGAACCACCATGGCATGAATTGGTCCCTGTATTTCCATTTTTTCCTCTGGCATTGGATCAGACCTTCATATCTCTTCCAAACACTCAACTTTGCACTTTGTATGCATACACTAATGTTAGGAAGAATATCTTCCCTCACTAAGCAATGCTTACAAGTCACATAATCGTATCAGGGCTCAGCTTTCAGATAATGGTTGATTTCAGGATCCATCTATCAAGAAACAGCAGTCTCAAGTACCAATCTCTACAAGACCTGTCTTATATTAATTATGTCTTATATGACAATTTATAAGGCATGCAAGACACAGGCATTAGTCCTAAAACATGTATGACAATTAAGATATGTATAGACTACCTAAGTTTTTCCCAAATTATACCAACATTGTTTCTAAACCACATTTTAAAAAAAATTATTAGCATGCACTGAATCTGAACAGCTGAACCATCCCTCACCTGGAGGTCCTGGGGGGCCTTGAATCCCAGGAAGTCCAATTCCTTGACTGCCTTTTGCACCATTTTTCCCTGGCAGTCCTGTGAATTAGCAAACACAGGTATACCTTTGCATACTATTTTCATCCAATGAACTAGAAAGTCAGCTTTTGATAATATTTATTGAATAAAATACCTAATATTCCAGAAGCAAATAATGGGGATGTAAAACAAGCATATTCTTGTAACCTGCACAGTGTGACTGGGTTCTAGATTATCCTCCTTTCTACTGAATTTAGAGCTGCTGTATCACTTGTTAAGCAGACAGCTACTATGAGCTGACAGAATAGATGATAGGCAAATAAAAGATTTGCTGTCATTGCCTTTCAGCTGGCAAAGTTTCTAAGAAGTTGTATGAAGGAAGTACAAATTATTCACCGTAGTCCATGTGGAATACAGAACATATAGACAATCTGCAACACACTGTAGAATTAATTCTCCACCAAAAAAATACCAAGGATCAAAATATGAGCTCTTTTACACCAGTACAATCCAGTAAATTCAGTTTCTTCATAGAAACATACACCCATTTTACCAACTCTTATGGAATAGACAGACCTGGTAGTGTCTGCTCCAGAGGAAAACTGCATATTCTCCTATTGGAGATGAAATTATAAAAGCCCTACCAGCAAATCATCATTACATCCAAAATGAATTTGATGTGTTGGGTCACAGTTCATGTCACAAATAAAGTGAAAATTTACCAACCATTTGTTTGCTTACCCTTGGCACATTACTCGTTAGCTGTGCTTTATACAGCTTTCCTGATTATTTTGGTGCTACCAGTTACCAAATTATGTACTTCACCCAGTCTCTTTCTCTAGTCCCAGACTACATATGCATACTACACATAAAGTCTGGAAATACATGACAGAAATCAGTTGGCATGCTTGGACAGCACAGTTACCTGAAAGTATAAACCTTATCTTGCTTTAAAAGGATTGAGAATGTTTAAGAAAAGCATAAAGAAAGGAGTAAAAAATCCATTTGAGGTAAAAGGAACAAAAGGATAAGAACTCAGGAAATCAGGGAGAGTCTAAAAGTTGTCACACATCAAAAATCAGTGCAGATAGTAGGTAGTCAGTGAATAAATACTGTTCCTTAAAATGGCAGAAACAAACTAGTTTGGAAGAAAAGAAACTAGAAAATATGGAAATGCATTAAAATCAGTGTCTAAGCATATTTGGTCTAAAAAATAATCTAAACGCAGATAGAAACATTTATATGAGACTAAGAACTCTCTAAAGGGATCCAAACAGTTTGATTACAGTAGGACTGAACACTTGTTGCACTGTATTTTCTCTTCTTCTGTCATGCGTACTTTGAAAGAGGTGAAACATCCACAGTGCACCATGTTTGTAATTGCACTCTGCCATACAAGCCCAGCTATTGTCTCACTCCACCCTGCACTAATCCCATTCAAAACTAGAAGCAGAAAACCAAGTCACAAAGGCCGTTAGCACCATGACACATGCACACAGTACCTCTTGTCCCACGAGCCCCAGGGCGACCTGGGATGCCCATCAGCCCTGGAACGCCATCATTCCCTGGTAAACCAGGAAATCCTCTTGGACCCTCAGGGCCTCTTGGCCCTGGTGGTCCTGGAAGTCCTGGGGGAGCACTTTGGGAGTGACAATGGTTACAGTTTTGTAGTCTTCCACTCTGGAGGATGGCAGGCAACTGGGCTGAGACAATTCAAAGAAAAAATCACTGAGAGTGTTGCAATAATAAAAGTACTGCTCCCTAACCACTAATACAAAATCAGTTTCCTCTCTTTAGAGACTATGATACCTTTAGGAAATAAGACGGTAAAGTATGGAACCTGTGGTATGGAAATATATCAGAAAATATAGTAGATAAACAAGTGATAAATCGGCAATATGGAACTTGCTTTCAAGAAAGCATCTTTATAATTATCAGGAAACTTTAATACAGGAAAGAACAGTTAAGAGGCTTTCAAACTTACTTCTCAGTACATCTGAACACACCTGTCGAACAAATTCTTCTGAAAATTCTCGTGCCTGAATGAACAGAGAACATTTAAAATAAGAGAGCATGCATTTCTTTGCAGTTTTTAAGGTACTCAAAATGACAAGTTTGAGATCCTCTACATACAGGTTTTCCATCTGATCCAGGTGGTCCCGGGGGTCCTCTATCTCCTGGCTGACCTCTGAGACCAGGAGGTCCAACCAAACCCTGGACACCAGATTCCCCTTTTTGTCCACTCATGCCTTGAATGCCTGGATCTCCTTTCTCACCTTTCTGGAATGAAAAATCAATGAAAAGCCAATTGTGTCTTCACAGGTCATTTGGAAGCTAGATAGCACCACACAAACATATTCCCTGAAAATCCTTATTGATGATCTTCAAAAAATTAATATAAGTTGTCACTGAAAATTAACTTTATGAGATTTATTTTTCAGATTCTCTGGTAACTGTTTCAGATACAATTACCAAATATAACTAGAAATACATTATCTTTTTTTTTAACTTTAAGGAACTATTTTACTTACTAATTGATATTTAAAAAAATAAAACTCATTATTAAGATACAGAAGACTTTATTCACTCTTTCATGAAAATTAGTTTTTTTTTTTTTCAAAGTATGTTAAATTCCTTAGAAGGTTGGAAAAATTAGAGGTGAAATTCCGGCATCACTGCAGTTCTTGGAAACTTACTGTAATAACCAAGCCCTTTACCCTATGTCTGCAGTATATAAACAAAGGAAAAAATAGCTTGATTTGAGTTTGGATTTTTTTTTTCCTTTTTTTCATCTGATTGATAATAACTCTATTCCATTTGCTCCACTGGAAGAGTCTCAAATAATACTGGAAAATATTTTGATATATCTTCATCAAAGCAATGGTTCTTCTATGTATGGAATTACCTACCGGGATAGTTCATGTGGAACTCTTTCCCTGCTCTGGAGCCAACAAAACATCTGTACAATGTAATTTGGTATGTGCCCAAGACTAAAGTCAGTGTACTACGTTTGCTCCCTGGTGAGTTTTTTCCTCCCATTTTTTGCAGAGCTTCTGCATAATGTTATCAGTTGCTTCAAAACTTTCTTTTACCCTTTTCAACTATTTTAGATGGAATTGTGGGAACAGGACTATTATAAATGACAAAATTTATTGAAACAAATTTTAGAAGTTTAAGAATACACACAGTCTTCATAGACTTACACTGAATTTTAAATTATTGCATTTATATTATTTTGCATAATTTTCTAGATTATTTATCAAAATTCTTCATATCAGAAAAATTCAAAGCTTCCTGGTTTGGTCTAAATTAGTAACAATGTCCAGAATTCTCTGCATGAATTACTACGGGGCAGCAAGCTGGAAATTCAGTATCGGATACTCAGTTTTGTGCAGAGAGCTAGCCACTAAAATCAGAAAGGCAGTTTATCCTTTTAAAAAAAACCAGAAATGAGACAGGTATCAGTCAGGTGCCTAAGAGTACTCCTGGAGAGATGGTCTAACAGGATGATGCCAGGCATGACTTGAGCAGCAGTCCATACCTTTGAAAGTTATACACTAATTCAGAACTTTTCCAAATCTCTAATAGTATTTTATTTTCTTGATATTGGCATCTTGAATACTGTAGTCACAGGGAATTGATCCTCTTAGTTACATCACGTAGATTTGTACTTGTTCATTTCTACATAATTTCATTTGTACATAATTACAAAGGGGTTTTTCTTTGTTTAATATGGTCAGCAAGGCTCAGAGATAAACACATGGAGTGTATGTAGCTGCCTGTGGCTATACTAGAATATATAAGAGAGATCTGAAAATCTTGCAGTTCTTATAGCTAGGAGTTGTTTAGTTTTGTTTTGGGGTTTTTTTTAAATTTTAATTACTTTTACAGCTATGGACTAAGTTTACGTAAAAGACATCTGACTTGCAAACTGATCTATTTTAATTAAATGTTAAAGGGTCTAGAAAGCATTAAGAAACAGTGAATATTGGGAAAATGGCAACTACTGCAGAAAAACATTAGAGGCAAGATTAGAGGCAAGCCAGTATAAAAACACCAGGCCAAAACATTGGAAACATCAGCAGAAACTGCCTGAAGAACTTGCCAAAAAGCAAATGAAACTGTAATTTGTCTTGGTCTTTTAATGTACAACCACATCCCATGTGTGGCCTTGTTTGTTGACCCTTGTTATTGGCATAGAAAATTAAAAAAAGGAAAAGAGTTCAATAAGTGCTGAGAATTACAGGCTGAAGAAACTTTTTATTGAGGATTCAGAGTCTAACTAAAATCATATTTTTTGAAAATAAAAAATAAACTAATTTTATAGGTTTGATAAGTAAGCACAATGACATCATTATACATATATGTATAGTAAGAAAATTATTAAAATGAGTTTTCAGTGGAAATATACTATTGCTGTGACTTAAAATATTAAAGAGGCTAGTTCAGGAGCATACAAGGAATCTTTTACCAGTTCTGGCAATGATTTATCAAAGCACCCATAAGCCAAACTCTAATTTAAGTATTTGATAGAAACACGGCATCATATGAAACAGTTTATATTTTAAAAAGCATAAAATTATTTAATCATCTAAATTGGCTTCCACTTAATGTATCCAGCTATTGATATGCAACAATGCTTTAATGGAAAGGGTTGAACAAAGAAATCGCTAAATAAATTTGAAGGAGAATTCAGTTAATGGGACAGTGTGTACTCTGATTTCACTAAACATTGAAATAAATAAAAAAATAACCAATAAAATCAAGCTTTTAAATACCAGTTTTTAAACAACGTGCCACGCCAAGATTAAAAGGTTTGGCCACAAATATTTCTACATTAGCCAAAAACAAGGAAAAAAGAAGACAATATGGGACTTCTAAAAATATCCTGGAGAACAACAAATGCCATTTTTGACATGCCAAGAGCAGTCCAAGGAGGCTTCATAGAATCATTGAATGGTTTGCGTTGGAAGGAGCCTTAAAGACCGTCTGGTTCCAACCCCCCTGCCATGAACACTTGCCCCTCAAGTTTCAGGCCAAGCTGAATTGTTCCTGTATAGACTGAATAGCAGAGAGAAAAAATTCTTCTACCCTGCATTTTCTGAGTCAGTCTCAAAAAACAGAAACCTCTGAAGAAAAAATAAAAATCTTTGTAAAGGCTTTGCTATACTCCTTTTCATTAGCTTTGAAATAAAGGCACACAAAGAAATCTCACTGGAGACAGTTAAAACACACAAGACAGATAGTTCAGCTGCAGAAATCCTTACTGCAGACTTTTACAGAAGCTGAAAGCAGAGCATAGCAGCACAGCTCAAAAGGACTTACGCAAATTCAACACTGACATTAATTGCAATGGTCTTGAGCTCTAGATATATGCTCCCAAGGTTTTTACTGCCAAAAAAAAAGGGAAGGAATACAAGAAGAAGGGTTTTCTTTGTGTATCCTGTTCCTCATTTTTATATTCTGCCTTTCAATTTTTCGTTGCTGCTGAATAATATTTTGAATAGGATTCTGTATTTTTATGAATATATTTTTATGAATATATTTTTATTTTTCAGTGAGCTTAGAATCTCTGGATTCTTTTTTCTTTAGTTATTTCCTTTCCTCAACCCATTTTTTCTCTTTTAGTTGGTTGGTTTGTTGGCTTTTTAATTCTCTTGAAGTATATATTTGGCTTTAGTTATTTTTTAAGATATTTCATTTAATGAAATATATATTTCATTATGTCTCTTTATAACTAATACTTCTTTCTCTTCTCTGATATATCTCAATTAATTTATCTTCTGTTGCTTATAGACATGTGAGAACAGAAGCAAGACTGTAAACACACATTTTACACATCACATAATTTGTAGAAAAAAAGGGAATGATTCTGTAATACTATATTTGTCATTACAAAAATACTTACCTCTCCTCGCTCTCCACTCAATCCTTCTACTCCCTTTAAGAAATAATATGACAAAAAAATTTAAAAAGCAGGCTGAGCCACATTACTTGGAATCCTTTGTTTTCAATAATTAATCACAAATATCAATTTTTAAAGATTCTGCAATTACTATTGTACAAAAAATTAAACCGCATATAATGATGAAAAATTTATATCATGGTGAATAAACACTGCACTAAAACTTTTAATATCATGTACCAAGAGGATAAATTGGGAATATATCATACATATCATAAACAAATAAAAACAATATCGAGACAAAACCTTATTCACTTTACAAAAGAGAAAAGAAATAAAATGTGGTGTTCTACCAAAACAAAATTCCTGATTCTACCTGTTTAATCCTGTCTTACTAGGCAGAAACTCATTTCAGAGCCTTTGAAATACAAATTCAGTGGTAAGCCAGATTTTGCATGGCGGCAAATTATTTCGGTGTCATGATGTTGAGACGGCAGTTCACTTTTCTGATACACTTTTATAGGCAAGGGAATCTGTATTGTATCTTTAAGAAATCTTGGAGTCTTGAGAAACCTTGGAAAGACCTAGTGTTGTCTACCAGAAGTATCTGAATGACTAATTTTTTTGATTGCTGACCAAATTAGAAAAGCATGGGAAACAATTTTAGACTCAGTCTGAATCATTTTTTCAGATTTCTCCAAAAAAAAGAAAGCAAGCAAAAGCAATTCAGTTGCATCATCCTATCTGAAAAAAAAATGTTTTCTTTTACTATCACTTTGTTTTACTTCATGATTAAAATAATAAATATATGAAAAAATTGTCCAATATTTGCAAAAAATAAAAACCAGCAAGTTTAATTTGTAAAATGTCAGACTAGGAGATTATATTTTGTTAAAATCAATGACCCGTCTTTTAGTTTAAGCTATTTCTTTTTTTAAAAAACTCTACTTAGCTTTACTACTGAACTACTGTCAACCTACATATCCCTGAGAGTGTTAACTAACACACAGTCTAGATCTCCTGCCCATACTCCACGGGAATCAGCTCCTTCTGGCTAGACAGGCAGCTGTATTGATGTTGTAATTCTGAAAAAAAGCAACTGTGGCTTCCTTCCAAGTCTAGTTTTAGATATGTACCCCTAAAAAATACTTCTCTGTTTAGACACAACACAGAGTATGCAGTTACAAGTATTTATAAATACTAACAGTTATTTTCTGTGGTATAACAAGACAGCCAACTATGACACAATCAGAATACACTGGCCCAGAGTTAAAGAGAAACAACTGCATCTCACTGATTTGCAGCTGACACAGGAAACATCTGTAATTTACGAGCACAGAAGATGTCAGTAACTCCCATTATAGTCCAGGAGGTAATGAACTATATGAACGTGCAGCATAGTACATGCAAAATCTTAACATCTCGTGTACTGCTCTTATAACCTTTACATAAAAGCCACTTTGTGCTGTCATTTGCATTTTAAGTTATTTATAGGTGTTTTGTAAAAATATTATATAATTAAGGATTCAATGCAATAATAAAAAAGAAATCAACTTTTTCTCTAGATAGAATATCCCAGACCCACAGAAACACATGGGCTGGAAGTGCCTTGCTTGGGTTCAACTTCCTTTACAGAACAGATGCAACTTGATCAACTCAACACACTGCCCAGATAGGTTTAGCCACAATGTCTGTGAGCAGTTTGCTTCAGTGTTTGACCACTCTCAAAGCAAAAGGCCTTTCCTGCATATCAAGTTGGGATTTTCTGCATTCCAACTGATGTGGATTTCCTGTCATCTTTCCAGTGTGCACAGCTGAGAGAAGTGTGGCTCCATCTTCCCTGTATGTGTTGTATTTGTTATTTTAAAAATACTAAGATTTTTTAAGTGGTAATTTATATAACTATGTAATAATGTTGTACATAAATGTATTTCATCTGAGGCAAAGACCTATGCATGTTGATGGAAGTAGTTTTAAGAAACAAATGTGAATCATGGCTTGAACTAGGATCACCATAGCTCTCTTAAATTAGGATCACTACTTTAACAGTACCTGTAAGCCTGGATTTCCTTGTCTTCCTTTCTCTCCTTTCAGTCCCTTCAGAAAAGAAGCACATTTTCTTAAAATACACATTTATCTGGTACGTGTAATTAAACTATCAAAAACAGCACGATGAATTGAACCCTAAACCTCATCCTAATCAGGACAAATCAATACAAAAAGTTACTCTTCAAGAGATCAAAGCAGAAACTGTGAAAAAGAGTACAATTTCTACTCTGAACACAGAGGAACCAAGTCAGGATCCGAGTAGTGACATGATACTCCTCTTTTTCTTGTATGTATTTCTATATAAGAAGGGGGGAAATTCCACTTACTATAGTACAGTAGGTAGGCAGAGACCAGGTGGTGTTACTTTGTGAGTGTTTTCTGTGATCTCACAGTGCCTGGGGTAGGCAGGGACAGAACCCATCCTGTGACTGTCCTGGGCAATGTCCCAGCCCTCTGGGACAGCAGCACAATCTGCGTCCCCAAGCCTGCAATATTGCTAGGACTGCACAGCTCTGTGCCAAATGCCAATAGCCTGCTCAGGCCCTTAGAAACACAGCTGGAAATTAGTACTGGGTATACTGGGAAGATTTCCTTGAAGAAAAGTTACTGCTGCTATTCAAGCAAAGTTCCTGTGGAGCTTAGTCATTAAAAAAAAAGTGTCTGAATTAATACCCAAGACTTGTACTAATAGCGCTGGCAGATGATCTCATTAGGAACAAAGTTGATATACCTGGATACCGCTGTCACCTTGGTTTCCTTTATCCCCCTGTGAAATATTAGAAGAAAAGTCACCACTTAAACATTATTCATCTCAAAGACATGTAGTCTGTGTTTTAATTTAACACAGTAACTACCAGATAATCATCTAATAGCTTTTATTTACACCAAATGAAAACAAATCACTTCATCCCCATGTACACAAATACTGAGAAAACTCCAGAAAGCTATACTAGAAAAGGAATTTGTCATCAAAAGAACTATCAAAAAGAAAAGTGAATACTCACATACCAAGTGAAAAATTTAAAAATACAACATAATGAGGTGGCAGTCAGATGGTGTAAAAGGTACTTAAAAAACAGTTATCCAGGTTTATCAACTTGACTGAACACCATCTAATTGACAATGAAGAGAAACAGGCAGTGCTTGAAAATTATTCATTCCAATTAGCAATAAAGGTACAAAATAAGTACTCCCAAAATGTGCCTATCTCTCTTCACTGATTGAAAAGGATACAAAAAGTTATGGGAGATCTCATTAACTCTGACCTCTTAAATCCTTGTAATTCTCTTTAGAGACATGAATCAAAATGTTGGGCCAAGAACATAGCAGCTCATCAAACAAAAGACAGATCTATGGGGTGTGTGAAAAACTGCACTTAATAAAGGAAAGAATTAGAATGGAGATTTTTGGCTTTATTTTGTCAGTTTTCTTGTAAAAGCCAAACATTTGCGTGTTTAGTGGTTTTCTGGAAAGAAAAAAAATTAGTTAAATTTTAAACAGTAGTAAAGAGGAGATTTTCACCATGGCAAATATTTTCTTAATTAAAAATCTCAGAACATAAGACATTTATGCCAGCTGTATTTTGTAGTTGTATTGTACTTGAATGTAAAATATTTGGCTGGTTACAAGTTTTAAAATAATCTACAGTTGAAAGGCTTCACTTTTACTGTCAGATGCCCGAACTGCACTTTTCTTCCTGAATAAGTCAAAAGTTTGCCATACTTATGATATGTAACTCCAGTTAACTTGCATCTTCATATAAAATGAATGACTTTTGCAAAAGCCTCTTCAGTTAAAATTTAGAGAAGTTTCATAAATTTTAACAAAATCACCTTTCATAAAATCAGGATTTTGGTACAGGTCTTGGTACAGGTACCTTACATAATGCTTAGCTATTGAAACTGAATATATAGTAATAATGAAGCTAACGAAATTATTGCTATGACATTGACTCCAGTCACTCTTCCATTGGGCTTCAGCACTTTTTGAAAGACTCTAGGTAGGAAATCTTGGTCTTTTTGTGCTCTGAAAATCCCTGTTTTGAAACTGGTCAGAAGACTAATTTTGCTACATCTTATCTTGGAAAAATGTAACTCAGGGTCCATTATCTCATTTGAGATAATCTCATCTAAATTTTGATCACTCTCTAGCCTCCATTGAACAGGGACTTGCTTCAGCTGTCTAAACACAGGTATTTAAGAAGCTCTAGGTAGTGCAAGCCATCTTCATATATGTGTCTATTAACATGTCAAGTAGTCTAGTGAACATAAGACATCTATACATGTCTGGCATATATGATACTGGACATACAGGAAACCTGTGCCCTTCTGGAGCAGAAGCTGCAGTCTACTGGAATACTTCTGTATGGGATTTTCATCAAAATTTAATTATAACACCACCCTCCTAACTTACAGCCTCTTTACCCCTCAATGCTTCTTTCCTTATGAAAGTGAAATGCCTGGTTCATCTCTGTTTCTGTAGTGCTGTATTGGGTCTGGCTGAGATGGAGTTCATTCTCCCCACAGCAGCCCCTGTAGTGCCCTGCTTTGCATTGGTGGCTAGAAAGGTGCTGATAACACACCAGTGTTTTGGATACTGCTGAGCAGAGCTCCCACAGTATCAAGGTTGTTGCTTCAAATCTCTCCCTTCACCAGTAATCCATACATGGTCTTTCCTTGTGCTTTATTAAACTGCCTTTATCTTGAACCATGCATTTTTTCCTGTCTTATTTTCTCAACAACCTGTCCTGATGAAGTGGGGAGTGATAGAGAAGCTTGGTGGGCACCTGGCATCCAGCCAAGGTCAACCCGCCACAAATGCCTTCACATCAAGGGTTCATCCTTCACAAGCAAATTTTCAGGATGCACATATTATTGCTTTAAATGAGTCCAACTATTATCTAATAATAATTATGAATTTAGAAAAAGGATGTGGTTAAACAATGATCACTTATAAGAAAACTACTTCCAATAAAAGATGTAATTAATGTAAAACTGGAAAAAATACTTACCTTTATACCCTGGGTACCAGGAATGCCTGGGTAGCCTGGTTCACCTGGAGCACCTGGTACTCCTAGTTCTCCCTGAGTAATACAATAGCTGTGTCAGTGATGTGCTGTATGTAAAAACATATATTGCATGTTTTCGCAAGGCCACACGATACACTTTGATTATGATATTTTGAAATTTTATAACTGAAGATGATTGAAACAACTGGAGAATTCTTGAAGGGATGTTAAATACAGAGAAGCTACAAAAGGGATTTCTAATTCTTAACCTCAGTTTTTCAATATCTATAATATAATAATGGCCAGACTTCGTGAATGAAGATCTGTGGAAGGGCTCTCCCCACGTGGGCGTGCCCTTCCAGCCTGCGCAGTGGATTTTTTAGGTGAGGCACAGCGTGCGCAGA